>JAUIMM010000085.1:7787500-8335000 GCA_031769625.1 Taudactylus pleione
TGCTGCTTATAACAGAGAAAAAAATGAATTAGGGTCCCCAGAAGAGCCACATGAAGACTTGTATGTTTGTAAGTGGACATTCCTTAATATGTCAATGTTGAACTAAAAGGAACACAAGATTATAGCATATTCGATCATGTTTAAAGTGTATATGACCACTTTATTGTATAGAATCTTCACATGCTGGGCGACTGCATGTACTGTTTTTATTAGGAATCAAATCATCAGACTTCAGACGACCAGTAGATGGGATTAGCGTTCTTGCGGGAGGTAGTGACCTGTCCTTTGGTCTATTAATATTAGTGAGGACAGGTCAACATGTAACGTGAGCAGAGTCATGATATGAGAAGGACAAACGAAGCTGGCAGGAAGCTAAGGAATACGAATTTGACATTGGGGTACTAGCCATAACTAGGAGTTTAAGTTTACCTTCGAATAAGAGGGCATTTCTCAAAGCCCAGGTGCTCTAATGGTATAGGACTGTAAAGGTTTTAGTGAATTCCACACTTGTCTGTATAATCTCTGAGGAAGAATGTGTTTTGTATTGCATATACTGTTATATTGTATAGCAATCTATGAATAATAATAAGTTTAAGGAGATTTTCAGTACTGCTAATAGTCCATCTACAGATCGCAGTAAGCGAGCTGGGCAGTAAGGGATCAGAAGCTGCTGCAGGTACCTTGGACCCTGGTTAAGAAGGGCTTTGAGAGTCAGTGAGCCAATCTTAAAACAGGTAGCCAGTGAAGGGTGCAGAGACACATGTTATGGGGCAGGCACAGGGCTAGTTTGTTAACATGGTACTGCATTTTGTGCCAGCAGTGCAATTCTTCTGCTGGGAGATTGTAATGTGCCTTGCATTGTGTCCAATTGTAACATGGGCTGTATGAACTAATCCTTGGAGAGTGATAATGTACCAACCAATTAGATTCTAACTGCCATTTTTCAAACACAGCCTGTAAAGTGACAGGAGCTGATTGGTTGGTACTTTATCTCTCTCCAAGGATTGATACATATCCCCTTCTATGTTTGAGGGAAATGCCCTACATCTCTCTGTGCCAGCCAGCAAATACAGTAGTTTGTCTCAAGAACTGGTTGTCCTATTCACGGGTATTAAGCCAGCATGTACATGGGGAAGCACGGATTGACTGGGGCTGTAATTTAACCCCAACATCCCCCTGTAAGCGCATTTTTAGCAGACTAAATCCAAACAAGTTTTTTTTTTTACCTAATTATCATATTTATAGGTTGTTTTTTATTATTTTTATTTGTAAACACTTAGATTTATCATGGGGCTTTCACCTATTAGCCATGATGATCTCACCGGGCCTTTGCCACGAGTCATCGCGGCAAAGGCCACACTTACGGCAGCACAGTCCTATAGGGCTCAAAGCAAAATTCAGCGAATTCAGGCTTGGGGCGAGCCACGAAGGGGGCAAGGTGCCAGTCCGTTGCAACGCCAACTTGCACCCTTGGCACATAATAGGATTGACCCCATAGTGTCTTAACCACAGCACGGAAAAATGAAACTAACAAATGTAAATCATTATAACAAATGTGTTTTAATAATGAAAGACAAACGGGCACACTTGAGACGCAATAAAATGTTTAGATACGGATAGCACCACCCTACAGCAGCAAGGTAAATAAATCAAAAAGTGTCTGAAGCCACACCCCTGTATCCAACATACCTTCACCATAAGGTTAGCCTGCCATACTACCAAATTTGATTGGGCATCCCAGGATTACACTTTGTTTTTTAAAATGTGGCTAAACGTCTGAATTTAAGCCCATGTTTTCTGGTACTGGTAATCTTTTGTATTCTAATGCATGGTACATTTATTAAAATGTTTGTATTTATTAAACTAGAAACCTGCCTAATTGCATTACTATCACTCAAGTGCCAGATAAGGTCCTAGACTCGGGCCCTGCACGTTCATGCCCAGAACAAGTTGCCAATTTAATTTCATTGATCCTTATGTGCCTTTGATGCCTATCAGACAAATTGTATTAAGTTATGTGTATTAGTGTGTCTTGAAGTCATTTTAAATATCCAACTGCATGCTCAATGACCGAAAATGATGCAAATGTCAGGATCAAACCTAGGAGCCAGGATGAGTTAAACAAACAACTCTTCAAAAGTTAGGTGCCAGCAGTAATTGTTAAGATGTGTTGGAACCTCCAGGAACTTCTCCAGACTTGCACAATGATACTACATATATACAGCAAATAAATGTATACAGATATGGAATCTCCTATTCATATGAACCTGTTACCAAGAACCAAGAAACAAAAAATATATTCTCATACACAAAGAACCAAATTGGTTCTTCTTGAGTACCTGTCAGGAGCACTGCTAAAAAATATAAGGGGAAGAGTTATCAAATCTTCGAGAGATATAGTGGAGAGAGATAAGTACCAAGCAATCAGCTTCTGTCATTTCTGTAGCACAACCTTTAAAATAACAATGAGAAGCTAATTGGTCTGTACTTTATTTCTCTCCACTATATCTCCCGCCAAGATTTGATAAATCTACCCAATAAGTAGAAGGAGATAGCCGGGTGGAGAGATGCGGAAGATGGGGAGAATTTTCAGGCATTTATATAATAATTTCAGAAGTTCTGTCCCATCTCCTGAATACGCGCGCAGTGGAAGCCTGGGCGTGCGTCCTATTGTCTTCCACTGTGAGGGAGACAGGACAGTCTTAGAAGAAGAGGACTAGCCGCAGGGTAAGTATGGGAGTGAGGGCAGCTGGACGAATCGACGATGTGGTAGGATCAAGATGGAGCCAGAAGCATGGGTCAGCAGAAAAAGGGCAGTGTGGGCAAAGGGGGGGACGGGGAACTGAGGTCTTATAATATTTTAGACACTGTGGGTCTGATTCAGTGATGTACGCTAACCTGATGATTAGCGCACACCTGCGCATGTGCAGACCTCCATCTGTGAGTCTGCTCGCAGTGCCTCCCAGCCTGATTGACAGGCTGCTGAATTTTGAGGCTCAGTTCCTGGGCAGCATCCCCCGGAAAAGCATGATGCCCCCGTTTTCCGAGAGGGACGAGGTCAAAGTCTACGTCAGTGGATGCAGATTTCCTGGCATCACAAACTGCCAGCACCCGGTCAGGCTGCGGTAAACTTCAGCTACCGCAGCCTGGTCAAAGGGGCAACCATCGTAACCTCGGTCGCAGCACTGGGACAGCAGATGCAGCAAGGAGGTGTCTGTTTCCTGCATTTGCATTTTAGACATACATGCCTACTCTACCAAAAGTTGCGGGAGGCTCCAGATTTTTTAGGTAACCCCCCTGCACCCCCGGAAGAGTAGGCATATCTCCAGCATTCCACCCACTTCCTAGTGAAGTAGGCAGGACAGGGAGGTTTTAACAGGAATTTTCGGGTCCAAGAGTAGAGGCGGGGCAAAAATGAAGCAAATTGCGTCATTTAGCCCCGGCCCCTCAGGCGGACCTGCGAATATCGGCTTTTTCCTGTGGTGGGGCGAAGCCTAATGACGTATACAGTCGTGCCCTGCCCCCCGAAGATGTCAACAGAATTTCCTCCCTGGGCTTCTCCTGAGGAGGAGATTAATAAAGTCGGCAAGTAGGATTTTAGATGGACGGAATTGCACAGCCATTTGTGTGCAGCTCTGCAATTCCTTCCATCCCTAAATCGGGCTCTTAGTTCCAAAATACAGAAAATTCCTTAACTGAAATTCTAAAGCCTCAAGCAACCCAGATAACAGATACCATGTATTTAGGTGTCTGCTTATGAATATACAGTATAATATTAATCTCACACAGCCCCATATCTGTGTATTTACTTTAGAAATACATTAGTTTAGTGTTTATTGTTAGTCAACAATTTTAGAGAGGGAAAAAAATTAAAATAAGAATAATTGTGTTCATTTGGTCTGTCTAACCATATGACAATGGAATGCTATCTTAGCTGTACCAATGAGGATTCAGTCCAAGAGTGTAATAATATGAGATATGGTAAGAACTTACCTTTGTTATCTCTATTTCTACGAAGTCCAAAGGGTTCCACAGGATACCTTGGGGTATAGGTGATGACGTCAGGCATCGGGCACCATAGAGTTAAGTTTTCAGCCTCCCAGGATGCACTAGGGTCCCCCTCCTATACCCCGCCCCCGAGCCAAGGCATCTCAGTTACGTACCAAGCCATAGGCCGGAGGAGAAGGAAGAGAGAAAAAAAGATCTGGACACACACAAGAATCACATTCTCACCAGAGGGAGACAGAAAAACCGGTGACCAGAGCAAAGCCCATCTGCAGCACAGGTGCGACAGGGCGGGAGTCCTGTGGAACCCTATGGACTTCGTAGAAATAGAGATAACAAAGGTAAGTTCTTACCATATCTCATATTTTCTACTTCAGGGTCCATAGGGTATCCACAGGATACCTTGGGGATGTCCCAAAGCAGTATCCTTTAAGGGTGGGGACGCTCCTGTGCTGAAAGGAGAATCCGCCGCCCGAAGGAAGCATCCTGAGAGGCAAAGGTGTCAAATGCGTAATACCTCACAAAGGTATGGACAGAAGACCACGTGGCCGCCTTGCAGATCTGGACTGCAGAAGCACCATGTCGAGCTGCCCACGAAGGACCCACAGACCTAGTGGAATGAGCCCTCACAGAAGGTGGAACCGGCAGGCCTTCATGAAGATAAGCTTCTGAAATCGCCATACGGATCCAAGCTGCCAAAGTTTGCTTTGAAGCAGGCCAACCCTTTTTACGGAAACCATAGAGGACAAACAAGGCATCCGACTTCCTAAATGAAGAAGTGCGGTCAACATAAGTCCTTAAGGCCCGCACAACATCCAAAGTGGCCTCACCCACTGAAAGGCCAGGTGAGTTAAAAGCCGGCACAACGATTTCTTCGTTAATGTGAAACCGGGAAACAACTTTGGGATGAAATTCAGGACGAGTGCGCAGCACTGCCCTGTTCCCATGAAAAATCAAGAAAGGGGGTCTACAAGAGAGCCCCTAAATCAGAAAAACGTCTGGCCGAAGCTATGGCCAGAAGGAAAACAGTCTTAGCTGTTAGCCATTTAAGATCCACTGAGCCCAGTGGTTCAAACGGCGGTCCCTGGAGAGCCCTCAGGACCACAGCCAAGTCCAAAGGCGCCACAGGTGGAACAAAAGGCGGCTGAATTCGCAGAACACCTTGCATAAAGGTGTGCACATCAGGGATTGTAGCAATCCTACGATGGAACCAGACAGACAGGGCAGAAACCTGCACCTTCAATGAAGCAAGGCGAAGCCCATGGTCCAGTCCCGCTTGTAGGAAGGCTAGCACTCTAGACAGACGAAATTCCCGAGGTGCATAACCTCTCGGTCGACACCACTGGAAGAACGTATGCCACACACGATGGTATATTCTCGCAGAAGACGGTTTCCGAGCTCTTAGCATGGTTCGCACTACAGAGCTGGAAGCGTCCCTCCTTCCTGTTTGGATTTCCGGATTACCCGCGGAAGAAGGGAAAACGGAGGAAACAGATAAGCGATCCGGAACGTCCACCGGACGGACAGAGCATCCACCAGAGACGCCTTTTAGTCTCTTGTGCGAGATGGGTCATCTGCAACCACCAGGTTAGGTACAGGCGAACCTCCGGAGTGAGCACCATCGTCTGGGATTTTAGAGTCTGAGGCAGTCCATTCCATTTGGACAGGATCAGGAGCTGCAGAGGTCTGGAGTGAAACTGGGCATATTCCACCATGTTGAATACCGACACCATGGAGCACAGTAACCTCATCGCTGAGTGCAGAGACACCCGGAGGCTCTGCAGACAACTGCGCACCCTCAACTGCAAGGCAGAGATCTTTTGCCCCATCACAAAGATCCTTTGCTGTCCGGAGTCCAATAAGGCTCCGAGGTGCAGAATCCGCTGAGACGGGATCAGGGTGGACTTCTGCCAGTTTATTAACCAGCCGTGCCGTTGCAGTACCGCAATGGTCAGGTCCAATTGGCGTAGAAGGAGCTCTGGAGATCCTGCCACCAAGAGAAGGTCGTCCAAGTACGGTAACATGCGGACTCCCTGCAGCCGCAGGGAAGCCGCCATGACCGCCATCACCTTGGTGAAAACACGTGGTGCTGTCGTCAGGCCAAAGGGTAACGCCCGAAACTGAAAGTGGTCGTTGCGGATTGCAAACCTGAGGAACTGTTGATGGCGTAAAAGAATAGGGACATGCAGGTAAGCGTCCTGTATGTCCAACGACACCATGTAGTCCCCAGGTTCCAGCGCCAGAATGATGGACCGTAGGGTCTCCATCCGAAACTTTGGCACCCGCAAAGACTTGTTGAGAGCTTTGAGGTTGAGTATCGGATGATACGACCCATTGGGTTTCTGCACCAAAAAGAGATTGGAATAGAAACCCTGGCCCCTCTGGGAGAATGGAACAGGCACTATAACTCCAGCCTGGAGCATAGTGTGCAAGACCTTCCGCAGTTCCAAGGCTTTGTTCCAGTCTGATGGCAGACCCGTGGTGAAGAATCGAGACGGGGATCTGTGCCGGAAGGAGAGGGCGTACCCATGAGAAACCACCTCGAGAACCCAAGTGTCTGTCGTGGTGACTGACCAACACCGGGCGAACTGCAGCAGGCAGCCTCCCACTTTGGGATCCCCCAAATGGAGGCCCGGACCGTCAGGCCGCAGGCTTGTCATCTGGCTTAGGGGCCGGACGTCTGGTACTCCAGGCTGCTTCCGGGGCTTGGCCGATTTTTTGGGGCCAGCCTGTCGGGGAAAGGACTGTGCTTGAGGCCTACCCTGGGCCCTATAAGGCTGAAAGGACGACGTACCTGAACCGGAAGGAACTGCAACAGACGGGAGACATGCCGATTTGGCTGCCGCCAGTGTGGCTACAATTTTGTCCAGGTCCGGACCAAATAGAACTTTTCCATTAAAAGGCAACGCTTCCAAGCCCTTTTTGGAATCAGCGTCAACCTTCCAAGATCGCAACCATAAGGTGCGACGAGCAGCTACAGCTGCCGAAGAAATCCGAGACGCCAGGGTACTGATATCCAAGGCCGCTTCGTTGATATAAGTGGCCGAATCCCGGAGATTGCCGATCAACTCCGTCTGTTCAGCCGAACAGTCGGAATCGAAGGACGCCTCCAAAGTGTCAGCCCAGCGCTCCATAGCTCTGGCAACCCAACAAATGGCCATAGCCGGCCTAGCTGCCCCCCCGCAAGGGAATAAACGGACTTTAGGCAGATCTCCACCTTGCGGTCCGTAGCATCCTTTAGGGAAAACATGGATGGCATGGGTAATGTGGCACTACGGACTAGGCGTGTCACATGAGAATCCACCTGTGGAGGGGATTCCCACTTAGAAAAATAATTATCCGCAAACGGATAAGCCACCGCCAAATGCCTCTGCGGCTGGTACCGTTTGCCAGGCTGTTTCCACGCCTCCTCAAAATGGTCCACCAATTGACCCGAAAGAGGAAACACTGTGGCGTCATCCTTAATAGCCTTAAAAAAAAGGCATATTTAGATTTGGACACCGGAGGATCTTCGTCCTCAATCACCAAAGCTGTGCGGACTGCCCGAATAAGTCCAGGAATATACACCTTGGACCTAGCGTCCGCCTTCTTAGTACGGAGAGGTTCCTGGTCCGAAAGATCTAGAATCTCCCCATCATCAGACGTCACGTCGTCATCCTCATAAGGAGCAGACAGACGCCACCGGCCGCTTATGTGGCCGCAACACAGACTCCCCTTGTAACACATCCGACAAGTGCTGTACAGAACTAGTCAGGGAATTAACCCACGCAGGCTCCTGAGAGACCTGGGGAGGAGAAATAGGGAGACTGTGGGGTACCATCAATTGCCTCGGGAAACCCTGGATGGGTGACGACACCACTGATTGCTGGGACAATCCCATCTGTGAGAACGCAGGCTGCGGAGCTAACTGGCCCACCAGGGTTGTAAGCGCTTTGGCGAAACAAGCCCAGGGTGGCTCCTGTACCGGTGCTGTGACAGTAATTGGCTGCGCCAATAAATAACACTGCCGGCATAGCCCCTCCGCGCTACCCTCCCCCTCCGCTATAGATACTTTACACGTAGTACACTGAAGCTGGAGAGGAAAGTCACTCTCAGACATGATGGTAAGTATGTGACCCCTCTCACCAATACTTATTAGTATAGCGAGAGACCACCCTGCAAGCACCGTACCGCAAGGGCTTTAGCAGAAAGAACAGGGACAGTAATAAGGCTGACAGTAAGAAATTAAAAGTACAGGCAGCAGCGCTAGCACAGTCACATACAATGTACAGAAAAATAAATCCTGCACTATCAGCTCTGATACTCAACTACACAGAGTCTGGTAGGACACAGCGCTGCATACACAGACCTGACCAAGCGGAGGAGAGGTATGCGGGGGGACCCAGACCACGATGCCTCCGATCTTAGGCTTCCAGCAGCGTTCACCATGCGTTACTGAAGATGGCCACCGAGGAGCATAGAGGAGGCTAGCCTGGAGGAGGAGTGCTGCCACAGGGCCAGTCGGCATGTGCAGAGACGGCTGTGTGCAGCGGGGGAGGCGCCGGCTGTGAGACAGGGAAGGCGCGCTCCCCTGGCATGCATTTAACCCCTGGGACGCCGCAACGCTATCGCTCTGCCGCAGTCCGCTGTCCCAGGGGGGTAGTGGAAGCGCAGGTTAATACCTGGCTCCACGCTGCAGCCAGTCCCCAGGGAGCCCCCTGCCTGGGGACTTTGGACCATGTTCAGCAGGGTCCCACCATGGGACCCCTGCTGCTTACCTGTTGTCCCCCTTAGATACGGCCATGGCCCAAAACATCTGGGGTCACCGCTAGCTGTGACCCCAGATGCTTACCAGCATCCCTGGATCGGTACCGGCGTTCTGGTACCGGCGGGGTGTAGGGAAGACAGCGTGGACGTCAGTATTGACTGTCCATGCTGTACTTCCAGATGTGCAGCCACCGCTGCAATGAAGAAAACTTCAGGGGCTCTTCTAAGCCCTCCTCTAGCAGCTGCATCCGACACCGGCCGGGCACCAAACGAAACTGAGATGCCTTGGCTCGGGGGCGGGGTGTAGGAGGGGGACCCTAGTGCATCCTGGGCGGCTGAAAGCTTTAACTCTATGGTGCCCGATGCCTGACGTCATCACCTATACCCCAAGGTATCCTGTGGTTACCCTATGGACCCTGAAGTAGAAAATGTATTTTTAAATGCAAGTAAATGATGTCTGAATTAGCCTCTATGTTAATAATAAAGACTTTGCTGTCGCACCAGAGATACTTTTGATATTTTGTATACCTGTATACTGAGTTTAAAACAGAAAAGGAATATGCCCGCACTCAGTTTTACCCATATCATACATGGTACCAGCAGCATGGCAATATTAATGCCATAAATGTATACAAAACAGAAAAAATACAGAGTTTAAATCAGTCTTGGAAATTCCTCCCCCTCAGGCTGTGGTCTTAATGAAATCTAAGTAACAAAATCAAGAAACAAATTATTTTCTTACACGTTAAAACCCTCTGCTGTCAAGTGCCTGACCCTAGTTTGATAATCTTATTTCCTGAGAATCAAAAGCTGGAAATGTACGCTTCCCAGAGTGCTAATTGCAGCCCTGCTCTGTTGCTAATCAAAAAATTGGATGTTTTGCATGAAAATACTTTACTAATTAATTCTCAGTCATAAAGCTCCCCGGTTTTAATAACCTACTTTGATTGGATGGTCTTTGTAGAGAGACTGAGGCTAATACGATAAGTTGGAAAAAACACACGTAGAAGAAATAAGAGGCCTTACAATGCCTGGCTAAGGTGATTGCATGAATATCACAGAAAAAGGATATCTCTCTGCTCCTGTTATAATAAAACAGAAATACTGAAAAACAAACATTGTAATAACACTTTTTTTTTAAATGCAGAAAAAGTGAAAAAAAAAAAAAAATTATTGGAAAATGTGCAGTTTTTTTGTGCGCACCCCCTGAGCAGGTGAAAACGTACCCAAAAAAAATCATTATTGTAAAGGTAAAAGTGTGGGGACACATTGCAGAACATCTGGTAAACCCCTTCTAATAAATAATCACGCACTTGAAGGGTTTAAAAAGCATTATATGGACAATAAAGAAAAGTCCGTTTTCAGGTGAATTTCTCTAAAAAGCTCAATAATTGGTTAAGAGATGTGGGACAGATACGTGGAGGTGTAAATGATGTGGGAGAGATACGGGGAGGTGTAAATGATGTGGGAGAGATACGGGGAGGTGTAAATGATGTGGGACAGATACGTGGAGGTGTAAAAGATGTGGGACAGATACGTGGAGGTGTAAAAGATGTGGGACAGATACGTGGAGGTGTAAATAATGTGGGACAGGTATATGGATGTGTAAATAATGTGGGACAGGTATTGGAGGTGCAAATGATGTGGGACAGGTATTGGAGGTGTCAATGATGTGGGACAGATACGTAGAGGTGTAAATTATGTGGGACAGATACGTGGAGGTGTAAATGATGTGGGACAGATACGTGGAGGTGTAAATTATGTGGGACAGATACGTGGAGGTGTAAAAGATGTGGGACAGATACGTGGAGGTGTAAAAGATGTGGGACAGATACGTGGAGGTGTAAATTATGTGGGACAGATACGTGGAGGTGTAAATTATGTGGGACAGATACGTGGAGGTGTAAAAGATGTGGGACAAATACGTGGAGGTGTAAATGATGTGGGACAGATACCAGCCATTTGACACATTTTAAGAACCTCCAGAACTTATGGCCACTATCAGCCTTTTCTATGGCCCTGCTATCTCAGTTGCCATTTTCCAGGATGGTTTATCTACTTTTTAAGCTCTTCTCCCCAGTCACAATTTGTAGAAAAGTCGAACTACCGCTGTGCGAGTTCTGCAACTTGGCATTTCTATTTGGATCTCGCTATTTTTAGGGGGCCCGCATTAACGCAATGTCTGCAAGTTTCATAAAACTAACTCACTTTTGCAAACTTGCTCCTAGTTCTTAAAAGGAGAGAGATATGGGCACTCAATGACATAATATCTTCATTCATAAACAAAATCATATTAGAAAATCAGCAATATTAAAACAAAAACTATTACTTATAGCAATACTTACCCTGGTAGCCCACATAAACATTATATTCCCAGCAACAGCTCCAAGTTATAATGCTAGTGAAAAGATGTTGACTGTTATCAAATCATTCTGACTCCTTACAGCAATTTACTTACTGTAAATGCACAACACTACCTCTAATCTTGCTGAAAGGATACAGTCTTGCAATATTCTAGAATTCAACAGACAAAAACAACAGAAAAATGAGTGTAGTATCTCTAAAGCTGCATACACACGTAACGATTTTAGTAACCAGCGATTTTCGTTCCGATTTTCCCTTGAAAATGTAAAAAAAAATAGTTTACAAAAATCGTTGGTTGCTAAATTAATGAACGATTTTGTCAGCGACTCAAACGATAAATGATTTTTTAATCATGTATACAGTGAATGGACATCGTTCATTCTGTACAACATGAACTATTTTCTGAATGAAAATCATTATATTGGACAGTCAGAATGGACGATGACTACAAACGGGAGCGTGCTTGGACGATTATCGTTCACCCCAAAAAATGAACGACGTCGTTATAGTTAAATCGTTCAAAAAATCGTTACGTGTGTACGCACCTTTAGTTATAACTACTGAAAAGGTGCCTGCATCTTAAGCTGGATACACACCTAACATATATATCTGCAGATTGAGTGATCTGCAGATGATGGTTCTTCAAATACACTGAACAACCATCATCTGTCACCTAGCCGCCGGCCCTGCTGGCCAATGGTCATGCCGCAAACCCCATCACCATGGCCGTTGCAAAAAAGTGTACGGGCGTGCGGCTGTTCACCCGTACACACACAGCACGATGGACAGATATCTGCAGATGATGGTTGTTCATACACGCTGAACAACCATCATCTGTCACCTGGCCGCAGGTCCTGCTGACTGGGGGGGCGTACTGTGACCCACTCCGCGGCCTCCACTGCAAGTGTACGGGCAAAAAGGAGACTGCCCGTACACTTATATCTGCCATCGTCTGTGCAGCACTGCTGATGCAATATGTATGTGAACGCCATCGTTCACAGACATCTCACTGGTACACAATGGCCGACGGTCACACGATATATATTGGCCGATCAATTGCTCACCCAAAATATCTGCCAGTGTGTACCCAGCATTACAATCAAACTTGTATTCAATCACTGGGTGGTTAGTTATAAAAGATAAACAGCAAGCATATTCTAGAACAGTGTTGGCTAACCTAGACACTCCAGTTGTTGTGGAACTATATATCCCAGCATGTCCTGCCACAGTTTTAGCATGCCCTAATAGCAAAACTGTAGCAGTGCATGCTGGGTTATGTAGTTCCATAACAGCTGGAGTGTGAAGGTTAGCCAACACTGTTCTAGAATGTCCAGAAATAAGCCAGCACACCATATTTGAAAAATGGAAAAAAGGGTATTGATATAACATCATGCCATCAGCCACAATAAAACGTGTCACCAAAAATGCTGTATACTTTTCATGTCACAGGGTACAGCAATCATGAATCAGTCACATAGTACAGCAGACGGCCATTTTCGGTGCTGACATGCACCATCATCATGCGGCATAGTGCTGCTATTTCCAGAAAGAGTGAAAATCATTAAACCATGAGGCTAAATGGAAACACCATGTGGCGATCCCCACCCCCAAGCATGCACTCACATGAAAAACCAAGAATACAATGCATCTCATTAATGACCATTTACTGCTCCCATAATGATCAGGTTATAATAGATGCCTCAAGGGAATCTGTATGTAATACCGCCGGGAGCATGGCTGGCAGTTCTAATCCCGGCAGCGTCAGGCCGACAGGGCTGGAAATCCCGGTCATCCCCAGGTAAGTACTAACTAACCTAACCCACCCCCCTAACCCTCCCTTAGGGGTGCCTAACCCTAATCTGCCCCCCAAGTGCCTAACCCTAATCCCCACCTTCCCCGCTGCCTAAACCTAAGTCCCCCGTGGGGTGCCTAACCCTAACCTCCCCCCGGGGGTGCCTAACCCTACCCTCCCTCCCCCTAGCCTAAACCTAACCTCCCGGGGGGGTGCCTAACCCTAAGTCTCCCCCCCGGAAGCCCTAAACCTAACAATCCCCCCACCGCGGCTGTCCGCTCGCAGCGCCCGGCATCCCTTCGATCGGGATGCCGTACGCCAGTCTCCCGGCGTCTGTGAAATGAGCGGCGTCTACATATAGACGCCGGTTATTTTTCCCTCGCCGGGATATCACAGTCGGGAAGCCGGCTGACGGTATAATATCAGCCGACTTCCCGGTTACATCCCGCCTCATGAATCCCCCCCCCCTTCCCTCCAAAAAAATGTAAATAAAAAAAAACGAAGTGCATGCTCAGTAGGGTATCACAAAACATATGCCCATTAGCCTAGAACACCTACATTAAATAAAAGAAAATGAGAAAAAAAAACTGGAGAGGGAGATCCAAACAACAACATGTAAAGAAAACAAGTAAAGCTACATTAAGATCAACAGAGACCATTGCACTCAAGGCATATATCCATTTTGCTCCATGCTGAAGGAGTAACTGCCACGGTTACCCCCACTTTTGAGTGGTGGAATATAGTCAATCATCATAACTGTGAAGTCCAGTACATTATGACCCATTTCTTTTAAATGCCTGGAAACAGGAGGAGTGCCAGTATCAATTGAAAGAGAGGCTTTTTGTTAATAGAAGATCTGTGTAGAGCTATTCGCTATTAACATCCCAATAGTTTTACCAATGTAGATACGGTTACAAGGGCATGTTATGGCATACATCACAAATTTGCTTTCAGAAGAAAGCCGATGAATCTTATGTATTAGAAATAGGGTCCTTAAAATGTTCCCCAGTGAGCATATATCAACAACTTGTACATTCTGTACATCTGAAGGTACCAGGCTTTAGTGGTAACCAGTCTGTCTGACATTTATGATGGTGGCAGAAATTGATACCTTTGTCAGCACAATAAAGAAACAGAAATGTGTATATACTAAATTTACTTAAAAGATACTAATCCGCAATAAAACCATTTCAACAAATAATCAATTAGCTATTATCTGCACAGTGCACGCACAATGAAAGCAAATGTCTGACTGGCTCTTCAGGTTTAGTTCAGATTTACAATTTCATAAAAAAATTGAAGATCATTTTAAATTTCAGAACTCAAATGTGATTTTTAACTTTTGGGAACAATACAGCGTACAAGCAACATATATGGTTTTTTTGCTGGGCCTGTAGTTTGTAAAGAAAAGTTTCACCCATTAAATGCCCACCTTTAAATTGTCATGCAAACACATTGCTCACCTAAAAGTTCTCCACTTTTGCTGTACAGCTCTCGTCTCTGTTCCCGTAAGTAGGCACTCATGCTAATTGCATGAGAAGAGGACTCAAACCTAAGGAAAATATATTTAATATGATTACACTTTGTTTAAATACAGTTAAAAAGTATTAGTCATGAAGCTTAAACAAGATAGCTTGATGACACAACTCACATTCCTCATTCCAATTGCACTTATGCCAGAGGAGGAACAGATATAAGATTTACAACTTGTAGCCCAAATTCCTCTTTTATGAAATAGAATAAACACACAGAAACTAAAAAAAAATATTAAATGATATTTCTTTATAAATGTATATAACATGTTATCTGCACTTTATGTTAGAAATATATTTAAATAAAGAGATGTGAAACAAAAGCATCAGAACATACTTGAATAGAGAGTTTTTAGGTCTCTGGGCTTTCTTCTTTGCAAAAAAAGCTGCAAATTCTCGGCCTGTGCTAGCATAGCTGAGCTGGGCTGATGGCTCCGAAGAGGTCTTGGTGTTCTGCATATCCAGGTATTCAGTCAGAAGCATCTACATTAAAAAGAAACATGTACTGTACAGTCAAATAAAAGGGAAACTTATAAAGAATACTTAAGCTTTAAATGGATGTCCAACAATTAAACGAAAAAAAGGGTACTTTTACAATTAGGAAATTATCTCTGAAAATGTCTTTCCTGGCACAAAACAGGTCTTGCCCAGGGAATCTCCAGTTTGAGCCAAAGTGGGACCCTTGAGAAAATCAGGCTGTCTGACCCACCTCCACTGTATCACGCAACAACTTCTATTTAGCGGAATAATTAAATTTGAAAGTCCCACTCTCAATTACTGGAATGAAGTTCATTACAAGGGACCAGGTGGTCATGTGACAGTCAGTTCCTGCTGCACCAGAGTTCTGTCAAGTACAGTCCCCCCATCCCTAACCCCAACCCCCTCTGCCCGCGTAGCCTAACCTTAACCATTGCCTAGTGCCTATCGTCCCACAGCCTACCCCTAATGTCAACATTTAGACATTGTTGAAATTGTTATTGGTGACCTAATGTCTAATAAAGGGTAACAACATTATATCTACTTTACATATAATAAATCTCTGCTTTTCTCTTTATATACATCTAAATACATATACACACAGATATCACAGTACACATATACATGCATCTCCGATGCATGCTTCCTGAGTTACAGAACACTGCAGTCATACTGTTGCAGAGTGCAGAAGCAGTCTACAGTAGACATCAGGTCGCCAATAACAATTTCATTTATATATTAAATATAGGCAAGCTGTGTGTGTAGATTGGAAAATCTAATTTGTAAAAGAAAAACACAGATTCAAGACAATACATCATAGATGAGTCTTTGCCATAAATGTGATTGTAAAGAGCACCATATTGATGAGGATCATGGGATCAGCTTATTTACAGGCCGATAAATAACAGACAGAATCTAACTCCATGTAATGTACTTAGAAAGACTAGTATTTTTCTGAGAGATAAAAAGGAACAAAGACATCATAAAAACTACAGGGTAAGTATATCATACCATAAATGGGTCTTATATACATGTTGGCCACTATGAGCTAGATAATGAGACATTGTTTGGTGCTGGAATTCCACTTTAGCAAATTATACAGTACGGGTGCTGCAATGACCTATAACATTATGTAATACCCTGCTTTTGCATTCCTTGATATTTATTTTATGGCTGAAATGAGTCAGATCATTCCTGAAAAGAAAACCACTAACCAAGTAACTAGACAAACATATAGCAGGTGCTTTGCATGCACACCACGTGCCAAATTGAATTGGTTCAAAGAAAAAGGTGACCCAAAGCATCTAATATGTTTACATTTTGATTTCTACATTCAATTACAATACAAAGATATTGAATGTACCTGCTTATGTATTTTTGCAACAGTGTGAGATGTTCGGAGAGCTAATAGGTAACATGACTTCAGGAGTAGCAGCTTGAGTAGCAACAAACATTTGTTGGTGGGGCTTTATGACATTTGGAAACAAACAGCAGTAGTATTAAGTGCTGTAACTTCTAAAAGTTAATTGTTAAATATCCTGGTCTGTGATGTCAGAGAGACTGCTTATATGAGAGCTACTCCTAGGCACCAATGACATTGTGATAATAAAGGGAACAGCTTATAAGCATTACATGAAAACCTCTTGCTTCTAATCAATGCAAAATGTTCTATTTCACAAATGTATTTAGTTTTATATAAAGTTAGTAATACAAAAAATAATTACGCTCACTTCTTTTAACACAAATCATATTATTAGTGTTAACACATAACAATTTGATTTCCCATACTTCAGTGTCAACTACCAGTTCAGACAAAACCCTTAAATCTGCACAACCTAGGGGTACGTGGCTGTTACATATTTAGTTAAAAGAAATCAGCGATGCACAAAAAAACCATATACAGTAATTCAAAGCAAACATTGCTTATAATGGATTGATCTCTTATTTGTTCAAAGACAGACAGACAGACCTGTAAACACTGAAAGTGAGCAGACAGTGTGAGAAGGATGAAGATGCACATATATGAACATAACAGTAAAATATAGTCCAATTGAATAAGTTAACAACCTAACAATGTGCTGTTGTAACTTGCTACTGTAAAAAAAAAAAAAATAAAGCAGACAAAACATTACCAGAAAGCATTGATGGTAATTTAGGTAATGAACTAGCTGCAAGCAGAATTAAATCCATTAGCAAGGACAATTGTACAATTAGAAACCCCATTAATGTTGATTCACTAATGGTTTTTTTCTTATTTTTTTTTTTTTTTTTTTTAACTCAATGAAAAGAAAAATTAAAACCTTTTACTTTATAGAAGCACTTTAGCAAACTCGGGGAGAGGGCATTTAATTGCTTAAGCATCATAAACTCTCCTAAAAGGCTCCAGGCAAAGAGTTTCCATGTTTTGCATGTTCCCTTAATAAGACGATTTAAACCATTAACTCTTAAGGTGGGAACACACTATACAGATATATCTGCAGATGATGGTTATTCATACACACTGAACCACCATCATCTGTGCCTGCCCGCAGATCCCGGCAACCAGCGGGCGTGTCCCACCCCCCTCTTCACGGCTGCCGCTGTCTGTGTACGGGCTGTCTACCGACCGCCCATACACATCTGTCGATGGACAGATATATTTGCAGACATATCTGTCCATCGGCTGTGCAGCAAAGCCAATGCGATATGTCAGTGAACACCGACATTCACCGACATATCGCGGGTATACACTGCCCGATGGCCAGCAGATACACTGGCCGATCAATTGATTGGCCAGTGTATCTATCACTGTGTACCCAGCTTCAGTGACACAGGAGGCAATATTAAACTTCAATTTAACAACAGCTAATAAGCAGCATATAGGCATCCTTACATAAAATATTTACCGGTAACATAGTTCAGCTATGAAGAGATTAATGGAAATACTGGGCAGAGAAGTGACAGTTTGTTTTTCCTCATCAAAGGCAAATGCTAATGCTTAGAGTTCCTGCACAGATGAGTGGTCTTATTATTATAAAAACGTACAATGTGCTCTGTCATAAAGGACAGCTGTCATTCAGTCCTGCCTCTTACACTTCTGATGGATAAACTCCAGGTCCTCTGAACAGTTGGAAGGAATATATCAACACTTGTTGTCAATACTGTGATTCCCCTGTATCTGCTGCAACAGATAATCTACTTTACATATCATAAATATCTACTTATCTCTTTATATACATCTACATCCATACCGGTACACACAGACATTACAGTACACATATACATGCATCCCTAAAGCATGCCTCCTGAGTTACAGAACCCTGCAGTCATACTGTTGCTGAGGGCAGAAGCAGTGGCATTACTAAAACAGATGGCAGCTGCCCTGCCTCTCAAAAGGAGCAATAAGTTCACTTCACATCACCACCATCTTCATCATAAGGAAAGGAGCATGAACACTGCATGAGATGGCAACAGTGTCAAATGGACAACATCATGTAAAAACAGAGTTTCATTGGAAAATCTAAACAAAGAACAAACCCGACTCGCATTCCCCCAATACAAAATTCAGAGAGGACGCATGTTCTGATCGAAGTAAACCCGCATATAGAACTGCAATGTGTATCCACTGTGAATACAGATGAGACATAGTGAACCTGTGAAGATATAAAATATATAAATATTCCTATCCAGCCATTGAGACAAAAGCATTTCCACTGCGAAATGTGCGCAGGTGACATCTGACGAGCCAGCTATCTAAACCCTTACTCTAAAGCTGCCCATCCACTACCAGACCTCAAAACGACTGTACGATTACGACATTGTAATCGTGCTGTCATTTCAAATTCTGTGACGTGCCTACACTGAACGATCAGTCATTCAGTGTAGGACTTCAATCATCTGCAAACATGCTGAACCTGATGTTATTGTCAGGTTGTCCAGCATGTTTGCCCGATGAAAGATGTCTAAATGACCAGCGGGAGCGCGCATCGCTGGTCATTTTAGACATTTTTCTTAATGATTTGCAAACAATTTATGAACGATAATGATATCGTTATCGTTTAATCGCTCAATTTAATAGTCTAGTGGATGGCCATATTAAGATTAATTTTAGCAGTTAGATTTGAGATAGGCATTTAGTAATACTAAGGGCCAAATGTAATAGGGTGTCTGTTTTGGTAAATTGCGAGTTTGGTGCTAAACTCGCAATTTTTCACAACTCTCCAATGTAATAGGGTGTCTGTTCACTAAAACTCGCATTTTTCAGAGTTACTAAAACTCCCCATGTTCAAACTCGCATCCAGATGTTTTCACATTGAAAACAATCAACTCGCCCAATGTAATAGAGTGTCTGTTTCAGACTTGCAAAAAAAATATTACCAAAAGTCCCCAAATATTAGACCTGCTTCAGGCTAGCGAGTATATCCTGAGCAGGTCAGATTAACACAGAAACATGCACATATCCATGAGATATGTATATGCTTCTGTGTGTACTTATGTAAAATGTTTTTAAATTTAAAAAAAATTACGTGCACCCCCTCCCCAAAAGCATAACCAGCCCTGGGCTTTATAAAGCCTGTTCTGGTTCTAAAAATACAGGGGCCAAAATGCGTAGGGGGCCCCTGTATATCAAGAACCAGCACAGGGCTTTGTTGAGCTGGTCCTGGTTCTGGAAAATCACGGGACAAAACGAGTAGGGGTCCCCTGAAAATTCCAGAACCAGCACCGAACTCTTTCTAGCGGGGGGATAATGCCACAGCCAGGGAAAACCTTTCACCGGTTTCCCCGGCCAAAGCATTATCCCTGACCGCTAGTCAGTCCAGGCTGGGGGTCCCTGGGGAGTTGGGGACCCCCCAATAAAGGACCCCCCCCCTGGAGAAGGGTGCCCCTCCCAAAACCAGGACCAGCTCAACAAAGCCCTGTGCTGGTTCTTAATATACAGGGGCCCCCTACGCATTTTGGCCCCTGTATTTTTAGAACCAGAACAGGCTTTATAAAGCCCGGGGCTGGTTATGCTTTTGGGGAGGGGGGTGCACAGTTTTTTTTTAACACACACAGAAGCCATCACGGATCTCACTGATCTGTGATGGCTTCTCTAAAACTCGCACCTTTTAATGCTACTCGCATTAAAAGGTGCAAGTTTACATAGTCCTAAACTCGCAAATGCAGTAGCCTCGAGCTGAAAAGTTCGCAGGCTATTGAAGTTGCGAGTTTCAGTACAAACTCGCACTTTTTAAAAGTGCATGAAAGTGCGAGTTTGTACTGTTACTAAAACAGACACCCTATTACATTTGGCCCTAAATGCCTATTCAATGTACGTGTGGTATCCGTGTCTTTTCCATAAGCTTGGTATGGTATATCTCCTGGCGCTACATCTATGCAAACTTCATATTAATGTTTGCTGAAGTGTGATTGAATTAATTAGCCCTATATATCCACAAATAATCCTAAAACCTGCACCAACAGCAATCCCCTATTTTGTATATCTGGTATAGAATATCTATGTGACTACTATTGTCTTTACTCCTGCAGGCTATATTAATATATAGCATTAGGACTGCACGGTATCAGCTTTATAAATGTATTCAAATACCCCACTAGCTTATTGCATGTCACTTAAAATAGAAAAATGGAACTATCACATATGGTGTCCTTTAATAGGCAGAATTATGAGAATGCCTGGTAACTAGCAGGTTTCTAAATTATAAAATAGAAATATGTACAACAAACCAATGGTATTTTCTAAAAATTGTTTTATTATCACAATACCAACAGTGAATCTTGCTGATGGAATGCAGTTCCCAAAATCACATATCAGAAACATTGTAACATTCTGCATATAAGCACCAGTGCTAAAGATTTAGTGCTGTTCCCTAGTGGACAAATTAATAGATTGTCTATAATATTGTAGGAGTCGATAGTTCAGCATATAAATTCCATAAAAAATTGAAATGGAATACTTATTTGCTCAAATTGAAAAACATAAGTGTCTCTCTCTACCTGTTTAAAGGAAAGACTGTGAAACCTCAATATTGTTGCGGCCACTCACCACTCAAATGGAATCAGTCCTAGGTATAGATCAAAGTCCCGGGAGGTAGGTAGAGCTCAGCCGTTTGTCCTAGCCAATATTGGCAGATAGCTGGGAGTCGGCTGCTGAGTGGATGTCAGCTGGAGTAAATGCCGCGGCTGCTGGTCCTGTGTGTCGCCACATCAATGTGGTACAGGTAATTGCAGGGGGCGTGCAAAACAGAGGTTTTTTGCAGTTAGAAAAAACCTGTTACTGAGGAGAAACGCGTCGGAGTCTACAGGTTTCCCTATTGAACTGCCTACCTTTTCTGGATTGCCAGCTCATTACCTATTACTGTGCTGTTCTGTACTCCTTCCGGGTACAGAACACACTGGAGTGTGGGAGCACGGTGCACGGATCTTCCTGCCACCCTTGTCTTTCTGGTGCAGCCACCTTTAAACAGCCAAGGCACGGCGTCTGGGCTGCACGCCCCCTGCAATTACCTGTACCACATTGCTGTGGCGACACACAGGACCAGCAGCCATGGCATTTACTCCGGCTGATCCACTCGGCAGCCGACTCCCAGCTGTCTGCCAATATTAACTAGGACAGACGGCTGAGCTCTACCTACCTCCCGGGAACTTTGATCTATACCTAGGACTGATTCTATGTGAGTGGCCGCAACAATATTGCGATTTCACGGTCTTTCTTTCAAACAGGAGAGAGAGACACTTATGTTTTTCAATTTGAGCAAATAAGCATTCAATTTCCATTTTTTTATGGGATTTATATGCTGAATTATCGATTCCTACAATATTATAGACAATCTATTAATTTTGTCCCTCAGGGAACAGCACTAAATCTTTAGCACTGGTGCTTATATGCAGAATGTTTCACTGTTTCTGATATGTGATTTTATGTTGATTTTAGGAACTGCAGTTCTATCAGCAAGATTCACTGTTGCTATTGTGATAATAAATCAATTTTTAGCTATTACCATTGGTTTGTTGTACATGTTTCAGTGATTTCAGGTGCAGACGCATATTTCTATTCTATTTTCTTTTTTTTTTTGGGTGGGGGGGTATCTAGGCAGGAATCCCCTTGTGTCAGCTGCCAGCGAAACACTGATGATTTCTGTCTGAACACAGCGCTCCACAACTTCTTTTTCTATCCTAATTTATAAAGCAACAAAGTGTAAAAGTGTAACCATAAACCTTATTGTTACCTATTAGTTAAGCAGAGTAAACACGGAAGCATTTGCCAAATGCAGACTAACAACACACAGACATAAAGGTGTAAACATGTTCTGCTTTTTAAAGAGCAATACACTATTTTGTGTGGAGGAACTTATTAGCACATGTTCTTAAGACAACCCGAAGCCACAGTAAATAAAGAACACTAGCTACGATCTGATTACCTCTACCCCTTTAAATAAAGGATAATAATAATAATACCCTTTTCACATCACAAACCCCGGGATTTTGAACACTGGTCCAACCCAGCTGTGGCCCGGGTCAGACCCCTTTCACACTTCACCTTCGACTAGGGTTATTCCCTGTTTGTCCCTGTTCACACTGAATCCAGGTCAGCCATGTAAAACCCTATGGATGTCAATAAAAAGTTACTTTTTCAGGCTCACAAAGATAAGATCACAAAAGGGAACACAAGGGGAAGCCGACGAATGAAATCCCGATGAGCGGCTTCCCGACTGTCTAATCCCGGCAAGGTACTAATGACAGGCATCAAAATCCCGACACCTGTCATTAGACCTATGCTGGGAGCCCAACACCCGGCATACCAAACTAAGGTAAGCCGGGTGTGGACAGCCGCGGGGGGCGGGGGTTAGGTTAGGGTCTGCCGGGGGTACTTAGGGTTAGGCCCCCCTCCCCAGGAGGGTTAGGGTTAGGCTAGGGGGGGGTTAGGCACCCCCAGGGGGGAGGTTAGGGTTAGGCACCCCCCGGGAGACTTAGGGTTAGGCTGCGGGGAAGGGGGGGTTAGATTTAGGCACTTGGGGGGGCCTAGGGTTAGGCACCCCTAAAGGAAGGTTAGGGTAGGGAATTAGGTTACTGATACTTGCCTGAAAGAACAATCAGGATCTTCACCTCTGTTGGGCTGCCGCTGTCGGTATTAGAACCGCTGGCCATGTGGCCGGCGGTAAATCATACTGATTCCAACACAAGGCAGGGATGGGGACTGCTCACAGCTTTGCAGGAATCATGGCTGATGGATTACCACTGTGTAGCCCTGAGTTCATGATTGTTTGTGCTCTACTGCTATTTGATTCAGCCAGTGAGAGCATGATGCAGCTTGTGGCAGCATAGTGTACAGTTCACTTCTTCATCACTCCAATTAGCCATCACTGTAATGACAGTAGTGGTATTAACTCCTTTCAAACTGCCAGTATTCTACCTCTGCTGTTGTCTGCAGTGTGCTGTCTGTGTGTCTGGCTGCTGACATCATCAAGTGAGACCTAGGATCATCCAGTCAGTGGTGTTTGCAGAGTTCCAGGTGGGATAACCTGGGTAGGGCCTGTTCACACTGCACTTCAACCCGGCTTGTTCCCATGTTCAACCCTGCTCAATTGCAGGGTTGAAATGCCAGGTTCACACTGCACCTCAACCCGGGTCAACCCAGCAATATCCCGGGTTATTTTTGCATTGTGAAAGGGGCATTAGAAGACTTTGGATAATTATACCAAATATATTGTACAGATAGCACAAGGAACTGAATAAAGCCACTACATCATCTTGACTTTTAACAGTACTTTATTGGTCAATATTTTTCACTAAGCAACACGAATATTTAGCAGCATTTAAATGGATTAAGAAATATTCTAATTTAATGGGCAATACTGGAGAGTGCCCTGATATAGAATACACTAACCTTAGTAGTAAAACAAAGATAAGGTATGTGCTATTCTAGGGAGCACCACCCATGAAAAAATAAGAACCTGTATATCTCGATTTTGAGAATAAGGAGCGGTTTTGATTATTGTATGATTTCTTTTTCCAATGCAGACTGCTCTGCACTACTTTACATAGAGACATGAGACATGAAAAGCATTCTAACCCCAGGACAGTGGATTAGACTAGATTGTCCAAATCTACAGTAGAAGCACCAAAGAGAAAATAATTGTATTTTAACTTGCTATTAAATATTTTTGCCCAACAGATACCACCCATCAGCAACTTTTTCCAACACATCACACTTCCCAGAAACAATGTTATGTGTACATACTAACATATGTGCCATTTACAGCTCATGGTGGATTACTTTTATAGGAAGCATGCTTTACTCCATGGCCGATGCAACTAAGCTCTAACCTGTCGTCCATTTACAGCGGATACAGCTATTTAATGGATTGGACAAATAAGTGTACAAATGCAGCATATGTAAATGTTGAGAATATTTGAAGATGAAGCAAAATATTCATATAAGAATTTCTGCCACCTTGTAAAAGCCCAACATTTTTCCCGTTCAGCTACATGTAACAGTGGCATGTTGCAGTGCTAAAGACAAAATAAAAAAGCTTTTTATATATATATATATATATATTTTACTTTTTCTTTTTAAGCAACGTTTTTGATCGGGCGCGATTTTGCTCTAGAGGTTTCACTCGTAATGTCCCCCCCACCCCATTACAGATTTAATGCTATACAGCTCTATAGATAGAAATACCCGGAAGAAATGTTAACTCTTACATTATATTACACTGATATGGTAGTAATAATATCCATCTGTTTTCTGAATGGTATATGAGGTAAAAGAGACTAGATAATGTGTGTATTATTTAGCAGATCGCAACACACATTTATTTTGATGCTAAGTTATTCAGATATTGTTACAAGCTGTAGAAACTTTGGAGGTGCACAGTACATGCTACTTATTGTGGCAGTATTATTTTGTGACAACTACAGCCAAATTTAGCATTCTAATTTTGATTAGTTGACATACTCTGCTATACTGTATACAAATAATAAATAAAATATATCTGTTTTGCGATATAGTACAGCGCTATTTCTATAATTTGGCGGTCAGACTTTACAAATAGAACACGATTTCCTCATGAGAGTTTGGGTATATCTTGTAGTAGACAATTATTATACTACTAGAGTACGGAAGGTCATGATTCCCATCCTCAGGTTAGGGCACTCATCTGTCATTATTTGTCATACATGTTTAAAACAAATTGTGGTCAATCAAACTGGAAATATCCAGCCTAACACTAAGATGTATGCAATGACTGCAAAACACTGATCTATGTGATATTTAATCAAATGGTGCTAGACAGTGGATATTTCAATGCTGTAAACTAGACTTGCGGATGGTTCTAGATATAATGAGTAACTATTTAAATGCGACCTTCAGCTCATTTCAGTTTTTTGGATCAGATTGAATTGGTAAAGGTTACATAGATAACATTGATAAAGTAAAGTACTGGAGAAGTTATAAAATTACTTTAGGTTAGGTTTAACTTGTACACATTCTAATGCTATTGTATCTAACCTCATTAAAAAAGAAATAGAGAAATAATGACTCAATGAAACATTGAATGTGGGAGTACCTGCCCATATGAGCTAACAATCTAAAAGCAGAAGCGCAACATTTAAAGCATACAATGTTAAAAGGCAGAAAGAGAATCAATAAATACTATTTATCCTAAAATATACAACAAAAGCAGGCAGATTGTACCTAGGGTCAGGAACAAAGCTTCACAGACACTTACAGAGAAGACATACATATTGGAATACATAAGCAATATCAGGTTAGGTGCAGTAATCACAAAGTGAAAAAATGTTTATTGGAAAATATTATGAAAAAAAACAACAAGTGATATTTTCTGTACATTTGTAAACAGAAAGCTCCAAAACACAGAACTAGTTGATTCACCAATGTTGATTTCATGGTATTTTCCATTAAATATAAAAATGCTAAGGGGATAATGCTTATCAATGTTTTTGACCAAACCCCACTCTGTTTTCTGATCTGCATTTACTAGTAAAGCTCTCGGGCAGGGACAGAAGCAATATAAGGCAAGGTAGATGCAGTCAGAGGCACAACAGGAGCGCTTGCTGGTATTGTCAGAGGAAAGGCTCGCTCACACGTGCTCTTTCAAGTATTTTCAATTTTTGGTTTTAATGCTCCTTTAAACAACATAAGTAAATTCAGACTAAAAACAGTCAGTTAACAGTAAATACACGACTTGTGGGACTAGATTATAGGGGAGAGAACGGAGGATTATTGGATTTAAAAAAGTATATTTCAAATGTTAATCCCCTATATTATGCGACTAACAAATCCCCTAACTGTAGGGTAATTCTACAATGTAATTCCTTTGCTGAGCAGTTTGTTATGAATTAAAAAAAATGGCTAAAAACAGAGGTTGAGGATTCTGAGCAAAATAAATAGTTCCATTTAGTACTGCCAAGTTACAGAAATCAGTTTTAAGAGTAACAAATATGATCACAGTTCACTAAAGGCTGTTTATTAGCGCCAGATGCTTCATGAACACAGATAGCTCCCTATGCCACATGAACACAGATAGCTCCCTATGCCACATGAACACAGATAGCTCCCTATGCCACATGAACACAGACAGCTCCCTATGCCACATGAACACAGACAGCTCCCTATGCCACATGAACACAGATAGCTCCCTATGCCACATGAACACAGATAGCTCCCTATGCCACATGAACACAGACAGCTCCCTATGCCACATGAACACAGACAGCTCCCTATGTCACATGAACACAGACAGCTCCCTATGCCACATGAACACAGATAGCTCCCTATGCCACATGAACACAGATAGCTCCCTATGCCACATGAACACAGATAGCTCCCTATGCCACATGAACACAGATAGCTCCCTATGCCACATGAACACAGATAGCTCCCTATGCCACATGAACACACCCCCTGTTGGTGCAAAATCTGTCTCCAATAGACTTTTAAAAATATTGAGAAGTATGGCAAAACCATACCCAATTTCAGGGGTCTATTTACAATTTGTGGGGTTAGGAGGTATTCCAGTGCCGCACACAGTGGAGAAAGCGGATTCTACTGTTTGAGGCAATAAACATTAAGTTTTTCAGGTACAAGCACTGACTGGGGGAATGGCGACATCTGCTATGCTCCCATTCTACGCCTCTATTCCGGATTCTGGAAGTGTTGAGAGGCATGCATAACTGCAAAAAGGTTCCCTTGTTGCTTTAGTAAATTCTACGTATTTTACAATACAAAGAATACAAAAGTTAGGTCGCCCCTCTACTATCTCCCATTGTCACCATTGGACACAAATTAAAGAAAATATCACAGTAATAGAGAATGCTGACCTGAGACAAACCTGAAGCAAACATCACATTGAAACTACTAGTCAGCTATAATCTCCAGGTGCTAAGACTTCTCCAGTTGTATGTCACTGCTTACTCTACGCTTATGTTCATGGCTCAAGTGTATAATTCTATTACAAGCCACCTGAATGAAATATACATTTTAGAGCAAATTAGGGGGAAGATTATCAGTGGATAATTTGAATCCTTAGCCATGTAAATGAAAAGTGATGATTTGTAGTGTATTGGATGGTAGATACAGGGTATTTAACGCATTACTTAGCACGTGTGAGTAAAAGCCGGACCCACACTATATTCAAAGGCACACACATACTGAAAAGCTGGATCCATTATATACACATATATATATGAAAAGCAGTGACAAAAGCACTGGTAAAGTCATACACGGGAGATATATTCTGAGCTATATGTATTAAAACCCCAGGAAAATATCCGATTGCAAAACAGACTTGATAGATGTTTGGGCTTTAATAAAAGCCAGTTATGGGTTCCTGGAGTTATATATGGAGAGTGAGGGCGAGCGCCATCCATTAGGCCAGAGGTTTCCAGGCTCCGCCATTACAGTCCACGTTTTAAGAATATCCATGCTTGAGCACAGATGACTTAATTAGTGCCTCAATCAATTTGATTTGCAATCTGGACTCAAGCATGGATATCTTTAAAACCTGGACTGCAATGGCAGATTTTGCCAAACTCTGCATTAGACCGATTTTGGGTCTTCAGTCTGAGAACAGGCTAATTAGTACTTGCACCTGCAAGAGGCTGATAAAGGTGTGTCAGGGTTTTTATTCATACCGATTTTATACCAAAGTTCCGGGTCTGATTAGACCTGGAACTTCCCGGTCCTGACCCAGGATATTCCCAAGTCGACGCCATTCACAACGGAGCCGAGTCTGCAGTGACACGGCTCTTCCGGCATTGAGGTGGAGGATTTGAGATTACATCATGCGGCGCAATCTGAGTCATCATGACCCTGATTTCGCCGTTTACACTGCAGGATGGCAGCCTGCAAAATACCAGAGTTGGATCCCCGGGTCTCTGAGTGGATCCATTTACACAGACAAACATCCCGGGTTGATGCACATCAACCTGGGATTTTTAGCTTGGTGTAAAAGGAGTATCAGTGTCTCACTACCTGGGGAAAGAGGCAGCCACAGGGATTCAATTCAGCGCGATGCCGAATACCCACGGGAGGGAGCTCCAGGGGCTATTCAGTTCAGTGTGCAGTTAAGTCGGAGAATGCCTGTTCTTGCGACTTAACCTGGGTGTTTAGTCGTACGAACCGGCATTCTCCAACTAAAATGCTGGTAAGCCAGCAAACAGCAGCGCGGCTGGCACTTGTCAAATTTCTCAACGCACCCCCAGAGGGAGCGAGAAGAAATCCTTTAGTCGGACAAAACATTGCGCTGAATTAAATAGCTCCGGGTGCTCCCTCCTGGAGTTATTTATCATCGCTTTAAATTGAATCACGGCCATTGTGATTTAATGATCGTGAGTACTGTCCATATGCCTAGGTTTGTGGTAGGGGCATTAGGTTCTACCACTTACGAGAGAGAACACCTGTGTGTTTCGTTAAAGCCCAGTGTTTTTCTTTTTCTGCACAATAAACTAGCTTCAGATAATTATATGAAAACCCTGGACTGGTGTGCGGTTTCCTGGCTGCTGTGTGTTTGGAATTGCCCATCTAACCCAGGAGAGCCAGAACACAAAACACACTGAAAAAGTCGGATCCATACTAAAATACATGGAAAGTCAGATCAACCATACAATGAAAAAGCCATAGACACCGAAAACATTGTGTTGATTTAGCATTTCTATATTCGTGTGGGTAAAATTTTATGTGGACCTGAGCAAGGAAACTGAGCAGGGTCATAACTAGGGGTGGAACAGCACCCTGCCGTCAGTATTGCTGCAGCAGTGCTGCCTGTGGCGACCATTGGACAATACAGACAGACACCCTGCCATAATTACAGCTGCCATACATTTACGGGTGCCAGTGGACCCACCCCCGTACGTGCAACGTCATGACGTCACAAGCAAAGGGGGCGGGGCCAGCACAGGGAACTCAGAGCCCTAGTTACGGCCCTGGAACTGAGCACACATGTTGAGAATAGTTGTTCTCACTGGATTGAGTACATCTGAGAAATACTAATTAAGAACCATTTATTGCCTCAGGAAATTATTTAACACTCATTGAAAATTAAATAGCTTTAAAAGTAGTGACTTATTTAAGCCAGTCGTAGCCAGATAAAGAATTTAATATCCAAATAGATATTCCTAATGGATATATAAACACCCCTGACAAAGTCGATATTTGACAAAATGTGTTGGGTTATAATGCAGAAGTGACTGAAAGTGGGGTAACATGCTGTTAAAGATTATCATTATAAATCAAGTATACAGAAACGGATGATTGCATTTTTGGGTGAACTCGGGAGTGAGGGTCTCGTTGTAGAAACAATAAGAAGAACATTTTCCTCCAACTTCAGTAATATCTCAAAACCAAGGTGCCAGTCATTGGTAAAATAAATAGCAAGAACGAGACAGCGGCACTTACAGGATTTTTCAAGAAAACAACTTCAAGCAGGTTCCATTACATCAACGTTTGAGTTTATTGCAAACAGTCATCAATATACAGTAACAGTTACCGTAACTTGATGCCGGGTTGCCATAAACCCGAAACGTTAATGTAATGGAACCTGCTTGAAGTAGATTTTTCAAGAAAATAACTAACTGAGTACTGCTGCCTTGTTCTTGTGACAGATTATATATATATATATATATATATATATATCTCACATATACATACACATATACATACACATATACATACACACACATACAAATACTCGGCACTAGAACTTAAAACATGCAAAGTGTAGCCGGTGTCATCATTAAGTAAATAAAGTAGTAAACAGACATTACTAGGCGGCACTCAGGCAATTCAAACAGAAATAATGACACAGGAGTCGTTGCTTGTCATCAACGTTTCAACTCGTGTTGCAGAAATTTCATCAGGAAAAAAATATAAATAAAATAACCACAGGGGTGCACTCACCAGTCTTCAAAAAGGTATAACTTTAATTCATCACCTTAAATAAAGACAATCATCAACGTTTCGGTCCTGTGCCTGGACCTTTCAAGATACACATAACAGTGACACAAATCCCCTTATATACCATAAGCATCCAAATAGATCACTAATTAATCACAACACCTATATATATATATATATATATATATATATATATATATATATATATATATATGTGTGTGTCTATAAGGTTTTACAGCGCCAGTGGTATGCGATGTAATTTTGATATCAGTATCTAGAGACAAAGCCTAATCCCCCACAGCAATTGGGGTGTCAGCTCAACCTAATTTGTCTAAGTCGTGGTCAGTGACTTTTTAAAATTATGTGAGAACAATGTGGTTAGGTCAGAGCGCCTTAAAGTGCTTTGAAGTGCAGAAAATGTGCAAACAATCACTAGATAAATGTGCAAAATGAGCAATATATACGTCTACCAAATAGATCTAGACCATAAAAAAGTATTTATAAAAATACAAATTTAATAAGTACAATCAACATAAAAACATAAATGGAAAGACATAATGAAACTAATAAAAAATACTGTATAAATAAATAAAAAATATATAAATAGATGCACAGTTGTTAAAAAATGAAAAGCTTATCTTATTTCATATATATGGAGGGTATGGTCAGGTGGGGTGCAGGATCCCAACGCGTTTCGTCAATAGCGGACTTCTTCAAGGGAAAGACGTATATATTGCTCATTTTGCACATTTATCTAGTGATTGTTTGCACATTTTCTGCACTTCAAAGCACTTTAAGGCGCTCTGACCTAACCACATTGTTCTTATATATATATATATATATACATACATACACAGATATATATCTTCCTTACCTAGATACGCGTCTGGGAGTGACGGAGGAAGAAACCTTCATTTTAGGTGAATTTTAAGAGCATGTCCACTCTGTAGGTGCTTTGAGTGTAGGGGACGGTTACTGCCCCATAGAGGGACCTCCACTGCTTCAGGTTACATTTATTTTAAAGCAGGGTTAGTGCATGCATTACGAAGGGGAGGGACCTACCAGCTTGCGGGTGGAGACATTGGTATAAGATAAATAAATGACACCAATGTGATCACAAGGAAAATAAACATTGAAATAAAGCAAGGTACAGATATGACTACATACATCTATCCTCACTGCACGTTAAACAGCCCTTCTAGTCGCGTCATGCTGTGGGTGTACCTGATTGCGCAGTGTCACAGCCGCTGATACTGTAACGTAGCATTTTGCATGCAGATACACCAGCAGTCGCACACAGAATATTGGCATACCACAATAATGATTTTAATCAGCAGAGGATGCTTGTGCGTTCTAGTCGCACAGCTCACACAGCTCTGCGAATAAAATGCATTTTAAGGTGGAAAGTCGCATGAAAAGACTGCGCTACTGAGTCACACGGCACTCACGTGTTGTGTAAAGCGACGGAGGATAGATGTATGTGGACACATCTGTAGATATTGATGGAAAAATATGGAGAACAGATTGCGTATCTGAATTGCCCATTTGTTACATTTTCTACTTTATACTGTATTACCATGAATCCGAGCATATTGAGTATGATGATATTCCCACTTGATGTCCTCTTTATTTTCAAGCTGCATAAAACTGGACTGAAATAATAAACATTTCTTAAGAATACCAATGCAGACCAGGTTACTGCAATAAAAAAAAAAAAAAAAAAAACGAAAAAAAAAAGCGGAAAAACACAGAAGCATGATTTATTTCTGCTGTCTGTGTGACAGAAGTAACAGACTGTTGCAACTGCTTTGTGGTTTCAGAATGCTCATGAATCCCTATGGATAGAATTGTAATGTTATTTTCTTTCTAGTTATGTCTTATTACAAGAATGAGCACTTGTAAGGACACTATTTGTTTAGGTTTGTTCCTGTCACAAGCATTGCTGACAAACTGCTTCTAATGGAGCGGCTTCCTTGTTTTGTGTAATGGTCGTTATTCCGTTGCATTAGCTACAGAGAAAGAGCCAAATAAAAAAATCTGTGTTTATCGCTTTACTTACTTGAGGGGAACTTGTTAAATTGACTTATTTTGGCACCCTGTCTCATTAGTTCCATGAAACTCCCATAGTATGAAACAGCAGCATGGGAGCTGTGACAAAATAAAATCCACTAACATAACAAACTGAAGAAAGATACAGGACTTCTCTTTTTAGGTTCATTTAGAATAAGGTTTTTAGGAATAGAACATAACATTCATGTATGTACTAAGTATGTATGGAATAAACACATGGGGGCTGAGGTAGATCTGACAGCAAATGAATCCCAAATTGCAAAGAAATGCTGGGCATCCACTATACAATTAGCTGTCAGATATCTGTCCGATATGGCTGGTTGGAATGAAAACCTGGTAATGTACGTGAGCAAATGAGTCGATCATACAGTCTTAAACACTAGAAAACGGACAAAAAAACAATTGTTCAAATTGGTTAAATTCGTATGTTTTAACCAATTTGTCTGAACGGCCATTTTTGTCTGTTTTCCAGTGTTTAAGGGCAAATGGACGATTGTCATTTCCTCCCATACATTACCAGGTTTTCATTCCAAGCAGCCAGATTGGACAGATATCTGACAGAAAATTGTATAGTGGATGGCCAGCTAAAGTCTTCCAAAAAATAAAATACAATTTAAAAATATTTAACCTAAACTTCTTGTTCTAATTCCTGAATGAGGGGGCTTACGTGGACAGAGCTCCAGAGCATTTGCAGAGGGAAGATGTCCGCTTACTCGCTTACACAGCTTCAGTGCAGAGATCTCACAAACATATCATCATCCAAGTGGTGGCTCAAGTCCTAATACCTTCTCCCACTGACTCCATAAAGCAGGTGAACACTGTAAAATATCAGTTTAGAACACTACACAGCCAGGTACAGTGAAAGCTGAAACAATATAGGATACTGTGATGACCATTTAGAAGACCTTTAATACAGGTCTAACTGCATATAGTTAACAGGACTGCCAGAATTTGCAGACAGCAGACAAGACCTACAGCCTGCATCATCAGTGACAGAGAGACAGTGTGGTAAGGCATAATGTATTTTTACTTTATTTAAAGGCTGGCATATCTTTCAATTAACATTATCATGCATTACATATCACACATACAGGGGAGGGATGCGTGGGTGCAGAGTCGAAGGTGGGGAGTTGGGGGTGGAGAGGAGGTGGGGCCCCCAGAGACGACAGTGTACCGCGCCCCAAAATTTCTGTTGCGGACCCTGGTTGTGTGCAACAAGTAGGTGTTAGCATACAGCATTAGTGTTCTGGCAGCATGTTATGTGCGTGGAATATGCATAATGATTGTAAAAAAAGATCCATTGGATATTGGGTGGATCTACTGCACCTGGTATAGGGTTGCTGATTAAGGCTACTTTTTCTTAAGTGGATCTATACAAGCGATGTCACCATATAGATGTGGCCAACTCTCAATACAGTTGATGATCTACATTTACGTGGCAGCCTCATTGTGTGCAACTCCGAATCAGGCCCTATGTAATTACTGTAGATATCACTTCTGTAGGTTCATTTGTGAAGAAAAGTAATTTTGTCCCTCTATCCCCCTCTTGGCCTTGTATGCACACATCAATAAAAATATAAAATTACAAGATTGTTTTTGCGCAAACAAAAAGCAGCTTCCCACACCAAAGGAGTTTTACCACCTCCCAGATACACAAATAAACAAATATAAATAAGGTGGGTTTTGGTGCTATTAGTCCAGGGATATAGTCCAAAATAAAGTTCCAAATGGTCAATAGGTGTCTTAATTTCTATTAATAATATCTCCCATATAGTCCTTCTCAAAGTCCATCCAATAGTAAATGTTTATTCCAGTTACATTCACTCTAGACAGGTTACTTCAGCAGAAACAAATCAGGTATTATAACCTGATTTATCTAAAAAAGAAGAGAATATGGCAATAGTTCAACACTGTTTTGTATAAAAAAAAAAAACCCCTGTAATTTATTGACATAATGCACTCACATGGTTTAAAAAAATACAGGCAAATACATCACATGTCGTAGTAACCCCATAGGAACATTCAGCTCGCTGGCATCCTACCCATCAGATGGTAATCGAATTCCTATGGTCCCGGAAACCAGAAACCAGCCCCCATCACCTTCCTCAGCCTGCCGAATCAGCATGTGCGTAAAGATTCCCATCAGTGAAGGTTGCAGCTGTACCGGACGTCATGGGCAAGGACGACGTGTGGTGCCAGCGATGTGACCTATAGCATCACGCCGCTGTATTGCTGTCACCCCCAGGTCGCGTCTGAGCCACCTGGAAGAGCCCAGTGCTGTCATTGGCAGGCTACACGGTAGCTGCGCGGCAGTGAGTATGGGTCCCGGCGGTGGTCGCACTACACCCACTAGAGCAGAGTCCATGGGCCCATTTTTGTACCTCAGGAAGTATGAGGGAACAGCCAGTGAGCGGCCTGCACTGCGAGTAGGTTACCTGAGGATGTGTCCCTCCGGCTACCAGTGAAGGAGACAGAAGAGCAGTGACTCTGGACCGGCAGCGGCTGTGTAAAGAAAGCCGCATATGACTGGGTGCTTCACGGCGGAACTCCTACCTCAGGAGGCTGATGGCAAGGCGGAGCATAGTTCGTCTCAGATAGGCAGATGGAGGCAGCAGAAGAGGCAGGCTCATCCCAGGGGGACGACTACAAGGCGGGGACATCAGTGACATTACCAGCACCTTCTGCAAGTCTAATGCAGCCAACAGGAGAGGACTGTTTAGTGTATATAATATTTATATATATACACACATATATATATATATATATATCACACACACAGACATTCCTCACTTAACGACAGTTGGTACTTACGACCACACCAGGGCGTTACCATCTGCCTTGAACTTACGACCCGCGCTGACTTTTCAGCGACCGTTCGGCGTTACGACCCGCCCTGACTCTTCAGCAACAGGCAACGTGCGTGGCATCTCAGCGTCAGACGTCAGATAGATAAGAGATATGAGAGATGTCAGAGAAGGAGAAGTCAGAGAAAAGGAGCTCAAAGAAAAGGAAGGCTATTGACCTGGACATGAAAACGAAGATCATAAGTGATTATGAAGCTGGAAAGAAAAATAAAGAGATAGCAGGTGACTTGGAGCTGGCACATTCAACAATTTCAACAATCTCGAAGGATAAAAAATAAAGTGAAAGGCAGTGAAAGCATCAACAGGATTTAAAGCCATAATAACTAGGCAGCGGAAAGGCCTCATTCATGAAATGGAATAATCACTGGCGATCTGGTTTGATGACCATATGCAAAAAAAAAGCCACTGAGCCTTTCAATTATTCAAGCCAAGGCACGCAGTATCTTTAAATCATTGAAGACACGTGTGGAGGATGAATCGGCTGAAACATTTATGGCAAGCCATGGATGGTTTCAACGGTTTAGTCGGAGATTCAACCTGTATAATCACAGTATCAGCGGTGAGGTAGCAAGTGCTGATGTAGAAGCAGCTGAAAAATGTGTTGACCAATTTGATGAAATCACCAAGAAAGGCGGCTACCGCCCAGAACAAATCTTCAATGTGGATGAAACAGGACTTTTTTTTGGAAGAAAATGCCCGAAAGGTCGTATATACACAAAGAAGCTAAAACAATGCCCGGTTTCAAGGCTTTTAAAGGACAGGGTCACGTTGTTGCTGTGTGGAAATGTTGCTGGGTTTAAGTTTAAGCCTTTGATCATCTATCGCTCCCAGAAAACACGTGCATTCAAGCAGGTCAGTAAGCGCATGCTGCCCGTATACTATCGTGCAAACAACAAGGCAAAAGTGTGTCTATCTGATTATTGAACTACAAGTCCCAGAGTGCCTTCCTTGTTTTTGGAATATTGAATGTTGTTGGACCTGGGCCATTCTCTTCAGAAGGGTGAGTGACTATGGTGTTTGTGCTCTTATTTGTGTATAGATATAAAAAAAAAAAAAATAAAAAAAAAAAAATATATATATATATATAAATATGAGAGAGAGCGAGAGATATTCTGCAGTCACACCTTCATCCAATTATTTCACTCACTGTGGGGTTTCCCTCTTTGGACTATAATCCAAATATCCACAGGTAAAAGTGTACCGACACTGAATCGCGCAGTTACAAGGGCACTCACCAGATTTTTGATAAACATCAATAATTTTTATTTTTCATCTGAGATAGAAGTCATTCCAGGTTGCATTAAAGAAAGCTGACGTTTCGGTCTAAGAATATACCTTTTTCAAGGCTTGCAATCCATATTCAAATATATTACAAACTCACACAGAGTCATATCAACAACACTCTGCAACAACCGTCAACAAATGTATCAAGCCAGGTCCCACATATTAATACCCCTCCTCCAATTCTCAATGTCAGTGAGACAGAAAAAACGGACATCAATCTATGTGTTTGTACAAGAAAGCCATTTACTTACACCAACCACAGATGCTACGTGCCGCTCTGGGTTCTAGCGGTCCCGCTAGGCTGTTTTAGCGGGCTGCTGCACTCTGCCCTCCTTCTGGAGGGCAAAAAGCGACCTTCCCTCCTTCTGGAAAGCAAAAAGCGCCCTGCCCTCACCGCGCAGCGCTCCTCTAAGACAGCCTGCAGGTGCCATCTTCACCCGCATGTCGCAATGTCCCGCGGGTTGGGAAATGTACAGTGACCCGGTGGGCGCATGCGTCAGGCATCTATTCTACCTGTCAGCAATGCTTGGGTGTTGCCCAGCGTGATCGTAAGTGCCGGGCACGCCCCCAAGAGTGACGAAAAAGTGATGCGTCTTATATACACTCCCACTTTTTAATGGCCACGTTCCCTTTTCGGGTGCGCTTCTGTGTGTGCGGAAGTGCCCTCTCCAGCTACGGCGCCCTGCCTGCCGCCGGAGCTAGAGTGAACACTAGGGTTCCATGTTTGCCATTGTCGTCCCCACAGCATGCACCACGTCTCTGTATCATAATAGCGTCATTAGAGCGCCGTCAGCATCCGAGCTCAGCGCCCCATCCCTGGACCACTAAACTCAGATGCTTGCGTCAGCACATATAACACGTGGCTCGCGGCTGCAGCGGCCATGCGTCCCATTCCTGGAACGCAGACCACAGGACATGCGCATAGCAGTCTGTACCACATCAGTGAAGCAGAGCAAAATAGATCAATAAGGGATGTTAGATGGCAAAGACAGGACTCACTGATTGGGACATAACATCAAGTTCTGATACAGAAGATCACATTCAATAGATAATTTACTTAAGGTAATCCATGCCTGGGGACCCAGCTATCGTAACATATGTCAGTGATAATTTAATCAAATTATAACAAAGTTACATATGTAACTATTGAACACCAGACATATTGTAAAATAAGTGATACATATACACCACAAATACTAAACAGTCATGGAAGATAATAAAGGAAACAGAACAGATATTTCATACACTCGCAATCCCTGTGAGATTCATGTTAAACCATTTAAAATACAAAAGCAGCTGCTGTAATGGTACTGTAAATCCCTTAATTACCAAAATGTATAAAGGCAAACAGAGCAGTACTGGTAGATAGAAACTATCTCTGAGCCTGATTCAGCAAGGAACGCAACTGCAAATGCAATAGCGATTACGCATGTAGTTCAACTGCGATAGTATGCTAATCCATTGCGATCGACATGCGGCTGCTGCTGTACTACACAAGGACGCCCACTTTACTTAGCACACATCCGGAATGCTTATCAGGACTGCGAAACCATCGGCACAATAGAGTACCATCGCAGCCTCACGCACACTTGCACAAGCCCTGACCTTACTCAGAAATTGCCAACTTCCACGCACACCATCAGGCTGCGTAGGGCATCGCAGTGAATAATTTATGCACATCCATGCAACACCTTTGAATTGCACTGGCACGCCTGTGTTTGCCCGACCCCCCCCTCCCCGTTACCACCCACAAACGGCACTTCCTGTCAAACACCCTGCGATGGGTTTGCGTAGTCACTGATCGCAGTGGCTAGTTCGCACACTGCGATGTATGCGCAGTATGCATCAATAGGCCGACTGCATGCGTATTAGCAACTGCGTGCCTTTCTTAATCAGGCCCTCTGTGTACATATGTGTATTATATAATATCTCATTCATCCCCAAAGGATGCGGATTAGAGTTTGTGTGTGTATATGATGGGCATGCTTGCTCCCAATCATTCTTGAACTGGATACTCTTAATTTCCTCTAATTGTGAGGGATGACGTCATCATACAGCCCTGGTAGATGTATAGGGCCGTATTCAATTAGGCTGCGAAAACCCGTTATCGGCGATACTTTATCGCTGATGACGTCATTTTCGTAGGTTTGACTTATCCCCATATTCAATTTTCCAGACTTTTCGTGGGAGCGAAAATTCTATGCATTGGGACCTGCAAAAAAGTATCACCATTGAATAGGTGGCGAGAACAAGTGCAGAATTGGGGTTTTGGGGTGCAGACTTCCAAAAACCACCCTGCACCCTTTAGACAGTCCCCCAAAGTTAATCTGTGTCAAAAAAATTTAAAAAAGGACCACAGGACACCCCAAAAAAAGGTACTTTAAGTTTGGGGGCGAAAAAAAAAATTGGGGGACAACCTTCTAAACTAGCGAAATAGCTCAGGGGGGATCCTCAAATATGCAGCAGGTGTTCTTTTGATTGCAGGTGGATTTTTTACGATTTTTAAAACTTCACATTACCCACTTTAAAATATGCTAGTACCCATTTTCATGTACCCCAAATTTAATGCGACACCTTATTTCTCCCCAAAAAAGTTGCTAAATGCTAATCTTCACCACTTTCCCAAAGACGCTATACAGCACCTATTGAGACCGTTTAAAGACCCCACATACCTTTAGCAAGACTATTCGGGGGTACCCATAGTGATACCCCATTTCAGAGCATCTTTTGGGAGGTGTCAGGCTGATTTCCCCTAAAATGACGAGACTGTTTGCAGATTTCCTTTTCGCCGAAATTAAGAAAACGGGGAATCGCAGGGACGAGCACAATAAGTTTTCACTTCCAAAACCTCCGATGACGGCGAAAAGTCAGACAATGGACTTTTCGCCTCAAACTGAATATGGCATAAGTCTCATAATAGTGAAAAAGAAATCATAATAGTGTAAACCAGTACACAGATAGAAGGGGGAGGTGGGTCAGTGGGGAGAAAGTGCAGCAAGCTCGGTGAGCTGTGTTGACCAGGTATCAAATCTGCCCAGCAAATATATAACCTTTTGTGCTCATCTGTTCTGGATGTTTTCTTTAACACTGGTGTTAATGGTGCAGGGGCAGAACTTTGGGAGACAATGGAGGTGCCTGCCGCTGGGCGCCAGCACTGAAGGGGCACCTCTTCCATTGCCCACAATATATTCATCCCACTTAGGACTGTAACTATGTACCCGAAGTGTACCGTCACAGCCGCCCAATACATGGCACCTCTTCCCGGCACCTGAGAAGCCACCATAATCATATATTATGAGATAGATAGATAGATAGATAGATAGATAGATAGATAGATAGATAGATAGATAGATATGAATCAGTTAGATATATATAAGATAGATATGCACCATTTATTTTTTCTTTGTTTTTTTTTTTTTTTTAAAAGGGGGGGGCACCAAATTATAAATTGCCACCGGGCATCTGGGATGAACTTACGCCACTGTATTGGTGCATATATTACCAGAATTCTCCCATTTAGAGAGAAAAAAAAAAACAAACAAACCAGAAACACAGTAACACATTATCCTCCCTCACCTGTGGCCTAAGAGCTAATGTTAAATTATAATGAACAGGAGGATCATGTTGTAGGCCAGATGTTTCAAAAAATTTGTGGTAAGTTTTAATTGAAGCATTTGATGAAACAGGGTCAAAACGAGATTTCGGGCCCAAATTCCATATTCTCGTAGGTACTGCTTCTTCTTTTGACTGGGAGGGATGTTTATCAAAGTGTTTTTAGTTTTACGGTTCTATTTAGTTTGTACATATCCACTTTCCATTTGAATGAGTTAGGTTTGTTGGTAGGAATATATGATAAACCTTTACTCAATACATTCATCTCAACTGTGGATAGTGGACTTGAAGATCAGTTGAAAATCAGTTCTTCTTCCCTTTCGGGAGTTTGTTTCCCCGCTAGACGAGGAGGAAAGCTAGCCCGAGCAACAGCAAGTGCACAATCTCTACAGATTCGACTGGCCAGCAATACTAACAAACAAAACTTATGGTTTAGGCTAAGGGATAAGTTGAGACATATCATGTAATTATTGAATCTCTACAGTTACTTATTATAAGTTATTCAGTTATACTATAACTAGTTTGTTCAACTACAGATAGATTATCTCTGAGGATTAGTTTCAGACTGTATATAAAATGGATATTTGTAATTGTTGCATAATTATATGAAAAGGTGCAAAAGTGCATGGCACCAACTGTCACCCCAACTGCTGCCAAACGGGGTCTCTCTCTCTCTCTCGGTCTCTCGGTCTCTCTCTCTTATGCACCACAACACCAGAGTAAAAGAAAACATCCAGAACTACACAACAGATGAGCACTAAAGGTTATATATTTGGTGGGCAGATCTGATACCTGGTCAACACAGCTCACCGACCTTGCTGCATACCGAACAAAGGTAAGCCGGGCCCGGACAGCCGCGGGGGTTGGGGAGGAGGCGGAGGGTTAGGATCAGGCTCCGGGAAGGGGCGGTTGGGGTTAGGCACCCCCAGGGGTAGGCTAGGGCTAGGCACCCCCCCGGGAGGATTAGGTTTAAGCTGTGGGAATGGGGGGGGGGGTTAGGTTTAGGCACTTACGGGGGGGGGGGTAGCATTAGGCACCCCTTAAGTGGTACTTACCTTAATCCCCTGTCGGGATCTTCACTGCCGCCGGTCTTCCAGCATTGAGATTTGAACCCCTTCTAACTGTGTATTGGTTTACATTGTTATGATTTCCTTTTCACTATTATGAGACTATACATCTAGCAGGGCTGTATGATTACGTCATCCCTCACAATTAGAGGATATTAAGAGTATCTAGTTCCAGAATGATTGGGAGTCAAGCATACCCAGCATTTACACACAAACTCTAATCAGTATCCTTTTAGGATGACTGAGATATCATAATACACATATATACACAGAAGGCCTGATTAAGCAAGGAACGCAGCTGCTAATACTGATGCGTACTGCGCATACATCGCACTGCGCGTGTGCGAACTAGCCAATGCGATCAGTGACCACGCAAACCTAACGCAGAGTGATTGACAGGAAGTGCCGTTTGAGGGTGGTAACGGGGGGTGGGGGTGGTCAGGCAAACGCAGGTGTGCCAGTGCAATTCAATGGCGCTGGCACACTTGCAGGGATGTGCATAAATTATTCACTGCGATGCCCTACGCAGCCTGATGGTGTGTGTGGAAGTTGGCAATTTCGGAGTAAGGTCAGGGCTTGTGCAAGTGTGCGTGAGGCTGCGATGGTACTCTATTATGCCGATGGTTTCACAGTCCTGTTAAACATGCCGGATGTGAGCTAAGTAAAGTGGGCGTTCTTGTGTAGTAAAGCAGCAGCGGTATATCGATCGCAACGGATTAGCATAGTATCGCAGTTGAACTACATGCGTAATCGCTATTGCATTTGCAGTTACGTTCCTTGCTGAATCAGGCTCAGAGATAGTTTCTATCTACTAGTACTGCTCTGTTTGCCTTTATACATTTTGGTACTTAAGGGATTTACAGTACCATTACAGCAGCTGCTTTTGTTATGTAAATGGTAAGGTTGGTAATTCAACATGAATCACACAGGGGATAATGACTTCATCAAATATGTTAATAAAGCTGGGAACATATTGGTAAATCTGGCCAAGATTAGGTTCTCACAAACATATTTTGCATTTATAAAAAGACCAAGATAGTATTCCGCACACTAACCCAAAAATATTTACCTAAATATTATGTGAACACTATTGTAATTTATATGAACATTCAGATCAAGATAAGGGTTTCTCTCACCTGAATAACAAAAAAAAAAGCTGAATCCTTAAATATTCTTGGAGTAAGTAGACACATATAGAATCTGAAAGGGTCAATGACAGATACTGTATGTTATTGCATAAGGACGACATAAGGTGACATTTATGACATCCAGGACAACCACCCATAAAAAGTATGAGTAACCCAATTCAAGGCTTGTCAAAAACATGCCTTATATTGCCCCATTTGATCTGAAAGTCCCTCTACAGGGGAGTTGGATAAAAGCAACCATGACACACACACACACACACACACACACACACACACACACACACACACACACACACACACACACACACACACACACACACACACACACACACACACACACACACACACACACACACACTACAATAGAATTCTGAAAGAAATAATCACAGTGTAGACAGATTAACTAAGCAACAGGGGCCTAAGGGGCCTATGTATCAAGCTGATTTTTACATAAAATTATACAAGCTGCAGTTTCTGCATAATTTTATGTAGCATTCATATGTACTAATAGCAGAATGCAGGAGATTTCACAGAAATTTCCTGAAAGTGCTGATTAGCACTGCAGATCTCAGTCCTCATTATTATCAATGGGGACTACGATTTGGCCCCTTTGTACTAAACTCCAAAAAGCAAAGCTTTTCGGAGTTTAGCACCGGTAGTTTATACCATCTTCAGATGGTGTAAACTACTGTTTGTCTATGGGGGCTCCAGGTGCAGGAGAGAGATCTATCGATCTCTCCCCCCACAGCCCCTGGCCGGCCCTGAAAGTTGACGCTGTCTGCATGCGCAGTGCCCGCTTCCCCGGGGTAGTCCTTTCACTTCTGTGAAGACTGCCCCTAAATGCCGGGGATATAACTAGGAGGGACAGCGGTTACCGCAACCACTGTCTCTGCGAGTTCCCCAGAGTACATAGCCAGGATATTTTTATTAAAAATGAAAATATCCCCGGCGAGTTAGGCAGTACCGCGATTATTTGTACATAGAAAGTACCCCTAAGTATTTAGAAAACATTACATAATGCAGATAGGTAAAACAGCCATTTCACATTTCCATTTAAAACTTCCGTATGTTTCTGTGAAGGGATGCCAGCACATGGGTTGTAGCAGAGATGCTAATTCAACAGCTGGCCATGAACAGTGCTTAGTATGCTTCTGCCAGGACAGCTCTACCCTGACTGCCAACAAGTCCGTGTTTACTCATGAATGCACCTTATATAAAATGGACACACTGCAGGCACTACACACTACTAGGGAACTAAATCCACCCATCCATGTTAGCAGTCAGTTCTCAATCACACTGGCAAACATGACTAATTAGAAAATCTATAAGAATTTATCTAAAAAGAAGTATAAAATAAAAAAACAAGTTATGGTACACAAACGGGAGTACGTTTTACAATTTGCACTCAAATGTAGCCACTCCATGATCTGGATCAGTGCAGCCATTTTTCCACAGCATTGGCCTAATCCTTTGTCAACAGCAAACTGAATCCAAATCTGCTTTATTTATTAATTTGAGAACAACCCAAATGTCTACAGACTTTATCAGAGTCAACAGCATGTTTTCACTATACAGTAGTTTTGCAATGGAAAAAAAATCTAAAATGCTGAAACAAATACACGACAATGGTACAGTATATACATTCGTGTTTCAGTAGGTCACCTGCACTAGGTAGCTCCAAACTGGACGTGATAATGCTTCCAATCTGAGGGAATGAATGACTGGATCCCACCCAAGTGACGGATCCTGTTGCCTAGTGCTCATACTGACCAGCATGTATGGCTGGCTTTATAGTTAGCTCACTAGACTTTTGTAGTTATTGCATTGTAGTAAATGCAGTGTTTTTTTTTCTGATAACATTCAACTCTAAGTAGTAATGACACCTATTTATTGGTGTAATTTTTATAGTTTGCTCCAGAAACAGTAAGAAATCAGTAAAATAATTTCAGAAATGAATAAGCATCTGAAGACTTGTCCAGAGTATGGAAGCTGCTATAAATCTTGTATCAACTTGTAATTTACACGAGTACCATCATCTTTTTCTTGCCTGAGTAGCAGCATTCCCATAGAAAAATAGCAAGTTTCAGAAACTTTTAAGATATGGTTTGGTTTAAAGGTCAAATACAATTCTTTAATTAGTAGAACCCTAAAATAGTGGATTCAGCTCATCCAGATGAGTATTTAGATATCTAAAGTTACTGTAGTTGAAATGGGAGAGGCCCAGAGGGCAGTTTATATAATGCCAGCAAGAACCACAGCACAAATTAAATGATAAAATGAATGGATCAAAATTATCTAAACTCAATTAGTATATGTGATGCTACATAAGCATTTAGGATGTGGACTAGTAGGTAATTAGGACTTCATCAACCTAATTTGTCTGGGTTTTAACATCATTGAAATCCAAAAAACAGAAGCTCACATATCTTTAAGAAAACTGCACAGGTGAAACATGTAATTTTCACTTGCGGAGGACCCTTAACTGGTAATCCCCCAATCCCTGTTATCGGTCACTGAAAAGAATATTAGGCAATGAACACGTGAGTGAAGAAGGTGTTATGTTATGTTTAGAAGAAACAGGGTTAATTAGAGTTAAGGTGCATACAGACGTAACGATTTTTACAACGATTTAACTATAACGACGTCGTTATCGTTCAATCGTTGAAAAAATCGTTCAGTTTCTGAGTTATAACGATGAACGATTATCATTCATGCGCTTTCCCGTTTGTAGTTCATTCTGAGCAACCAACTGAACGATTTTCATTTAGGGAAGTTACAAAAATCGTTTGTAGTTCAAATAATCGTTCATTACACTTTAAAAAATCTGACAGATAATCTGACAGAAAATAGTTCATAAAATCGTTGGTAACAAATCATTGTGTGTATGCAGCTTTAAAGAGACATTATTAGACTAAAACGAACTTAAGAATTGGCCATATCACTTTTATCCACAAACAGGCTACCAACATTTAAAATAACATTGTTGCTAGGATCCCTAGGTCATAACATCTCCATCCAATAAAAATAAATAAATAAATAAGTCATTTTCCTGAAAATTGTTACATAACACCTTCATCCACACCTCTTTATTTCCCAGAATAAACCCGATACTCAAACTTAAAGTGCCTATCCACTAGAAGACAGGCAAAAGACTGCACGATTAAGACATTGTAATCGTGCAGCCGTTTGTCAGTCTGTGATGTGCCTACCCTGAACGAGCAGTCATTCAGTGTAGGCACAATCAATCATCTGCAAACATTTTGAATCTGACGTTACAGTCAGGTTGACCAGCATGTTTGCACAATGATAGATGTCTAAACGACCAATTTGTTAAACAATCTGAGAACGATTATCGAACGATAACGATATTTTAATCGTCTAGTGGATTAGCACCTTTAAAAATGTAATATAAAACATTAGTTGGAGTGTGAGCAATGTCCTAACATATTATTCACAAATATCTTTATGTTCAGATTACAGCCAATAATTGTCCTCTACTCCTCAAATAAAGTTACCGAAGCAAGAATATAGGCATGATGCCATCAAGTGGAGTGCAAAATGAGCAAGCAAAGCTAGGGCATATTTTGTTACAATGAATGGAAAATTGTGTTTCTACTGGAAGGAAATTCACTATTTACACTAAAGAAACAAGAGAACTAGTTGAATAATCAGCACAAATTGATCATGGGTTCATTTCTAAAATAAAACTGGATGCCCATTTTATGCTTCCAGACTAGTTCTGCTCACTGTGACAGCATTACATCAAAATCATAAAAAGGAGAAAAAAACACTTTGCAGAGATAAAAAACTAAAATAAAAAACCCAAGGTCATTCAACGTACATATGACCTTGGAAGCTTTTGCAATAGACACATTTCATTATAACAAGCAAAGCTTTATTCTTTCACATGCTCACCTATGCTGGATGGTATACACTTCATGCAGCCCCAAGTTAGCTTGTGTCTGATCCTCCCAAATGTCATGTGAAATATAGAGACCTATTATATCTGTCTGTCTGTTCTGCTGCAGGCACTCGATAAGAGCAGCATTTATAATTGCCCAGAAACGCATTTTTCAAGGAACGAGCAAGAGCTTTCCTTACCCTAATGATTCCATTTCCCAAACGAAGAGCTTAATAAGAAAATGTGTAAAAAAAAAAAAAAAAAAGTATAAAGAAAAAAGGGGTCATAGTCCAAACATAGGTTATAAAGCACCTAAAAGAAAAATGTACCATTAACGGAATCCCAGCATTAATCTAAAAGGCACCATTATAAAAATATCAGGAATCATGTCTTCCTACCTAACACATTCAATATTACAATTATAAAGAATAGATTTCACACAGACTTATTGTGCTGTTATTTCACAAAACAAACATAAGCGCACATTCTGAAAGTAAGAAGGATACAATTATATATGGTAGCCTATTAAAGCAAATTAAAAAAAAACTTCAAGTAATATTTTACAAAAAAACAGAACTGGCTGCAATTTGATGAGAAAAAAAATCAATAATGCTTTTCACAAACCATAGTCCTGTAAAAATAGGGGCAGAACAAAACACACTTTTCAATGCACTATTTTTAAGCTTATAGCTCCATTTAAAGCAATAAACAGACCGACATCCTCAAAAAAATATTGTAAAAAGGACAATAAAATCCCATAAACAATGAACAGCAATTCACACACTATGGTACAAACCCTAATATTCTGTGTTATTCTAAGGGAAGAGTACAATTAACCAGGAAAATTTTGCGTGCACTAAGTTTTTTAGTGCCAATTTCACTTATCGCATGTATGTACGCTCCCGTTTTCCAAAAGTCGCAATGCGGCATTCGCGCAAAAATCTTCCTAGTTTTGGCTGTGATAAGTATAGGTGAAAATGGGGAAATCTGCCTGTAGCCCAGAAAAAGGCAAACTGATATAGGATGACAATATAGTGTATTAGGGGCCCTATTACATTTTTGGGGGGTTCTTAAATTCTGTCAAATGGCTGTTTTTTTACAGTCAAATCGAAATAAGTGTTCTTCTTAAATTGGGGCATTACATGCATTAAACCTTCAAAATATGCCTGTAACACCCACCTGCAATCTTAGAAACACCTGTCCCATTCATATAGCACCCCCATATACCTGTCCCATGTCAATTAAACTGTTTTCCTGCACTTTGCACATTTCACCCAAAAAATGACGTCATTATTGTCCAATTTAAGCTAATTAAAAAATATATTTTGTCTAATTAGTCATTAAGGAGGGTGTCCCAGTGGTTTGGAACCAAGTACTGACATTTTTACCCTGAATCCACCTTTTTCACCAAACTAATTCGCGAAAACAAATGTCAAAATTCGCACCCTCGAAAACCACTGATAATAAGATTGCATGATAAGTATAAATTTGCACGATATGCTATTTTTGTGGGGGTTTTTTTATAAGCGCCTTAATACGGCTAATTGAATTTCTCCCTTCTAGTTTATTCCAGGTGAACATCTGATCTGTAGCTCTCGTTTGCTTTTCTCTTCTCGTAAAAAAGCAATACAAACCACCTGTGGTATACAGACAAAAAGGCAGCACCTGTATGGGCTGAGCCAGTAAATTTCTTATTCACTAGTAACCCAGAAGATCCAGCACTTTAGTAATGCTAGTGAGAAAATACATCACTGAACTGATAACAGTAATGAACCACATGGATGAACGTGTTCCCTATATGAAGGTGATAAATGCTCTTCAAAGGCTAAACAAACCTCAGCATGCACCACCAGTATGATTACTATCCGGAACCAGTGCCTCATTCACTAGGACTTGCTGCCTCCTTTAAACCACTAACATTTCCTTTAAGGAAAAAAAAATTGCACAATATCTGCTATGCAACTGAATATCATGCTTCCAGACAAATCATGTCAATAAAGAAACCGTACACACAGCTAGCTCATTGTGATGTGCAGAGGTTACATATGGAACTCTTCTGCTTAGGGCAAATATGAAGATCAAGTTCACTCTATTTTCTACTTTTAGAGTCGCAGTCCCAGCTCCTATTCCATAAGAGTGCTGAATGATGATTAAGATTGGAGCACCACAAAGCAGAGAATAAGAGATCCGTCTGAAACGCCATAATGCAGAGAAAAGGGCAAACAGGAAAAATCAGTAAGATGCTGGGTGTAGCAGAAGGCTCGGTAGACTGCCTGCATGCCCACTACTGTCATACAGCAGGTGGACATTTGTTTTCAACAGCTGTCACTACTATCATTTAAAATGCTAATAAGCAAAACTCAATCTAATTTAAACTGAGTTGAAACAGGTTATCTTATCATGTAACGTAATAATGAAGCAAGTGACCTATGATTGCAGTAGGAACAACAAAAACTATATTCAAACGCTTGCTATACCCAAGTCTGCAAGGAAAAGATCAGATTTACTTTTCGGCATCTAGAAGCATAGCTTAATCCCATGGTGAACCTGCTGTTCAGCTTATGTGATTATAGGGCTTTTCATGCACAAGAACCTGGATTTCCGTTTACAAACATGAGAGTAGCCAAAGCAGTGGAGATAATGTTAAAAAAGATGAGAATGACCCTTTTAGAGGTTGAAAGAGATCTTGTTAGCTGTCAGTGCTTGAAGTGGCCTAATGCCAGAATGGCAGAATAGTGGTAGTAGAATGCTGAATGCTTTACAAGAGAGATCAGACAGCATGCCATCACAAGCTGTGCTAACTATCTCTCTGAAGGGATAAGCAACAGACTTAAGTGAGCTGGTATCTACTAATACCTTTGAAGAACATGATAAAATAAATCTATAGTATTAGATGGTAGTAACAATACATTAACCTTTCTTTTTGCGATTCAATACATAAACACATTATCTTGACCACTGGTTTACAGCCTATATTATAATGGTTGTGAAGAAAAACAATCTAAGTTCATTGTACAAATAAACACACTGAATTGGCTTTCTTTGGAAATCCTTATGCTGGGCATACACTGTCCAAATATCGGTCGATAATTACCTGATCAAGCCCATTATTGAACAGTGTATTGTCACGAGCAATAAGTAATTATCAGTGCGCCCGACATTCAAAATCGTCCAGCATGTCCAATAGATCTGATAATTGGTCGGTCACATCTGGCTGTGTATGCAGACCGCCCAACATTTCCCCTGTTCCTTTACAAATGGGAGGAAAGGGGGAACGTTTCCTACCAAGGGGAGACATGCAGATATTGTGGCAATACGTACACTGTGAAACATCTCACAGTGTATGGCCACTATATCTGATGGGGTTAGCATGTCAGATAAAATGTCTGTCAGTCTGACAGACCTTTAACCACAGTTTGTGTATTTTTTTTTTTTTCACTGTTTTACTGTTACAGCTGTATTTTTTTGCAGTGTGATAGTATATTCTGCAAACAAAGCAAACAACTCTGTTTGGGAGGGGGTGCCAACCAGGGCCGGATTAAGGCCCACATGGGCCTGGAACTGAAAATGTTCAAGGGCCTATACTGAGAAGGGGAAGAGCTGTGAATGGTGCTGTGTGGCTGTGGTCAGAGTCACCTTGGTGAATACACCCCCTAAACTATGACCACAATGTCTGCCTAACTACATAGAAATAGAAAAATTGCATAATTTAGTTTTTCGGGGGGGACAGGGGACTAGAAAAACTATTTAAATACTTAAAATTTATGGCCAGTTAGGCAGCTGGTAATCATTCTGTCATGTTGAAAAGCCGGCCGTGGCCACCATGCTATGTCAAGGACAGACAGTGTGATTGCAGCGTCAGTGCTGCACACTGACTGTCTCCTCACTCCCTGGCCGCAGCATCAGGTGGCGGTTCACAGAAGAAGTACTGTCAGTGGCCGAGCGTCAGGCGTCAGCACTGCCGGCTGAAGGAGAGCTCAGATGGTGAGAAACACCCTGTCCCTGACTAGCTTTTCTGGGAGTCCCAGTGTCTGCTTCCTGTTGGGTGAGTGCTGGCTGAGACTCTCCCTCTCCCTCTCTCTCTTCCCATCTTCATAGACATCTATATACTTGTGTTTTTTTCACCTGGATTGAGTGCTGCCTGAGATCCATGGGAATTCCCGAGTCTTCGACCCTGCTTTACACCAGTTTCGACTCGGGTTGACCCATTCATACAGAAAAAATACCTGTGTTTATATCTCAATCGATCAAATACCCCAGTCCGTGAGGGGGGGGGAGTGACCGTTTTTACTGAGATTGGAGGAGTCTTGGATACATCGTTTAAAAACAGTAGCTCCATTGGGCCTGAATGAACAAGCTGAATTTATCCTGTTTTTTGTAAGACTAATAAACTTTTTTATTTTTCATTTTTTTTTTATTTTATTTATTTTTTTCAATTGAATTTTTTTTCATGGATTGTATTAATGTTCTTTATGTGGTTAGGAACCAATAATGCCATGCTGTTAATAGATATAAATTATTAACTTTTGCTATTTATAGATACATAGGACCTCATTCAGAGTCGGTCGTTGCGGCCGCATGGTCATACGCCACCGATGTTATCTAAACTGCGCATGCGCAAAATTCGCAATGCGCGTGCGCAAACTAGCTATTACGATCAGAAATTGCTCTCTCCTTCAACTTGGCCAGGTCGTTAGTTTGAGTGATAGGATGAGGCGTTTGTGGGTGGTAACAGGAGAAGGTGCTTGTGAAAGGGGGAGTGGAGATCCGAACGCAGGCGTGCCTGACTATGCAAACGGCGTTTTATGGGAGTGCATAATTAACTAAGTAGTGTCATGGCACATTTAACATGGGAGGTTGTTACACTGACTTGATCGTAGTGCTTAAGAGAGGGTATGGTCAACCTTAAGCTCTACGACCAGCTCCGATGGTCCCCGATGGTCTCAATTAATCCTTATATGCCCGGAGATGACGTGTAATGGGAACGAGAAGGGGGCGTATTTTTAGTCTTACGGCCGCATCCTCCCCTCGCTCGTCCAGCTAACGATCACATCTTAACGACGCAACTTGCGAGCGCTTCATTTGCATATCCGGCCCCTTTTACCTTACGACCGTGCGGCCGCAACGACCGACTCTGAATGAGGTCCATAGTATCATGTTGTGATATAACAGAAGTATCACTATCTCAACTTCAGGTACGAAGTATTTAAACTAGGACGTTATACATGTAACTGTGTTAAAGGAGTGTTGTTTACATATAGTGAACATTTAGCTTTTGAATAAAGTTGTTTTGGTTACCATGGTGACTGTTTGTCTTCACTTTTGTTTCTAGCAACTGGCGATCACCTGACCCGCTGTCGGCTGCGTGGTGTGTGACATCATTCTGCACACTGTCGAAGGGAGAGGGATGCCTGCCCGGCGCGTTGTACACTTTGGGTGCTTAAAGTATTTAAGGTAAGATGGTATATATGGCTTGATGAAAGATTTAAATAAATCTGTAGCTCAGTAACAAGATATTGTTCTGTAATGCCCAAAATTAAGTCATAACACACATACAATCTATATCCTAATTTTCCAATTGGCAGATGAACAGTTCTTTTGTTACCCAGCTTCCCCTCACCCACCATAAATTCTATTTTTTTTTTATTTGAATAGTATCCAGTACTATCCATGCAAACACTTGGACAGCTTTACAATAAAATGCAGGAGACGTACCAACATTTGATGAGCGTTTTTATGCTACAACACCTGCTCCTGCATACTGGAGTAGCTATGAAAGAACATGACATGACAAAACTACACAAATTAGGGAGCACAAATGTGACAACAAACTTTTTAGAGCCATATTACTGATGCAAATATAGTTAGGATATCTTGCTGGATTCTAGATTTCACTGACTGGCTCTGAAAGTATACATCATTGTAACCATTTCCGACATAAGCAGATATATTAACAATAAAAGAAAATTAACTTTAGGCATTTATTTATTTTTAACAGGCTAAAATAAATGTTTCTCACACCAGCTGGGAGGCAAAGAAATAATAATAATAATAAAAAAATGATAATATGAGATATGGTAAGAACTTACCCTTGTTATCTCTATTTCTACGAAGTCCATAGGGTTCCACAGGATACCTTGGGGTATAGGTGTGACGTCAGTCGCAGGGCACCAAAGAGTTAAGCTTTCAGCCTCCCAGGATGCACTAGGTCCCCCTCCTATACCCCGCCCCCGGGCCAAGGCACCTCAGTTAGTTACCAAGCCATAGGCCGGAGGAGGAGAAGGAAGAGAGAGAACAAAGATCTGGACACATACAAGAATGACATTCTCACCAGAGGGAGACGGAAAACCGGTGACCAGAGCAAAGCCCATCTGCAGCACAGGTGCGACAGGGCGGGAGTCCTGTGGAACCCTATGGACTTCGTAGAAATAGAGATAACAAGGGTAAGTTCTTACCATATCTCATATTTTCTACTTCAGGGTCCATAGGGTATCCACAGGATACCTTGGGGATGTCCCAAAGCAGTATCCTTTAAGGGTGGGGACGCTCCTGTGCAGAAAGGAGAATCCGCCGCCCGAAGGAAGCATCCTGAGAGGCGAAGGTGTCAAACCTGTAATACCTCATGAAGGTATGGACAGAAGACCACGTAGCAGCCTTGCAGATCTGAACTGCCGAGGCACCACGTCGAGCTGCCCACGAAGGACCCACAGACCTAGTGGAATGAGCCTTCAGAGAAGGAGGGACCGGTAGGCCTTCATGAAGATAAGCTTCAGAAATAGCCATACGGATCCAGGCTGCCAAAGTTTGCTTTGAAGCAGGCCAACCCTTTTTACAGAAGCCATAGAGGACAAACAAAGCGTCCGACTTCCTAAACGAAGAAGTGCGGTCAACATAAGTCCTTAAGGCCCGCACAACATCCAAAGAGGCCTCACCCACGGAAAGACCCGGTGAGTTAAAGGCCGGAACAACTATTTCCTCGTTAACATGAAACTGGGAAACAACTTTGGGAAGAAACTCGGGCCGAGTGCGGAGCACTGCCCTGTTCCCATGAAAAACCAAGAAAGGGGGTCTACAAGAAAGAGCCCCTAACTCAGAAACACGTCTGGCCGAAGCAATGGCCAGAAGGAAAACAGTCTTAGCTGTTAGCCATTTAATATCCACTGAGCCCAGTGGTTCAAACGGCGGTCCTTGGAGAGCCCTCAGGACCACAGCCAAATCCCAAGGCGCCACAGGTGGAACAAAGGGCGGCTGAATACGGAGAACACCTTGCATAAAGGTGCGCACATCCGGGATTGTAGCAATCCTACGGTGAAACCAGACAGATAGGGCCGAAACCTGTACCTTCAAAGAAGCAAGGCGAAGCCCATGATCTAGTCCCGCTTGCAGGAAGGCGAGAATCCGAGACAGACGAAACTCCCGCGGTGCATAACCTCTTGGTCGACACCACTGGAAGAACGTATGCCACACGCGATGGTATATCCTCGCGGAAGACGGTTTCCGAGCTCGTAACATGGTACGCACCACAGAGCTGGAAAACCCCCGGGACCTCAGCATGGCCGTCTCAACAGCCACGCCGTCAAAGACAGCCGAGTCAGGTCCGGGTGAAGACAAGGACCCTGAGACAGAAGGTCCGGTCGTAGCGGCAACCGCAGAGGACTGTCCACGGACAGACCCTGAAGGTCTGAGAACCAGTGCCGTCTGGGCCACACGGGAGCTATCAACAGGAGCGTCCCTCCTTCCTGTTTGAATTTCCGGATTACCCGTGGAAGGGAGACCGGAGGGAACAGGTATGCGAACCTGAACGTCCACCGGACGGACAGAGCATCCACCAGAGACGCCCCTTCGTCTCTTGTGCGAGACCCGTACACCGGCAACTTGTTGTTGTGCCGGGACGCCATGAGGTCGATTTCTGGAAGACCCCACCTGTCCACCAGTAGTTGAAAAACGTCCGGGTGCAGGGACCATTCCCCTGGATGAACGTCCTTAGAAAGTCCGCCTCCCAATTTAGCACTCCCGGGATGAAGACCGCTGATATGGCCGGAAGATTGCGCTCCGCCCAAACCAGGATTCGAGAGACCTCTACGAGAGCCGCCCGACTGCGAGTTCCTCCTTGCCTGTTTATGTAGGCCACGGTGGTAGCATTGTCCGACTGGACCTGCACCGGGTGACCCTGGAGAAACCGCTGTGCCTGCAGGAGAGCATTGAAGACCGCACAGAGTTCCAAGATATTTATTGGAAGCTCCGCTTCTGTCGGTGTCCACCTGCCCTGGAACAAGTGTGGACCCAAAACTGCTCCCCAGCCCCGAAGACTGGCGTCCGTTGTCAACAGGACCCAATTTGGAACCCAGAACGGACGTCCCTTGTTGAGGTGGGTCGTCTTTAACCACCACGCAAGGGACAGGCGAACCTCCGGGGTGAGCACAATCGTCTGGAACTTCAGAGACTGAGGCAGCCCGTTCCACTTGGACAGGATCAGGTGCTGCAGAGGTCTGGAGTGAAACTGGGCGTATTCCACCATGTCGAACACCGACACCATGGAGCCCAGCAACCTCATCGCCGAGTGTAAGGACACCCGGCGGCTGTGCAGACAACTGCGCACCCTTGACTGCAAAGCAGAGATCTTGTCCTCCGTCACGAAGATCCTTTGCTGTCCCGAGTCCAATAAGGCTCCAAGATGCAGAATCCTCCGAGACGGGATTAGAGTGGACTTCTGCCAGTTGATTAGCCAGCCGTGCCGTTGCAGCAGTGCAATGGTCAGGTCCAAGTGGTGTAACAGGAGCTCTGGAGATTCTGCCACCAATAACAGGTCGTCCAAGTACGGCAACATGCGGACTCCTTGCAGCCGCAGAGAAGCCGCCATGACCGCCATCACCTTGGTGAAAACACGTGGTGCTGTCGCCAGGCCAAAAGGTAACGCCCGAAACTGGAAGTGGTCGCTGCGGATTGCAAACCGAAGGAACTCTTGATGGCGCAAAAGAATAGGGACATGCAGGTAAGCGTCCTGTATGTCCAATGACACCATGTAGTCCCCAGGTTCCAGCGCCAGAATGATGGACCGTAGGGTCTCCATCCGAAACTTCGGGACCCGCAAAGACTTGTTGAGTGCTTTGAGGTTGAGAAACGGACGATATGACCCATTGGGTTTCTGTACCAAAAATAGATTTGAATAGAAACCCTGGCCCCTCTGGGAGAATGGAACAGGCACTATAACTCCAGCCTGGAGCATAGTGTGCAATACCTTCCGCAGCTCCGTAGCCTTGTTCCGGTCTGATGGTAGACCAGTGGTGAAGAATCGAGTCGGGGGTCTGTGCCGGAGGAGAGGGCGTACCCGTGGGAGACCACCTCCAGAACCCAAGTGTCTGTCGTAGTGAACGACCAACACCGGGAGAACTGCAGCAGGCGGCCTCCCACCCTGGGATCCCCCAAGGGGAGACCCGGACCGTCAGGCCGCAGGCTTGTCATCTGGCTTGGGGGCCGGACGTCTGGTACTCCATGCCTGTTTCCGGGGCTTGACCGATTTCTTAGGGCCAGCCTGTCGAGGAAACGACTGTGGTTTGGGCCTGCCCTGGGCCCTAGATGACCGAAAGGACGATGGTCCAGAACCAGAAGAAGCAGCGGCCGACGGGAGACAAGCAGATTTGGCTGCCGCCAGCGTGGCCACAATCTTATCCAGATCCGGACCGAAGAGAACTTCTCCGGTAAACGGCAACGCTTCCAGACCTTTCTTGGAATCTGCGTCCGCCTTCCAGGATCGCAGCCACAAGGTGCGACGAGCAGCTACCGCTGCTGAAGAAATTCTAGACACCAGAGTACTAATGTCTAGAGCCGCCTCGTTGATGTAGGTGGCCGAATCACGGAGATTGCCAATCAACTCCGCCTGTTCGGCCGGACAGTCGGATTCAAAAGAAGCCTCTAATGAATCCGCCCAGCGCTCCATCGCTCTGGCAACCCAGCAAATGGCCATAGCCGGCCGTGCTGCCCCCCCTGCAAGGGAATAAGCGGACTTCAGGCAGATTTCTACCTTGCGGTCCGTAGCATCCTTAAGGGAGGACATGGATGGCATCGGCAATGTGGCACTACGGACAAGACGGGTCACGTGAGAATCCGCCTGTGGAGGGGATTCCCACTTAGCAAAATAATTATCCGCGAACGGATAAGCCACCGCCAGGCGTCTCTGCGGCTGGTATCTTTTGCCAGGTTGTTTCCACGCCTCCTCTAAATGGTCCACCAACTGACCCGAAAGAGGAAAGACTGTGGCATCGCCCTTCACATCTTTGAAAAAGGCATACTTAGATTTAGCCGCTGGGGGAACTTCGTCCTCAATCACCAAGGCTGTGCGGACCGCCCGAATAAGTCCAGGAATATATACTTTGGACTTAGCATCAGCGTCCTTAGTATGGAGAGGTTCCTGATCGTAAGGATCCAGAATCTCCCCATCATCAGACGTCCCTTCGTCATCCTCATAAGGAGCGGACAGAGACGCCACCGGCCTTTTATGAGGCCGCATCACAGACTCCCCTTGCAACACATCCGACAAGTGCTGTACAGAACTCGTCAGGGAGTTAACCCATGCTGGCTCCTGAGAACCCGGGAGCGGGGAAATAGGGAGACTGTGGGGTACCACCAATTGTCGTGGGAACCCCTGCATGGGTGACGACACCACAGACTGCTGGGACAAACCCATCGGAGTAAACGCGGGCTGCGGAGCTAACTGGCCCACTAAAGCTGTTAACGCCTGAGCGAAACAAGCCCAGGGCGGCTCCTGTACCGGTGCTGTAACCGTAATAGGCCGCGCCATGGACAAACACTGCCGGCAAAGGCCCTCCGCGCTACCCTCCCCCTCCGCTAACGGTACTTTGCACGTGGTACACTGTAGCCGGAGGGGAAAATCACTTTCAGACATGATGGCACCACGTATGTGACCTCTCTCACCAATTAAGTATTAAATAGGCGAGAGACCACCCTGCAGCACCGCACCGCAAGGGCTTTAGCAGAAAGAACAGGGACAGTAATAAAGCTGACAGTTTAGAGAAGAAAAGTTACAGGCAGCGCTAGCACAGTCACATACAATGCAGAGAAATAACAATTCCTGCACTAACAGCGCTGATCACTCAACTACACAGACACAGGGCCTGGTAGGACACAGCGCTGCATACACAGACCTGAGCCACAGCGGAGGAGAGGTATGCGGGGGGACCCAGACCACGATGCTTCCATCCAGACTTCCAGCAGCGTTCACCATGCGTTGCAGAGAAGATGGCCGCCGAGGAGCAGAGAGAAGCTGGCCTGGGGGAGGAGCGCTGACACAGGACCAGTCAGCACAGTGCAGAGAGGGCTGTGTGCAGCGGGGGAGGCGCCGGCTGTGAGACAGGGGAGGCGCGCTCCCCTGGCATGCATTTAACCCCTGGGACGCCGCAGCGCTACCGCTCTGCTGCGGTCCGCTGTCCCAGGGGGTAGTGGAAAGCGCAGGTTCAGTACCTGGCTCCACGCTGCAGCCAGTCCCCAGGGAGCCCCCTGCCTGGGGACTTAGGACCATGTGACCAGCGGGGAGACACCGCGGGACCCCGCTGCTTACCTTTGTCCCCCTTGGATCCGGCCATGGTCCGGAACATCTGGGGTCACCGCTAGCTGTGACCCCAGATGCTCACCAGCATCCCCGGATCGGTACCGGCGTTTTGGTACCGGCGGGGGTGTACGGAAGACAGCATGGACGTCAGGACTGACTGTCCATGCTGTACATCCAGATGTGCAGCCACAGCTGCCCTGAAGAAGCTTCAGGGGCTCTTCTAGCCCCCACTCCGACAGGTGCACCCGACGCCGGCCGGGCACCAAACTAAACTGGGGTGCCTTGGCCCGGGGCGGGGTATAGGAGGGGGACCTAGTGCATCCTGGGAGGCTGAAAGCTTAACTCTTTGGTGCCCTGCGACTGACGTCACACCTATACCCCAAGGTATCCTGTGGATACCCTATGGACCCTGAAGTAGAAATATGTTTTACATGTATTGGGATTAGGCTCAGACAGGTGATGACATGAACCAGAAATAAAATGCAAGTTTAGCACCTATTCCCCCCTACTACAAGAAGCACACTGCTATGCTCCATAGAGCAGATTTATTGTAAACCACAGTACTTACACCACGTGCTGAAAAGCGAGACAGCTTTACTGGAGATCCTGATGGGAAATGTGGAACTGATATAAACTGGCTTTGAAAACTGATTTTTGGAAAAGACAAAGCAGAGGAAGAAAGTGTGCCACTGGCTGACAGCAGTGTAGGGACTCAAGGGTTAGGATGGAGTGATGCCAGCAGTTTAGAAACAAAAACATCCAGGTAGGAGCAACTGCGCAAGAATCACAATCACTTTAAAGACTGCTTCATGCCTCACTGGCACAGGATAATGAAACATGACTATTGCAGCTGGACCAGCATCAACCTCAAACTACCACATCATCAATGTGTTTCTGCTAAGCGACACCACTGATCAGGTGACAATAGTATAAACTAATCAGCTAACTGAATTTTACATTTCAGCAACACTTTATAGCAAACTGACCCAGCATGTACTACGAGGGACAATTAAAAATGGTTATTGGTACCGCAGATACCAAAGCCTCACATATGGCATCCAATGAGCTATGACTAGGATTAGCTGGTCTCTAGACTGAGAGCATGGCAAACCAGTCATGACGTAACCTGGCTCCTGGCCTATGTGAATAATTTGTAGAGTTCTTAGATGATGTTCACATATCTATGTTTCCACAAATGAAAAGTAAATAACAAAAGGATAATACAGATACCTAGTAACTCATTGAGGTTTAATATGATTTTTAGATCTTAGATATATTTTCTATGTGTACAGTATATACTGTACTAAGATCATGGGGATTTTTTTTTTCATTCCCAGCACTAGCTGCCCTCCCAGCATTGCTTCCACACATCCATAGAACTGAATTATAAAGACCATCAATAGTTCTAACAGGCCCCATTCACCAAAAGGCCACAGTGAGTTTTATTGTGACAACTGAGCACTTAATTGTATTGTTCTGTGAAGCATGAATATTCATTGCAGTCAAGCAACAATTAAACGCTCTGTCACCAAAGCATGTAAAGCCGAGGGGAGGGCATGTCCGACCTGCAATCTGTCAGCCTGGCCACCACAAGCAAAGTGACAGAGAGCCTTAGTGATGAGGAGTTAAGACATATGAAACACAATGTTTATCCAGGAGGAGTGTAACTGCAGGCAGTGAGAAATTAAGTGTGCTTTAGCCTGTTAGAAGCTGGCAGGAGGTGTTCTGCTTCTCACACTAGCTTGCAACTCTTCAACCGCACAACTAAAGTGATAGCATTAAAAAAAAGTTCACAAATTAATATCTCCAGGTTTAGCTTAGATCATGCCGAATGAAATTTTTAAACCTTGTCCATGTCCTTCAAGAATTTGTACTTTAATTCACATTTTTCTTGTTTTGTTTCTAAATGATTTTTTGAACGATTATCGATAATATCGTTTATCGTTGAAAAAATCGTTCACTTTCTAAATTAAAACGATGAACGATTATTGTTCATGCACGTTCATGTTTGTAGTTCAGTCAGACTGAACAACTCAATGATTTTCAGTAACGGAATATGCAAATATCGTTTGCAGTTAAAAAAAAATCGTTCATTACATTTAGTAAATGAACGATTTTAGTTAACGATTTTCGTTCGTTTTTCCCGAAAATCGTTCATTTACTAAATCGTTGTGTGTGTATGCAGCTTTACTGTTTATTTATGTGTGTATATATATATATATATATATATATATATATATATATATATATATATATATATATATATAGTTTCCTGTTACTCATCTGTCTATGTCATATATTCTGCTTTTCTGTCTTGGAAAAGAGGCTATACACTTTCCTGACAGACGTTATATGGGCTGAAGAGGATCTCCCAATTTAGAACCGTATTCAATTAGCAGAGATAAATGTTTGAAAAACAAAGAAAAAAAAACAAGTTGAAAATGGTTTTAAAGTATTGGGTCTGGGTTTTGGGGGGAGCCATATGAATGAGACAAGTGTTTTAAACATCACACGTGGCTGCAGCAAGCGTTTTTTTAATGGTTTTTAAAACAGTTAGAAATCCGCACATTTTTAGACAAAAATAAGGATTTAAATTTTTTTTCTCCAGGTCTGAGATGGAGAAAACTTTCTCCTGTTTCTCACTATAAAAGATATCATCGCCGCTAATTGAATACGGCCCTGAGCAATAACTTGGTCAAAAAGCAATTGTGTGATTGTATGGACTACATAAATTATGTTTTTCAGTGGGCTAGCCGGGACCTATAATTCAACAGCAAATAAAAAAAAATAGATTATAATATTAATATATAAATACCCAGAGTAAATACGGTTATCATGCAGTATTAGGGACCATCAGTTATCAGAGAAGCCGTGAAGTTGGCCTGGTGGCTTACCATGTATTTGCAAATGCATACAACATATATCTCTGAATTTCTATTACCATATAGCTTTATAAGTATTGTTGCAGGTACAAGTTAGTGTGCTGGAGGACACCCCCCCTTTCTGTTTTTTATTTGTTTAGTATGACCCCTCCCTTTCATGCACCGTTAGAGTATTGCCAAATTGATTTGAGCAGCTTCCACTTTATGTTTGCGGTTTTGAGAGGCATAGATGGAACCAGCATTTGGAGGGCATGCTGGTTCTTGTAGCGCTAAGTGGAGGTCCCAGGGGTGACTCCCAGGTAAGCTGGCTCTTAATTTGGATGTTTTTCTGTATGTGGCTTTATCATTAGGCCTTACAATAGACAATTACATGGCCCAGAGTGGGTACTGTTATCATGCAGTGTAGGGACCACCAGTTATCAGAGAAGCCGTGAGGTTGGCCTGGTGGCTTACCATGTATTTGCAAATGCATGCAACAAATATCTCTGAATTTATATTACTACATTGTTTTGAAGTATTGTTGCAGGTACAATGTAGTGTGCTGGAGGGACAAACCCCTCCCTTTCATGCACCTGAAGAGTATTGCTAATATGATTTGAGAAGCTTCCACTTTGTGTGTGTAAGTGCTGTCGAGACCCTGAGTGCCATCCTTTCACAACACACACACATATATATATATAATTATACATAAACACACACACTGTACATACATACACACAAATTTTAATTCTACATAAAACGTTTTCTACTGTACAGTAGTTAGAATAAGTGTTTCAGTATCTAAAAGAGCCCCACAATAAGTCTGATTTATGGAACATATTAATTTCCCTAACTTCTAAGCACATCTTATGCATATTTACAGTTTCAGACAAGATCACACAGATCAGGACTAAAAGACCTCATGGGGCAAAGGTCCTTTATTATTTACAGATGGATCCTAATTCTTTAGGATGACAGCTATAGAACTCAGAAGGTCCATCCCTAACGTGGCTACTAGATTTTTTCATTTGTCCTCTGCAATATACGCCTATTTTCCTTAATACTATATTAGAATGTAAGTAATTTCTAATGTTAATTTGATATAACCTGATTTATTCTAGTTAACTATATGCTTATGGCTGAAAGCAATTAGGCTGCAATACTCAAGCTACATGTAGAGAAGTCATCTGCATTGTATACTATGGGAAGAATGATCATTCAAGAGGAGAAAAGTATTGGACACCTACTTCCTGGGCTTTTTCAGAACTAGTCCAAGTGAACAGCATAATTTTATACTACTGTAGTTCTTTCCAAATAGGGAACAAGAACAAGCAGCCGTTCTCATTTTGCAATAACACAGGTGGCATCATATGTGCTGTGGTGAGAACGTTAAACGTCACTTTTTTTCAGGAACTACTGAACATTAAGACGGCATAAAATAAAAATGACAACCTGTACTTGATGGAAGAGCAGCCTGTAATTTGTATTTCGTGAACATTTCTTCCAGAAAAAAAAAGTTAATGCCTTTAATTAAAGGTATAAAACACAGTTCTAAGTAAATTAACATCTCATTAATAAAGAAAACCATTAACAGTTACAGTCACGCTTCGTGATAAAACAGTGTAAAGCATCAACCTGTCCTATATTAAAATGAATATACAAAAACATCATAAAAGACATTAGATATATGATCAACATTTTATGTAGAGATGCACTTGACACAACAAGCTTCCTTAGTCGAACATCACTACTCTGAGAATGTAATAGTAGGAGTATCGAGGACCTGCATCAGAAAAATATGTAAAGTTTGGATTTCCACTCCTGTCCATCATATTAGTATTAGTACATTGCACCTGTCCCATGAAGCCTTGTACCATGAGCTCACAAATATCTGTTTGGTGCACCTGCAAATGACATCAACTGCAGGTGCCGGACCACATGATAGGGAGCACACACAGCAGAGTCCTCAGTGGGGCAGACGCAGGTTCGGGGTGACCTTGTTCGACCCAGGAATTTCCTGGGTTTTTAATGTAGTGTGAAAGGGTGTTTGCAGCGGAGACCTGGGTTGTAGCAGTCTACTTCCAAGGTCTTATGTGTGAAAGGGGTATTACAAGGTATGCAGTCGGGAAACCGGTGGACCTAATCCCAACAGCTGGCTTCCCGACTGCTTTATCCCGGCGAGGGTTAAATGACAGGCGTCTAAATCGAAGTGATGCCGGGCGCCGAGTGCGGACAACTGCAGGGGGGGTGGGTTAGGGTTAGGCACCCCCCCCGGGAGGTTACAGTTAGGCTAGGGGGAGGGAGGGCTAGGGTTAGGCACCCCCGGGGGGGACTTAGGTTTAGGCGGCGGGAAAGGGGGGGCTAGGTTTAGGCACTGGGGGGAAGGTTAGGGTTAGGTTAGTGAATACTGGGAGAATAGAGTTATGAAGGGGGTGTTAAGGGTTAGACTGCGTGGGAGACTGTTAGGATTGGGCTGCAGGAGGGGTGGGTTAGGGTTAGCTTTAGACTAGTTACAGAAAATTGCCAGCATTTTCACCTTCAGGACTCTGTTTCTGGCATTCCGACCATTGGGATACCGTACCTACCCATGATACTACTAAAGGGTTCCAGCTGAAGGGAAAGAGCTAGACAATTGCCTGTCAGAATATTTGAGTAAGAAATTGCTGGAATTATTCTGATAATTTGGTGCAAATTCTCAAAATTTAATTATCAGCAGAGAAATTACAGTATGTTGCAGATTAAAGACCGTAGCATCTACACATAAAATGATGTGCAGCATGTTTTCCTAGACATAACTGTAGAAACCATAACGCCATAAAACGGAAGGGAAGAGAAAAGACTAAAAAAAAAATAAAAAAAAGATGCGAAAAGGAGAGGAAAAAGGGAAGGGAAGCAGCCTTGAAGAGTTTCAGTCACCTAAACTGACTATTGCAGCTAGGTTGTTGGCTCATGCAATTTATAGGAGCCTATCCATTACACGACTTTGTGAACAATTCAAACAAATCAGGAGGTTTTGGTCGCATCGTTCACAAAGGTGGTTAATGGATAGCCGGCAAGGACCAGCGATGCACGTGTACGCTGGGTCCTTGCCGTCCCAGACTATCTACTGAACATGCCCGTCAACCTGACGACGCTCATCAGGTTCGGCATGTTCAGACATGAATGACGTTCAGTGCTGGCACCGCACCTCGGCGACGCTAAACGTTCAGTCTTTCAGGTCGCCTATTGGATAGACCCCTTAAGACTAATAAAGATAAAATATTCTAAAGTGAAAGACATTTGTTTAAATGAGTGTAACTATCACTACACTGAACCAAAACATCCAATAGGCTGCTATAAGGAACAGCACATTTTCCATCAAGCAATAAATAAAATCATTAACTTACCAATTTTGCCTACAAAATTCTTATTATCACCACTTTCAAAATTTTATTATAAGAATAATCCAGTCCCACAAGTAGCGTAAATATTTAATTCAACAGCATGTAGATATTTAATTTAGTTAAGTATTATGAAGTCTTGTACCTTGCACATATTGCTAGAAATATTGCAGGCGTGTCAAACATGCGGCCCAAATAAACAAACATTTTATGTGGCCCGACTGTGTGGACCCAAATACAAATATCATGCTGCCCAAACCACTGCCGCAATCGGAGTTCACCTCCGATTGGCAGTGTTTACTGTATTTAAAAACTGGGAATGCTGGTCTCTGAAGCAACCAGAGACTAAAGAAGCCTCTGATCGCTTCAGAGGCCAGCGTTCGCAGTGAAGCAGTTTGCGGGCGATGTCATGACGTCACCCACGATGAGAGGAGCCTGCGTCTGCTGGATCTATTTAGATCCAGTCAGCGGCAGCATCAACGCGGGAGCGTTGGCCAGCGTGAAGAGAGGTAAGTACTGCAGTGGGGCCTGTTCTACACTGGGAGGAGGCACAGTATAATGGGCATTACGGGGGACACTGCATAAGGGGCACCACTGTGGGCACTGCATAAGGGACACTACTAGGGATTTTACGGGGGACACTGCATAAGGTACACCACTGTGGGCACTGTATAAGGGGCACTACTAGGGGTATTACTGGGGGCACTGCATAAGGGGTTCTAACACAGGGGACACTGCATGATGGGTACAACTACAGTGGCATTGCAAAAGGCGCTCTAATACAGGGGACAGTGCATAATGGGCACAACTACAGTGGCATTGCATAAGGAGCTCTTATACAGGGGCATTGCATGATGGGTACAACTACAGTGGCATTGCATAATGGGCTCTAATACAGGGGGCATTGCATAATGGGCTCTAATACAGGAGGCATTGCATAATGGGCACAACTTCAGGGGACATTGCATAAGTGGTTCTAATACAAGGGAGCCTTGCATAAGGGGCAATACTACAAGGGCACCGCATTCGTTTTTATTAACCTTTCAAAATTGCATATAAAAACTTTTTCCTCTTGCGGCCCACACACTCTTAGACCTTGAATATTCGTCGGGTTGGTATTTTGAGTTTGACATGCCTGTGCTACATCAATGTCAGGCCTTTCCAAGGACTGAGCGTTTGTGCTGTAGTCCATTCACTTCCCATTTATGTTCTCTATAAAAAGACCCCTTTAAGAAGATAAAGTTGTTTAGGATCATTTTAAGGTTTTGTAGGGGAGGAAATGGGGCAGATCAGCTGAACCAAAGAATTTTCACAACAAAGGCAATTTCAAATGTGTATTTTAGTACAACTTAGTGACCTGCTCACAATACTTAATTAAATATAAGTTTTTGTGCATTTTTTCTTGAAACCCTTTTTAGAAAGCAATCTGCATGCTAAAGTAAATTAACAACTAAAAATGTAATACAAAAATCTAATAAATAGAACTTAAAGTCTATAAGGTGATAAAGGTGTTACCTCGATCACGGTCTGAATCTTCACCCACACCTCGGCCATGTCATACAGCTTAACATCTCCATCTTGTTGACTTGTCGGGGAAGTAACGCTCTGCTGCAGATAGCCCAAAACCACTGAATTTGCAGATGCCACGGCCTTAAATTTATCAAACAGAAGCTCTAGAAGTTCCAGAAGAAGCCTAATTAGAGAGCAAAGAAATTACATGTAAATAGGGAGCACTACTGAACCTAATTACTCTCCTTCATTTCCAAAAGTAATTGTGGTAGCACTAGCAAAAAAATGTATCAGGCTTTGCTTAATGTCTAGAAAACTGGTAAGTATACAAGTTTGTAAAGTATGTTGAGAGCCATTATATTGTGGTTTAAGTGAATTGTATATAAAATATTCTCAAGCACTGGGTGATACTAATACAATAGCAGAGAAATAGATAGGGAGTGTAGAGCATACACAATCTAAAAAACAGTCAAACACTCCAATTACACATACAGGGCTGATTCAGAGTTGGAAGCAAAACAAAAAAGGGGCCAACTTTGCACCTGGATGAACCATGGGATGCAAACATGCATTTAACCTTTTTGCATGCAAGGTAAATACTGGCTACTTTTGCATGTAGCCCACAAGTGCTTTATTTGTAAACAGCAAATTAGAGTTCAGCTTGGACATGCCCTACAAAATCTAAATCATTCTGCACATTTCAAATCTGCCCCACCTGCAGTGCTACACGATTTTTGTTATAGTGCAAATTGCTCTTTTTTTCCTTCACTTTCCTCCTTTCCAATAATTGGAAGACTGACGTTTCTTGCAAAAGGACTGCACATTGAAACTATATTTCTCTACCTCTCTCTCTAGATATACACACAATATATACACACACACAATTATTGGATGGACTGAGCGCCAACTATATACAAATTGTTGTTTTTATTGACTAACTACTGACCAGCAAAATACATCAATTTTCCTGTGCATGATGAAAGACATCCACAAAACACGACCTGTTGGTGGTACTGGATTTGAGAATGCCTGATCTACTGTAGCTACTCAAATTCTGAAATGTTATTCCCATTTAAGAAAATCTTATCTATTCTACTTTCAATATACAGTCGCAGGGGGAGGGGCGGGGACCATGCTGCATTCGGTAGCATGGCATCGTTAGCGACATCATCAGATATTTCTGCATGTACAAAAAACCTGAGGATGTGACGGACGATCAGCAGGAACACATACAGGGATCGTGAGAGTGGGTACACACATTTGTCATTCTGATGAGCCGGAATCGACCAAATCGTTCAAAACACAGTATAGTGTGTACCCAGCTTTAGCCCTAAGCCCAGTAATATTTTAAAAGTGTCCGTATTAGAGGTTGATAATAGCAAAACAAAATCCACATACAATCATTTTTATTGCACACTGCCAAGCAATGCAACAGGAATGTAGACATTAAGCTTAACACAGAAACTGGTTTCATTTGTTAGACCCTGACAATACCTGAATATCATGAAAATCTATATTTTGTACAGTTGAGAGGATGCATGTGTAAGCTCTGCATGCTTCAATTACACACATTTACCTCTAAACGGCAAATGTGCCAATACATGACGGCGAGTAACTATTTATATTATATTTGTCATTAGAACTACATTGTAAATAAAATGTGCCGACCAATCTACATTGTATAAGAATAACTCCTAAAAGTGCTATATTAAAGACAATTTACAGAATTTTAACAGGAAAAAAAGAAAAGAAAATTTGATTAGCTAGCAAAATAAGTTGCACATCCCCACAGGCCTCAAGTATATGGCTATGATTTGCAGTGATGCAAAGCAATCAATAATAATAACGATCAGAGGACTAGGGAAGCTATATAGAGATTTTAAACAAACCAGTGACTTTTGAAAACCAGACATCTCCAGTCACAGTGTGACTTTAGGATACAGGACACTATTGAAAAGAGAAAATCAGTAAATGACAGCAGCCCTAAGGCTTCTCTTCTTGTCTTTGTTTGTTGAAATGTATGACCTGATTGGAAGTGACTAGTACTCCTCAACCAAATCACCAGGAGCAGAACATGTTTTGACAAACAATTCGGCTATTCTACTGTAATTTTCTTAGAAATCAGCAACTTGAGCACACCAGGAAAATGGATTAGCTGAGTCCTGAAGGAATTTCTTTACATGCTTTCAGAAAACACTCAAAACGAGATAGAAATTTAGGGTTCGGTTTATTTATATATAGAAAGTGAAAATTTCTTTCAATTGATGATCCAGCCATGCATTTGTAGGCAGGCTATGGTCAGTTGAAGATGGCTTTGTAAAACAACCGGAGTCTGTGCCAATATCAGTAGGTTGTCCAGATGTGGCAGAATTCTGACTCCCAGAATGTAACCCCCTGCTCCATTGCCAAAATAATTGACCAGAGAGTTTCCATACAAAACTTGGGTACATGGATAAACCCTGTTGAGGGCTTTTAGATTTAGTATAGGGCGACAGGCACCATTCGGTTTCTGAATCAGAAATAGATTGGAATAATAACCCTTTTCTCTGTTGAGACACTGGAACCGGGACTATTGCCCCTGCCTGCAGCAGGGAATAAATGGCTTCCTGAAAGGCCAAGGCCTTGACCGCATCTGATGGTGGATCTGTGCAAAAACCTTCTGGGGAGGATGCCTCCTGAAAGTGAGGGCATAACCCGGAGAAACCACTTCTCGGACCGAGTGATCTGTTGTTGTTTGATGCCAATAGTCCGCAAACTGAAGAAGTTGGCCTCACATCCTGGGATCCCCCAGGAGGAGGCCAGCCCCATCAGACCAAAGGTTTGACGACCTAGAGGAAGACTATTCTGTTGTTCGTCCCTGAGGACAAAAGGACCGAAAAGAAACCTGCCTAGACTTTCTAGTCACCGTAGATGGCAGACCTGCTGATTTTGAAGCCACCAAAGTAGCTATTATTTTATCCAACTCTGCTCAAAATAGTACCTTTCCATAGAAAGTTAACACTTCCAGAGTCCTCTTAGATCCTGTATCTACTTTCCAGGATCTTAACCCAAGGGCCCCGAGTGCCACTATTGAAGCTGCTGATGCTTTAGTAGCTAAAATTCCAGCATCTACTCCAGCTTCTCCCAGATAGGTAGCTGCTTCCCTTATGTGGGATATATACATCCTCTATTCTCTGGTAGCATCTGGTAGAGTGTCTCCCAATGCCCCCATCCACTCTACAACAGCTTTGGCTAAGCAGGCTCCAGCCATAACTGGACAAGTAACAGCTCCAAATGATGAAAATATTGCCTTAAGACATACTTCATTTTTTTATCTGTGGAATCCTTCAGAGAAGATGCTGACAGAATAGGCAATGTAGCATTTCTGATTAAATGCGTTACATGAGCATCCACAGTAGGAGGTAGCTCACGCTTAGTACATACAGTAGCTGGGAAAGAATACAACGATGTTATTCTTTTATTCGCATAAAATCATTAAACCGGGTTACCCCATGCCTCATCCATGAGCTCAGTGAGCTGTTCAGATACAGGAAACTCCGTTTTGGACACCTTCAGGTGGTGATTAAACATTAGAGCCTTTTGACTATGAGCTGGTTCATCATCCTGAAAATCTATAACTGAAGTAACCGCCCTCAGCAAAGAAGGAACATCCACTGTGGACGGATGCTCCTCCTCCCCCGAGCTAGACCCTGGAGAGGAACCATGCGCATCATCTGATTCCTCTGATGATGCACTGGAATCCATATGTTGAGCAGACTGAAAAAAACATAACTTGCGCTTAGGCGCCTTAGTAACTACCAGTCTGCTTTCAACATTAGATGATGCCATACTCTGACTAGAATGGCCATAAACATCCTTCCGGGAAGGATGCATAGGAGGTGCAAATATTGCATGCTGTGGACACCCCATCCAAGGAGGCATCGTGGGAGCCGCCATACGACACACAAACTGTTTCATTACCTGGGACAAAGAGGATAACCAAGATGGCTCTTGTTCAGAGACAGGTAAACTGGACTGGTGAGGTGGGTCTTTATAAACAGACAACACACAAACCATCCTTACAACCTGAGAGGACACATAGGCCATACATGATTTACATGAAATCAGCACATGGGGCTCCCCCTCCTGTGTCCCTTTATCTTTTGACATGTTTATAAAGGTAGTAAATACAATGCTATGTGACAGCCTTCACAAAATCTCAAATGAATGCGAAGTACTCAAAGAAACACCTCCACCCCAAAGGATGGAGAGAAAAAATATTGATAGTTATAATTGACAGACAGAAATAAAAGACAATGTCAATAGCAGCTAGCAACCAGTCACATACAATGCATATGTAAAATAATTACAATGGACTCAGCTACACAAACACCAGTGCCTACCTCCCCTAAGCTGCGTCAACCAGATGATTATCTTGGCCTCATGGTAGCAGAAGTGTCTGGTGCCTATCCACAGCATCAGCCGATAAGGCCCCGGCGGTCTAGTGAGGACCGCCGGGGCCTTATCCCGTTATCCCGGGCCCTGACTGCAGCGGCATCTGGTGCGTCTCTCACACCAGAAGCAAGGACTGCCGCGTGCGATTCCCCGTAAGTGAGAAACCGCCCTTACCTGACATCTCCGTGCGTCCGGTTGCAGTCTGGGTCACAGCATTGCTGCTAGCAAGCTCAGCCGAGACCCGCCAGAATCACCAGCCCAGTTACTGGTGTTGCGGCCCGGAGGAGGTAGATGGAGTCACAGTACATGCGTCCTTATTCAGACGCTTAGTACTGCCAACCCAAAAACATAGAAATAAAATAAAACATAAAATAAAAGCTTAGGACTGCCTGAGCAGTCCCGTTACAAAGGTGCGTCTTGATCCTGCCACACCAAACGAACTACTGAAGGCCTATGGCTAGAGGAGAGGTATATATGGAGGAGGACTGATGCATCTTTAACTGTTTGGTGCCTGGATCTTTCCAACCATAATATCCCCATAGTATCCCTGTGGATCCTCATAGACCCTGAAGAAGAAATGGTGCAAACTGGACCTCCCTCACCAGGCTTAGCCTGGGAAGTGTTTCCCTTCTCAGTCATAAACAAACCTTTACAAAGGTAGCAGTCAAAAACAAGCACAGTATTATATGAACATCCAGCATAAATAAATGATTAAAAAAAACAAACATACCACAAATATCGGAGTGAATATAAATAAACTGTCAGATACGTATCTAGACCCCATGCCACATGTAGTTACTGAGAGGAGAGAAAATAGAGGAGCTATAGGATTGTACCAATAATCCTTGTTCAGCCTGACGTCTTTCCTGAGCACATTAGCCTTTTGAATAAGGGTAGGCCCTGAGAGCAATCTACTCCAACTCTTCAACCCTTTCATTGTTGCCGTTAATTCAGCCAATCCTCTCCCCCCTTTTTTTAGGCAGGGTGGACTGGTCCGGATGGATCGTAATGAAACACCGCCAGACACATGTCCGGCGGTTCAAATCCCGACGCCGGAAGACCGACAACAGAAGATCCCGACAGATATGTTTTTTTTTTTTTACTACTGCTAACCTTCTCCCCCCCCCTAAGTCTAACCCTCCCTTAGGGCTGCTTAACCCAAACCCCCCCCCCCCCCAAAGTGCCTAAACCTAACCCCCCTTCCCTGCAGCCTAAACCTAACCCTCCCGGGAGGGGGGGGGGGGGTGCCTATCCCCAAGGCCCCCCCGGGATAAACTTGTACCTAATTAAATATTCTTCCTCCAAGTGTCTGAATCTGATAGTACAGTATGCATAATACATAAAGATAACATTTTCGTGTAGTTACTGTTTTACATTTTTTGACCTCGTTTTTAGCGAGCAAAAATTTATAAAAATCATTAAACCAAAAAAAAAATAATAATTTTAATGAGCAAACGAAAAAACAAAAACGGTTAAGTGCTATTACCTTACAATAATAATGGATGAATCCTGGGGGAAAAAATATGCTACAGTTCCTAAACAAAGTGTACCAAGATTACCTGCAGCATTCTCTTGCATACATTAATAAATAGAATATTAACCAGTAGGAGTAAAAATGTATATTCCTTACATGGATATGAGGAAAATGGGCAATGTCCCAACATTAGCACCTGACGCTCAGAGTCCATCAATCATTTTCTGAAAACCTGTCTGTATGCCCCTGGTATTTAGAATAGGGATCATTGATCCACACATCTGAGGGATTAGACTTCAGTGTACTTGCGAGTCATTCACATCAAAAGGGAAAAGTTGTTAACGATTCACTGAAATAGTGGTATTTAGTGAGAAAAAAAAAAAAAAAAAAAAACTTGTATTAAAGACGGCTTCATCTGTAGAACAGGAGCAAACTCTATACATAATATACAGCAGCAATGGCAACTGCTACATCCTGAACTACACCGCTGCACTCTCTCTTACCGTGGCTGATTTTCCTGGGTCACGTTATCCCCTCGCTGGTAACCACTGTCGGCCACCTGAGTGGTGGAGCGTTTTACAATCTGTTTTAGCTCATGCTCTAAGCGCTCCTTTATGGCTTTCACAGTCTCTGGGATCTTTTTCAGCTTTGCCAGACCTTTAATGAGAATTCCCATAAACACAACGCTGTTTTCCTCAGGGTCAGAATCAGGGTCTTCTTTTATCTCCTGAAGGCTCAACTCCTTCACTGAAAACAAAGACATCAGTAGGTGCACCTAATCAATACATGCTCGGGTAATAGACTTGTACTTTTACGTTTAATCACAAGAATGTATACATTAAAACAGTTTGTTAATCCCTTTACTTGTAGATAAACCCAACAAATGAACAGTGTATTCCCCATTTATGTAATGATTATGAGCTACAAACTTAGTGCACTCTGCAGGAATACGTAATTGCTTTGCAGTACTGCTTGAGAGAAACAGGACAACCTATACTGTGCAGGACAAGCTTCTCTAATTGGGTTTCTTTTATGTATTTGGGATAGAGTAAATAATTTAACAAATATGCTAATACAATTAAATACATCATTAACTTTAAGACCATGTGGATATTTTTTTTTTATCTATTTCGAGTTGACACATTTTCTTACATTCACCAAACCAATGGCCCAAGCCTTCACACTTTATTGGTTTGTACAACTTTTAAATTAATACATTTCTTTATCCTTCTGGCTTCCTAAATATTTTCTACTATATATTGACAGTATATCTAGGCAGAGTTGATAATTGTCAGTGCCCTTGTATACCACACAGCTCGGCTTTGCTCATATTCTATCCATGGAACAGTTAAAGTCCTTTAAAGGACTAGCAAAAACATTGACAACAAAAATTATAATAGCAATTTCTCACAGATATGAAGGTTGCAATAGGGAAGTTTTAAAATGCTAAACTATTGGAATGTAACCAAAACAATTGATAAAGTAATTCCATCTCCACTGGTTTTCTTTGAAATCCATTTATTTAGTAGGAAGGAATTTGTAGGCCATTCTCTGAGAAAATATGAATAAAATGTATTTTTACATAAATAAGTAACGAAAATGCTATGCACTTATAGCTTGGTGACCAAACCGATTCTCAAGGAAGGTACCTACACACTTGGCAACGTGCTCACGACTCCACATCGTGTACGATTTCCCTTGAACTCTCCCCGGCAGTCCTGCACTCGATTTGGTGTAAAAAGTGTCCAATGTGACAAACGATCTATCGTGCATCCTTAACTTTTTCCAGTGCACTGTGTCCCAGATTGGCAAATCTGTCCTACCGCACGGCAGATCTGAAGATGCGATATACGACCTGCGGCGACGCGCATCGGCATCGAGATTTGGGCATATTTTACACAATTTCTCGTCACAATGCGTTGGAATTGACCAAATCGTGTAAAATATTGCTAAGTGTGTAGACACGTTTACAGTTCATGTTTTCCACACCACCTGTGGATCTGTGAAAATGTGTCCATTATGAATGAAAGCAGCACATCTTTTGAAATGTGACAATTCACAATGACTACACCTGCACTAGTTAGGCGATCTTGAAAACAAACTGTTAGGGGTCCGAGGACCAGGCTGTCTATCCCGGTCAATAAATAATTAATGGCAGATTCCCAACATAATAATAATAATAATATCACAAGTGTGTCAATATCTTTTGCACATGCGGATACCATGAACAGTTGGTGACCCTGCATTATCCACCACTCCAGCGGCTGTAGAACTACATATCCCAGCATGCCTTACCACAAGTTTGTTATAAGTGCATGCTAAAACTACGGCAGCCGTACAGCAGCTGAAGTGCCACAGGTTGCCTACCCCTACTCCAGCCAGCAGACACATTAATAGGTGGAAGGGAGCATAAGGTGGAATAGGTGGAAGGGAGCATGGAGTACAAGACACCTACCACTGGAAGAGCCTGGACTGCTGAACTGAGAGTTATCCAGGAACTTTCGTGGTGTTGACAAATTTGTAACATCAAGAAGAGGAAGAGGAGAGTCCTTCGAAAGTGGGCTGCATTGAAATAAAACGAAAAGAAATTCTGTTTAAGTAAATTGTACATCTACTTCTATTGTTAAGGATCAGCAGCTTTTAACAATCTCAGCTTTAAATTAAATATGTAGAGATCACTAGAATATGGATTTACAGCAGACAAGCAATATTGACGTGAATGCAGTCAGCATTTATCAGGATTATTGAATATAAAAGGCTTATACAATGAAATTAATCTCAACTCTCGATTTCAATGTTTTTAATTAGAAACAATAAAAAAAAGGACATATAATTCCTATAAACACACACACACATATATATATATACATATATTATATATATATATATATATATATATATATATAAATCACAACAATGTTGCACACTATAAATATTCCATACAATGTAACACGCTACAAATGGAAACAGTTTTGTGCAATTAGAGTCCTGTTATTTTCCATTCTCATTTTAATGTAAAAATAGCACCTAACCGAGTATATTATCTTGAGTAAAAACACTGTCCGTGAATATATTGCCCTTAATTTGGCCACATTAGTGTCAAAAGTACCTTATTTGTTGACAGTGGAGTATAGATATGTGCTTGAAAACGTGATACATGTAGCAGGTAGGTTTGCTGGTACAGGTTGAGTCTCCCATATCCAAATGCTTTGGACCAGGGATATTTTGGATATCAGAATTTTCCGTATTTTGGAATATTTGCCTACCATAATAAAATATCTTGGGAATGGGACCCAAATTTAAACACAGAAAGCATGTTTTATATACACCTTATACACAGGGCCTACAGGTAATATTATATAAAATTACCAATAGTTTTGTGGCTCAAAACAAAGTTTGTGTACATACATGAAATTAATTTATGTTTCATATACGCCTTATACACACAGCCTGAAGGTAATTTTATACAATATTTTTAATGATTTTGTGCCTTGAAAAAAAAAAACGTTTGTGTACATTGAACCATGAAAAATCAAAGGTTTCATTATCACAGTCATGCTAAAAAATATTCTGTATTTCGGAATAATCCGTATTTTGGAATATTTGGATATGGGAGACTCAACCTGTAGTAGATTTACTTTACCAAGCAGGCCCTTTAACAGCCTCCAGCCTCAGTTTCCAGCCTTGTAACGTATTAGCGCCTTACAATCTCCATGTCCAGTTGAGATGCTGCACCAGCAGGTAATGATCCCCGTGCTCAGCCCTGTGCAGCAGAAGCAGCTCCCAGTAACATCCTGGGTGGACGGCACACCCCGCACTGCAGAGGTGGCTAGGTGTCAAAAGCACGGCTCACCGCTTCCCTCCTTATCACCTGGCGGCAGGAGCAGCGCCGTGTGAAACACACGCTCCACGCTGTGCTGGTGGCTCAATCCGAACAGCACAGCTCACCGCATCCTCACTGGTTCAGGTGGCAGGAGTGTAAAGTAATTCCCCGGAATTTAAGGTGATGTCCAAAGGCACTTGTATCGATCACACAATGGGGCAGGGGGTGATATAGAGTGTACACACTATCGTCCTTGACGTGTTTCTCTTTCTATGAAAGTTTCCTCAGAAGCATAAAGGGTGTCTCTCAGTGCTTTACTTTTATTTGACAATCATACAATCCAATTAGATGCCTAAACAATCCTTATTCCACGCACCTGTAGCACTCACTTTCATTTAATCATAATATACTATTGTTGTCAGCAATTCAGCATAATCAGGGACACAACGAAGGAATATCTAGAATCCCAAAATGGTACTTTTACAATGGGTTCTGAAACTGTATATCATATATACGGCAATATTGGAACAATAATGCTAATTGCTTAACGAAGTGTGGTATAAATGCAGGTTGCCCTGCTCTCAAAAAGAGAGAGCCTTACCTTTATTATCATTCCTGTCAGCTGACTCCCCAGTGACAAGTGAGTCACCTTTTCTCGCAGAGTGCTACTACGTAGGGTTATTTTATTTTTTAAGGGAGGGGGGCACATGCTGTTTGGCCATAATGACGACACAGTATAGATGCATGACACTAACCAAGAGAAGAAGCCTCTGGTGACCTGAACGCCAAGAGGGCAAAAAATATGAGGGTAAGAATAGAAAGAAAGTGTGATAAAAGAGGAGAGTGAGAAAAAGCCCAGGATAAATGCACAGCCTATTCTTGATCACTGTTACATTACCAAGCTCGTAGGATTTTTTTTTTTTTTAAACAAATGTACAATAGCTTAGTTTAGATTTCTGAGACAATTATCCCACGTAAAAGTGCATGGAGGTGACAAAGTTGGGCACAAATAAAATACATAAGATGATAGTGAGGGGTGATATAGGCACTCCTCTACCACATAACGGAGTACAGCTACATTTTTATAGCTTGCCAGAGTAGCATAAAAAAGGTACAGATATATATTTTCATAAATACATGGCTAAACACAACAACCAAGTAAACAACAACCAAGGTCAATCTGGACCAGAATGGTAGCACAGGGTCAATAGACATGAATGAATAATAAATAAATTAATACATTGATGTAATTATATATATATATATATATATATATATATATATATATATATATATACACACACACGCATTATATATATATATATATATATATATATATATATATATATATATATATCTCAAGAATTGGTTGTTTAATGATGCAGTGAAAAAGATATAAAAATCAGAGATAGGAAATATGATCATTAAAATAAAAAAGGTTTGCAAACATAATAAGTATACATAATAAAAACATATACCAATAATGGAAGTCAAATTGACTTTCCGCCCACTAAGTTGATATAAATGGTCAAGGGATATATAAACTTCCTAGAAGCCAAGCAGGACAATATGTAGACACATTACAAAAATAGTAAAAGATTAACATTTTATGACATTTCTGAAGTGACTCTATTCAAGAGCCTGATTGAAAAGTAGTAAAGTTTGTGGCAATTGTAACTTGGGTTGTAACAATAAATAGTAGCAAAAAACATAGTTGTAACTAAGTTGTCTCTGAATAGGATCCTTATTTGAAAGTGCTATAAAAAATAACCGGTATTGGAATACTGGATACAACCTCAAATGGTCCTTGTCAGCAGAAACAACTACGTTTTTTGCTACTATTTATTGTTACAACCCAAGTTACAATTGCCACAAAACTTTGCTACTTTTCAATCAGGCTCTTGAATAGAGTCACTTCAGAAATGTCATAAATTGTTAATCTTTTACTATTTTTGTAATGTGTCTACATGTGGTCCTGCTTGGCTTCTAGGAAGTTTATATATCCCTTGACCATTTAGATCAACTTGGTGGGCGGCAAGTCAATTTGACTTCCATTATTGGTAAATGTTTTTATTATGTATATTTATTATGTTTGCAAACCTTTTTTATTTTATTGATCATATTTCCCATCTCTGATTTTTATATCTTTTTCACTGCATCATTAAACAACCAATTCTTGGTATTTATATATATTACATCAATGTATTAATTTATTTATTATTCATTCATGTCTATTGACCCTGCGCTACCATTCTGTTCCTTTTTGTCCGTATTTCTTGTAAGAATCAGCTCCTCATTGGTAGCAGCGGGACTCTAGACACTGATTCAGATACTTTGTAACATGTATTACGAGTATTATGTACCATTTCACATCTATTTTGTTTAGCGTCTTAATGCTTTTGTTTTACCAAGGTCAATCTACCTGGTCCTGATCTTGTCCTTATTCCACTGCCCCACGCGACTGGTGGATTTAATGTAAAGATGACGGTGTAGCTCATCAATAAGAACTAAGTGCATGTTCATCTTCTTGCTGTGAAGCTCCAGCCGCAGATCACTGAGCCCCTCCACCTGGAGTAAAGGTCCTTGTAAAGAGTCCACTGCAGACACCTAGACCAAGACAGGGATGTTGGCTAAATATTTTAATTACACAACATGCAAAAAATGTTTAATAATGTGGCCAAAACAGTGTAAAAACACAGCATAAGTACTACACTATATATAAAGAAACCTCTGTATGTAAATTGAGAATTTATGCATTTTCATTTAAAGTAAAAAGGAGGATAGCCAAGTGTAAGTAACAAGTTAATTAAAATATCAAATACAATGAACATTTAATAAATTCAGCGACACCTAAAACTTATAAGACAACTCAACACAAAAAATCTAAACTGTAGTTTTGGAATATAATATAGTCAGTTATGCTTGAACACACCATCACTTACATGGGGGCTCCAGAGTTGAGCCAAATTCACTCCAGGCATGAAATGGTTCAGTAGCGCATCCATTAGTCCTATTAAGGAGTGGTTACTTTCATACACATATCAGTGCTGTTGAAGCCTACCCCTTTGAACTTCCTATTTACATAGATGGGAAATCCGCAGAAGACTGATACTGACAACATTGCTGCTCATTTACCACAGGTAAGTAATAGTAAAACACATGATGAAGGGATCACACCAACAACCTCAGAGCCCAGGAAAGAAAAATTTAACTACACCTAACTTAACGTTTAGGCAAGCACTTTTCTGGAACTTAATCTGCACAATCACGTCCTAGGTTTACCATACAAACTAAATGACACATTGGACATTTTACACAAACTTCACAATGTTAAACTGGAAGAAAACACTTGCTGTGGAATCACTATATAGAAGTATCGAACATAAAAGAGACATTGAGGCCACAAAAAATGTCCTCAATAAGGAAGGTAAAATAAAGTAAAATTATTTTTTTCTTAACAAAACATTTCGTTTTGAGTAAAAATAACTTTACGTTCTGTGACCGAGTTGCTCTTCAAAGCATTAAACAAACACCATCTCCAAGATCAAAATATTAATCCTTGATATTCACAGATCAACACAACCAAAACAAAGACTGCAAAATAGAATGGAAATAACTAAAGGGATATTCTGTAAAAACACTTTTCCAACCTCTTATTAGATTATCTCTCAGCACAACTTGACCCCAACGTCTCCATGAGTTGGTGTAGTTCTAGGAACCTGAGGGACCAATTGGTAAGAAGCCATTTTGTGAAAAACCTATCAAGGGTGCCAAAATGTACAAGATCTTACCCATGCGGCTCATGCAAGGACTGCACTTATATGGTCGAAACCCGCCAGGTGTCATCTACTGCAGCACCTGCAGTTGTACCATTAAGTATGTAGGTATGACATCCAGAATTTTTAAACAAAGGGTCTTGGAACACAGCGGGTCCATTAGGAATGCGGAATGTGATGTAACCAATATGAGAAAATAGACATCAATAGCACGCCATTTTCACTACCATCATAAGGACACTTTCAAGGATATGATAGTACATGGACTTGAGTAAGTGAATTTAAGGATTAGAGGAGGTGACCTGACTAAGGAACTTATGAAACGGAAGACTGAATGTACGAGGGTGGTTCAATACATAAGGTAACAAGACCTCTCATTGCGTAAATTTATTAAACTCGAACATGGCAGTGCCTTAACAACTCACACATTCGGTTGGCTGTATGGCCTGGCATTATTGTGAAGCAATAGGACGCCTGTTCACAGCAACCAAGGTCGTTTTCAACAAATTGCCCTCCGTATCAAAGCCAGTGAAAAAAACTCAAACCTGTTTCAGTGTCATGATGTTATCACCCTACAACTTGCCAAGTTGGCGATGAACTACAGCTGCTGACCTGCTCTTTAGACGCAGAAATCTGATAAGATTACGCAATGTTTGACCATGTTTCCGACAACTCCGCCATTTTACAACTGATGTTGGGACAGTATGACTGATAATAGGATTTTTGGGTACTTACCGCTGAATCCTTTTCTCTGAGTCAGGCTGGGGGACACTGGACCATAGAGTTGTAGGTGGGAAAGCGTGGATTTGGCACTAACACTGATATATATAACTCCTCCCCTCTGCAACCCTTGACTTCAGTACAACTTCAAAAGTGCCTGGTAAGGAGAAGCAATACTCAGTGACATGGTCACTCGCAAAAATGAAATTGACGGTCAATACGACCCAAAATCATAACTCATGCTCAAAACCGCTGAGCGTGAGGGAGGGAAAGCAGTGTCCCCCAGCCTGACTCAAGAGAAAAGGAATCAACGGTAAGTACCCAAAAATCCTATTTTCCCTTTCCTCTGGGCTGGTGGACACTGGACCATGGGATGTTCAAAAGCCGTCCCCCATGGGAGGGAATGCTCAGATTGCCCAACCAAAATGGGCGTCCCTGGAGGCAAAAACATTAAACCTGTAGAACCGCACAAACGTGTGGACAGAGGAGGAAAAATGTAGGCCAGACGGAAGTTCCAGGGAACGGTCATGGCATCCACTGCAGGTGCCAAAAGGATCTCTGGACCTTGCACAAAATCGAAGGACCTTGCAATTGTGGCGAGACGCCATCAGGTCCACCTCCGGCAGCCCCCATCTCTGGACCAGCTGCTGGAAAACCTCCGGGTGGAGAGACCACTCCCCTGGCAGGAACGTAGTCCTGCTGAGGTAGCCTGCCTCCCAATTCACTACCCCTGGTATGAAGACTGCTGAAATTGCCGGGAGGAACGTCTCCGCCCAACAGAGAATGAGACTTGTCTCTGCCATGGCAAGTGCGCTTTAAATTCCGCCCTGTTGGTTTACATATGCTACTGCCGTGGCGTTGTCTGATTGGATCCTCACTGGTCGGCCTGCCAGGAGTGCCTGAGCCCCGCACAGCACCCGATAAATGGTCTGGAGCGCCAGCATATTTATTGGGAAACCTATCTCTGACGACGACTAGGTCCACTGGAGACAGAGGTTCTCCGTCACCACTCCCCAACCTCTGAGACTTGCGTCTGTGGTGACAATAATCCAGTTGGGAGTCACCAGGGACCGACCCTGGAGAAGGTGATCGGAAATCAGCCACCAGCGAAGTGACTGACGAGTGCTGTCTGACAGAACCATCAACTAAGAAGAAAGGTCGACTGAGCGGCCAGTCCAACTCCGGAGAATCTCCCATTGGAGAATCCATGAATGGAAGCGGCTGTACTGGATGGTCTCGAAGGTAGAGACCATCGTGCCTAGTAACCTCATGCCCAGCCAAACGGATGGCCGAGGTGCAGACAGCACTTTCCTGACTGTCCTGAAGGGCCCGGGCACTGGGCTTGGGCAAGAAAACCCTTTCCAGTGCTGTATAGAAGATCACCCCCAAAAACATCAGACGTTGGCCTGGCCAGAGGTGACTTCTCGAGATTCAGTATCCACCCATGATGCTGTAACACCTGCACCGTGTCATCCAGGTGGAGCTGAAGTTTGGCAGCGGAATCTGCCTTTACTAGCAAATCGTCCAAATAGGGAATCACCATTATTCCCTCGGAATGCAGTAAGCTTGCCATTGCTGCCATGATCTTTGTGAAGACCCGCGGAGCTGTAGCCAAACTGAACGGCAGAGCCTGGAACTGGTAATGGGCTCTTCCGACCACGAACCTGAGTACATTCAAGGCTCGTAGATTAAAATTCAGCCGATAAGTGCTGTTGGGTTTCTGGACTAGGAACAAGTTGGAGTAAAACCCCTGTTCCTGTTGAGACTGTGGAACAGGAACTATAACCCTTTCTGAACAGAGGGAACTGATAGCCTGGTTTAAGGCCCATCTCTTCTCCGGCTCCTTGGGTAATGCTGTAGCGAAGAAACGTTGTGGCAGCTGCCACCTTAGGTCGATCACATAACCTCGGGAGACAATGCCCCTTACTCAGGCATCTACTCCCGAAGCTACCCACCTGTCTCGGAAAAGAAGGAGACGGCCCCCTACCTTCCCTGAGACCGGATGGGCTGAGATCCCGTCAGGTACTCGGCTTCTCAGATGCCCTAGCACCCAGGCGCCTTAATGTGCAGGAGAATCTACCCCGGGGGCAGAACCCCTACTGGGAATAGAGCGTCCTGGGGCCCCCTGACCTCTAATCGTTCCCCCTTCTCAAAAGGAAGAACGGAATACTCGGAAACATGAGCCCTTTAGCTTCTGGGGCACCACAGGCAGAAAAGTGTTCTTTTTACCTGTCGCCTAGGATATAATAGTATCAAGCTCAGAGCCAAACAGGATGCCTCCACAAAAAGGCAGAGACTCTAAAGCACGTTTAGATTCGGCGTCCGCCTCCCAGGTGCGAAGCCAGAGAGCTCTGCGTGCCGCGACTGCTGTGGCTGAGACTCTAGAGGAAATCTGCGCTCTATCTTGTGCGGCCTCACACACACAGTCTGCAGCCGCACGTATCTGTTCCGCCAGTACCAGTAAGTCCTCTCTGGATGAGTCACCGGCAAGGCCTGCCACTAATTTGTCAGCCCACTTCTCCATGGCTCGAGAGACTCATGCAGATGCCAATAATGGGCGAATAACCACTCCGGCGCCCATAAAAATACTCCTAAGGCATCCCTCCAAGTTTTTATCCAGCGGATCCTTAAAGGAGGCCGCCCCTTGGACCGGCAGAGCAGTGTGCTTTGCTAAACGAGCAACAGCCGCATCCACTCTTGGAGGCAGCTCCCACTTAGCGACCTGCTCCTGTGGAAAGGGATAAATTGCTGCAAATTTACGAGGAGTAACATTCTTTTTATCTGGGGTCTTCCAGACTTCCTCTACCAGATCTGAAAGATCCTGAGACACTGAGAAACAAACGACCCTCTTACGCCTCCGCTTAAACAACCCTTCCACCCTAGCTGAGGCATCAAGGTCCAGACAGTCCAAAGACTGTCGTACTGCCATAATAAGGTCCTCTACGCCCTGACTTGACACAGAGTCTGAACCTTCCTCGTCAGGCAGAACCTCCTCTTGGTGTTACCCTTTCCCCCCCTCGGGATCGGACTCCAACAAGACACTGGATGAAGGAGGACGCTTATGCGTAGTTTAAACTCCTCAAAGAAGGGTTCCATAAAGGCCAATACTTTCTCGACCCCTACCGCCGAGCGCTCCATGGTATGGACCCAAAGGAAGATCAGGACCCTGGTAACCACCCCCTGCACAGCAGGAGGTGAGGGCAAAACACTAACGTCACCAGGTCAGAGAGTGAACAGCTCATAGCCTGAGCCCATGTCGGCTCCTCCATAAGCGGAGTGGCTCCCCCAGCTGGCTGCACGCACACGTGGGCCACAGCTGACAGTCCATACACAAAGCCCCTGCATCCAGTTGTCCACACGCAATTTAGCCTGAAACCGGGCACATGTAAAAAAATATAGCCATAGTGGGGTTCTGGCCCTTTGTGGACTTTTTGTCCATCATTAGAGCACCCCACCCCCCTTCCTGCGCTGCCCTGAAGCAGCAGTCAGCCCGGAAAAGGAATCAAAATACTAAAAATATAACAAGTGACAATGAATATGCAAACACTCCAAGCAGGCACAAGAACAAATTACAGTAATACTCAAAACTACTTAGCTGTATGCTGCAGAGGGAAAGGAGCTTACTCTGTCCTCCCTCCATGCTGTTCAGGCTTGTGTCCTTTAGAAAGCTGTGATCATTATTCCTGGGAGCCTCCTCCCCCCGTCATACTGAAGCGAGCCTCACTTTTCCTTCCTTCAAGTGTTACTACCCTCACTGGGGAAAGCACTTGGACTGACCCGCATTTACCTACAGCACCTGGTATTCCCAGGTGGTCTCCCATCCAAGTACTAACCAGGCCCAACACTGCATAGCTTCCAAGGACAGCATGTCCAGTGTGGTGTTGCTGTAGGTCTTACCTGCGGTTGGTCTGAAGTTGGCGTTCTCCCCACAGGAGCCGACAAGAAACCCGGCAAAATGGCGCCCGCCATCCAGGACCACGCTGACTGCCTGCACCTCTACCAGATAACAGCGGCGCGCTATTCTCGGGCCCAGACACTCTCTTCAGAGACCAGAGTGTGTGGAATGAGGGAAAGCGCTCAGCGCCATCCCCCCCCTTAGATGCGGCTCTCACCGCTGCTTTACACTCCAGCTGTGTGCTGCTATAAGCAGCGCACAGCACCTATAGTAAAAAATAAACATAACATTTCAAATAATGGAAAATCCCTAAGCTAAAACAGGGCTGCAGAGCAGCCCTGAAAAAACGTACCTCTCTCCACAGGCACTAAACTTACACTGAAGTCAGGGGTTGCAGAAGGGAGGAGTTATAGATTTCAGTGTTAGTGCAAAATCCACGCCTTCCCACCTACAACCCATGGTCCAATGTCCCCCAGCCCAGACGAAAGAGAAATGAGGCGCAGTCTAATGGCAGTGAGGGGAAGCAGCGGACTACCTGCTCTGGCCTGGAGAGAAATTAGAATGAAACAGAGCAGTAGGTTCTCAAACTCGGTCCTCAGGACCCCAAACAGATCACATTTTCCAGGTCACCCTTGTCGAAGCTGGATAATTGGCTGAGACAAGATCAGCTTAAAATTAGATCGTAACGACGCCATCTTGGAAATGACATCGCAAGACGCCATTTTGCGAATGGCCACCCAGCGCCATTTTAGCTAAACTCACACTTAAGTACATATGGCGATGTTAATATTAGCATCAAGCAATTGCATCTTTCACTATTTCTCATACACACAAACACGCACAATTGCGCTGTTAACTAGTCGCACATTAGCGAATGCATAAAATCCTGTATGAAAATGCTGTTTAGTAGCCTCATGCACACGCATCTGCCCCAAGTTAACTAGCGTCTTTCTATCAAACCCCACATACTTACACATTACATATTTACATACAAGGTTCCATAAGCTTTCAAGTATAAGATTCAAGTTTGTTCATTTATTATAATTGCTGTGAAAGAAAGGTTATTTAGTAGCTCGGGTTTAATACATGATAAGTATGTCGTGTTTGGTATTATACTGATCTGCACCCTCTCAACAGCCTCCCGGTATCATTGGTGGGAAGATCGCAACATACATCCGCAACTTATCCGCAGAGACTTAAAGCACCGAAATGTACATGATATGACCAACTGTTTAGATTTGCATGAGACGCGAAACAGAAGCCACCAGCTGTCGGAGGCTGGACTGTGTCTATTTGAATCAACCTGTTAAATGCTCTGTAACAGATGCGTCCCCCTTGGGAACCAATGGCATCAGCGACAAGCCTCTCCTTTATGTTGTCTATTTCTGTGAGGGTATAAATGTGTGTGTTGTGACGCCAGTCGAAAGTCTTCTTGCTGAATGTTGATTGACGGAGGTTTCTTGCTGATGCCAGGATCTGGTCCAGAGCGCATGCGTATGTATAACTGTACTTGTGTCTGTATAATTTCTTTGCGCTAAATTGTACTTAGATCATAGCGTGTAACTGACTGTACTTTTACTTGAATAATGCTTTGTGCTTTGGAAACACAGGTTCAAGGTCTAAAGTCTTTATTTAATGTATGACTGCGTACGCAAATAGCGTCAACCTTAGAGGTTTATAGGCAGGATACTAGAAGGTATAGGCAGGATATTAGAAGGTATAGGCAGGAGTGTATAGAGGTTCAAAGTCAGTAACGTTACCCTACAGGTGGCACAGGTGTATTCATTACTCTCTGCCAAATTTGGTGGAACTAATTATTTTACATGTGAATCTGTGAGGAGACCTGGAAAACATGCACTGTTTGGAGTCCTGAGGACCAAGTTTGAGAACCTGTGAAAAGGAGAACATTACATGTGACAGGTCTCGTTACCTTCCTTACTGAACCACACTCATACATTCTGTTTGGGATTGGCAATTGGTGAAAAACTGGGATTTCTCGCCGATGTTTTTCTTCCCCCTATCCTATTATTTCGGTTGAAAGAATAGGATATTTCTCCTGAAAACACATAGGATCTGCATTTTTGCCATTTATATGGTGTAAAAACTGCATTTATCGTACATTATTTTTTGGGACACATCGGGTCCCGAACAAATATCCACGATAAGTGCTGGCGTCGAGTGGCACTTATGGGCTAATTGGATAGCCCCGCCAGGATCAATTAGCAGCGCTACTTCAGCACTGCTAATTGGATACTCCCCTTAATGGCCTAAATTAATATAAATTCCAGTATCTTTATATAACATGACTTAAACTTACATTATCCTTTCAAACCTTCCTATTAATCTATTTCCGTTCTTGCCCACCATCACTACACACTCGCTTTTATCCTTGAAGGAGCACCTGGTTAGGTTTTTGGTAAAGAGCCTCTAAGTGATATTGCATAGAACATTAGTAGAAGGGCATCTTTGTGTTAATTAAACTGTCATATCACTGAACACCCAATGCAGGTTCATCACTATAGTACTGTAGCTTGAATAAATATGAGGTTTGTGTTTTTTTGTGCTTGTTTGTTTTGTTAAATATGGTAGTGACGATATTAAAATTGAACCTCTATACACACCTTCCTATACCTTCTAATATCCTGCCTATACCTTCTAATATCCTGCCTATACCTTCTAAGGATGACGCTAATCTGAGTACGCAGTCATATAGTAAATAAAGACTTAGACCTGGAATCTGTGGTTCCAAAGCACAAGTATTATTCAAGTAAAAGTACAGTCAGTTACACGTAATTGATCCAGACACAATTTAGGCGCAAAGGAATTATACAAACCCAAGTACAGTATACATACGCAGCGCTTCCGGTACCAGATGTTAGGCATCAGCAAGAAACCCCTCAGTCAGCATTCAGCAAGAAGACTAAAGACCCAGTGTTGGAGCACACATATTTATACCCCCCAGGAATAGGCAAAACAATAGAGACGTTTGTTGCTGATGCTATTTGTTCCCAAGGGGAATCCATCTGTTACGGAGCATTTAACAGGCTGGTTCAAATAGACTCACCCAGCCTCTAACAACTGAGGGTCTCTTCCTTCCCGCCCCCTGTAACATCCTAACAGTTAATACTTTTTGTTGCTTGAAGTCTCTACGGTCCATAACTCGAGAATGCATGATGCGATCTCCCCACCGATTACACCGGAATACTGTGGAAAGAGTATGCATCAATACGAAACCAAACACGGCTTGTTTAGCATGTATAAAACCTTAGTTACCAAATATCTTTATTTCACAGCGTTCATATTAACTGAACAAACTTAAATCTTATACCTTAACGCTAATGGAACCTTGTAAGTGAATATGTAATGTGTGAGTGTACGGGGTTTGATATGAAACGCTAGTTAACTGGGGACAGATGCGTGCGCATTTAGCTACTAAACGGTGTTTTCATACAGGATCTTAAGCATAATGTGTGTATGTGAAATGGTGAAAGGTGCAATCGCATGATGCTAATAATTGTGCATTCGCTACTGGGTGTCATGTTAGCAGCTCAATTGTGCGTAATGTGCGGTGTTTATGCATGAGATTCCATCTATGATGGACTTATCATATATATATATATATATATACACACACACACACACACACACATGTACATACATACACACACACACATATCATTCCTCACTCACAGTTTCAGACTGCAATGCAAATGTGTTACCTCCAGCTGTGAAGCTAGGGCCATTCTGTCTGGGTATGAAACTAAAACCGGTTTAAAATTCAGACACATTCAATTGTGTAGATCAATGCCTGGATTATATTACAATTGCCACAACTATACTTGTCTGCATTCAGGGATTCCCAATTTGTATGTAAAACACTCACAGTTTCTGGTGCATTGTCTATTCTATTTACTTTTTCGCATGAGGCTGTTCTTCTAGTTGCCCTTGGTAGATTATCAAAAACATTGCCATCTGTTCTTAGCTCGTGAGTTGTAACTTAAAGTGACGCTGGTCGCAAAATGGCGTCTTGCAGATTCTTGTTTCTAAAATGGAGTCTAGCTGCCATTCGCAAGATGGCGTCGTGCATGCTTCAATTTTAAACTGATCTTGTCTCAGCCAATTATCCAGCTTTGACAGTAGACTAGATGAAGAGATGCCACAAAGTCTTGAGCACGGCATAATTATTAAACTATTATTTTTTATTCTGGTCAACATGAAAATAGTTTAAAGCAAAGGCTAATAATGTGTATTATTTTTTTGGCATTGTTGTAAAGCAATCAAGACAAAGTGAGTGGAAAAGGAACATTTGGCATAAACTTTTAAACAAATGTTATAGTCAGTGCTTTTATTAGATATGCTCAGTGCTCACTTACTCATACTGGTATTCCTTAACAATTTTAGGGTTGCTGGAAGTTTACAAAAAGTTTACTTTGTTTTTCTTCTGAAGCATTTATTAGAGTTAAACGTGGTATTTCAAATTCACTAAATTTTAAAACAATTACATTTAGAGGGTGCTTAATTAAAATGAAATTATTTTTCTAACAGTCTCTTCCCTGGCTAAAAGCAAGGCAACATATTTTAATGGGCCCTCTCACCAAACAATAGTACACCAATCATCTAACTAAAGTTGTACAAACATAAAACGAAAATCCCCAGCTATAAATAAATATAAACCTCCATAACATAATTCTGACTGCCATATTTTACTTCAATTACATTAACACTTTATTTATATTCATGAATACATTACCAAACAAAACAAACAAGCCTAATCAGAAACACTTCTGACACCCAAAGGAAAGAGCCATAGTGCAGTCATTATAAAAAAAAAAAAAAATGTTTTCAAACAGCATTTCTGCCAGCGAGGGCCGCTAACACAAAGATGGAGCCTCCCATCCAAGAACAACAAATGTTTTTAACATGTATCTAACCTTTAAGGTCTTAAGCCGGGTACCATACTAATAGATATATCAGCTGTGCCATTGACCGGCCGATATATTTATAGTACATTGGTGGATGTGTACACCAGATATGACATATCTGATCAGTCCTGCAGCACAGCAGAGGCAGATATATTAGTCATTTGTTGGTGTGTACAGGTGACCTGCTAATCGCCCATACACATGCTACAGAGACCCACCGATGAGTGATGGCTCAAATGGACGGAAAAACTTAAAATGCCCATCCAGTTGCTACGTCAAGCTCGGCACATTGTGCAGACCTATCGGAGGATTGGCTAGTGCATCCACACTTACCAATTGTCTGCCCAATGTGCTGGGCTTGACGTCGCAACTGGGTGGGCATTTAAATTTGCCCGCTCAGTTGAGCTGTCATTCACCGCCGGGTCCCTGCAGCATGTGTACAGGCAATTGGCAGGTCGCCCATACAAACCAGCAGATGCACTGATATATCGGCCATCTGCTGTGCTGCACAGCCGATGTTATAAGTCTGAACAATGACGTTCACAGACATATCGGGGCACGCATCCACTTACGCGCTCGCGATATATATTAGCCATTCCATTGAACGGCTGATATATCTCTCAGTGGAGATGTGGTCAATCAACCGACGGCCGGGGTGCAGACTGACGAAATCCCGGCGCCGGAATCCCGATCAGCGCGGGAAGAACGGTGTTGGAATCCCAACATGGCTGGAGATGACGATGCCAGAACCTGACAGCAGGCATCCCGATCGTAAGTACAGAGGGCAGGGTCACGGTTAGCTTAGGGGGGGGTCTTAGGTTCCAGACAGGGGGGTTAGGGTAAGGCACCCCCAGGGGGAAGTTAGGGTTAGGCACTAAGGGGGGAGGGTTAGGGAGCGGGGTAGGGAGGGTTAGGGGGTAAATAGGACAGGGGAACACTACTTACAGTTCATCTGTCGGGAGTGTAGCCATCAGGATGCCGCTGTCAGTGTATTGACAGCCAGCATGCTACACGTCGGTATATCATACCCAACCCCGCCCAGTGTGTACCTAGCTTCAGAATAGATAGTTCTTTTGATAGCAATGATGGTTGGTGTATAAGTAACTTTATTTCTGCACCATTAGCAGATATATATCTTTCAGGTGTGTATCCAGCTTCAGACTTTGGCTCACTATGTATATAGTAAATGCAGTGAAAGGAACTGTGACCCATCTCATCAGTAACCGTATTTTTATTCTACATTACTGAACAGCAAATAGTCTGAGTTCGCCAGCTACAACTCCTCGTCTCACACAGCAGTACAACAGTGACGGTGCCCCTGCTAAGGTTTCTCGAAAAGTGGACCACCTCTAAAGGACATAAAACGCAATACTAGTTTTTGCTAATTTGGGTACTCCTGTAAATCATAGCTCGAAGCACAAATACTTTGTTTATATAAATGGATTCAAAATCCTTCTATAAGAAAGATCTAGGGCAGGGATGGGGAACCTCAGGCTCGGGTGGCCATATGAGGCCTGTGGAATAATTTCTTCTGTCCCTCTGAGCTTTTTTCTGCTAGCCTCATCTGTTAGCAGGGTGCCTAGAATGGCCTAGAATGGTACCCTGCAGCCAGAATCTATGCAGCAGTGCCGCCTGGAGCATCCTTAGGACGCTTCAGATGGTCACACCGCTGCCCTTACAGGTCCCCGGAGCGTCCTCAGGATGCTTCGGGCATTGCTGTAATCACCTGCAATTGTGGCCCCTTCCTGTGCTACGTCACACGGAGGGGGCGTGGCCCGCACCGGGCTCGCAAATAATGTTATATATATCAAAATGGCCCTCGGCAGAAAAAAAAAAGGTTCCCCACCTCTGATCTAGGGCTTTATTTACAAAACATTAGGGACCTTTCTTTATGAAGCAGTGGCTTGCAGGTGAAAACTTAAAACGGCACCCACACTCAGTGTAAAGCCCGGGGTGCTTTACACCGACAGCAGGTGCAGTTTTAAACTTTCACCTACAACCTGCCGGGAAGCAGCTACTTACAAAAGCCAATGCTTCATAAATAAACGTCCTTAATCTTTAGTGATTTTCGAAGCCTAAACAGACAAAGCCATTTTGTCTAAACAAAGCTGATCTGGATTATAATTATAATGCTATTTTTCAAAAATTACCAGTACATCAATGTGTGCATCATGAACACATCAATAATTCATGATCTTGTTTTATAATCACAAACAGTGGTTTACAAGCACCAACAAGAGCAGAGCAAAATAACTGTTAAAAGTAAATCAAACAAACCTAATTTTCAGTACATGCAAAGTTACAACTGATTATAGCATAAATCATGAAAGGCAAACTTGTGATCACCTTACGCTCTACTAAATGACATGAAATAGCATTGTAGTGCAATCAGCAGGGCTCAAATTAAAAGTGAGCAATAACTAAATCTTCTATTTCACCACTTCAGCATAAAACTGTATTAACCTTCCACAATTACTTCCAACCCATCTGGTGGTGAAAGGGTCATTACAAGAAGGATACCAAGAACTACCACTATTTCAGAGGAAGCCAACTACTTATTTTTAATTAATCTCTTCGCTTAGATGAAAAGTCCTTTATTAGATGAGATAACAGTTGGGTGATCATGCTCTGGGGAAATACTGTGCGTGCTCCTGAATTAAGTAAAAGGGGTGAGTAGGCAGGGGGTCAAGAGTGTATGAATACAAATGAAGGCAACCTATGCACAGATAACGATAATGGGCTGCGGTAATGATAATGGAAACTGAAAGATGAACAGTAACATATAAGGTGGGGGTCTGCAATTATACATGTAGTACCAAGGGCATTTGTGAATAGTGTTAAATGGTGACATGTATATGATCAGAAGAGTGAAATGAGCAAACTTTGGCTCTATGAAAGCTTATGGCTATTCATGTATATCTGCTTACTTAGAACTTATATCTTATGTTATATGATGTGCTTATATCATATCTTATTAAGCATAGCATATAAGGGGCAATTAAATTGTTTGAGAGAATTAGCTCCTGTCTAAAGTGGCTGGGAGCTAATATTTGGGCGACCAGCCCCGCACTGGTCGTGACGGCCCCATTCTAGCACTCTAATGCACAGGATTATCCGTGCGCTGCAGTTAGTCCAGCCCAGCACTCGTGACCAACCTATTATTTATGCCTTAGGAGAGTGCGAGCAGAAATCTGCAATCAGTGCAGCCTTTGGGCTAGTCGTCCAAACAACTGAATTAACTCCCAGCCACTTTAGACAGGTTCATTCCTCCAACAACTGAATCACCCCCTTAAGGTGTGTACACACTGGGCGATAAAGTGGACGACTGAACGATAAACGATATCGTTCACTATATCGTCCATTTTTTACACCAAAACGATGAACGATAACAACTATGCACTTTCCCGCAGGTTGTTCGTCATTGTCGTTCATCGGGTAAACATGCAGGCCAACCAGACGATATTGTCAGGTTGCTGCATGTTGGGGAATGGGGGAGGGAGCCCGGCGCTGAACAATATTGTTAATTATATCGTTCAGCGGGTGTGCTCAATGTCATTTACGACATTGAGCACACCCTTCCGGGGACACACTAGACGATATCGCTCAGGGAGCTTATCGTCTAGTGTGTATACTCCTGTAGTCAGACACAAACAGAAGTATTAGAAAAGCTGATACCTGAAAACCATTTACGGTAACTGCCTAAGAGTTTTCTACCCCTGAGCTGAGGTCATTATTCGACGTCAGTGTTTGTCAAATACCAACTTGTGATTATAATGCAGTGCCCACACAAATGATACCGTGTTACTGTCAGCAGACTTTGAATTTTCAGACAATACCACTAGCCGTTTTGCTCATTCTAACACATCAAATACAATTTAACCAAAGTGGACAAAAAAAAGTGTTTAATTGGAATGTCAATAATGTGAACCAAGAGGAAACATTGCCCGGTGATCCCCAAACCCTCTTTCTAAAATGAATGCCCCTTAATTATTGGTAGCCAGGTTGGGGGCAGATCTTCCCCATGCCTGGACTAAATTATTTCTCTGTAGTGTATGAGATTAGTGTCTGGTGATTATTGTAATCACCAGGAATCAGTTTCATTTCTTTTTCCAAAACGAGGGTACCCCTATATTTCTGTGTAATAAGGAGAGAGAAACAAACAGACTTAAAGTCCCTCGCCACGCCATTTTCATGCGTGCACCGGCGGCACTTCAGAATTCAGCGCCGGTGGCTGCAGAGAGCTCCCATCAGTCGTATGGATCTGGGGAGGTGAGGCAATGTCTTTTTGGGAGGCACTGTACCCGCCACTACAGAGGATGAGTGGGGTTAGCACTCCATATTGTGGGTGCATATGCGAGGATGAGCCCCATTAATCCTTCACAGCAAACAGGTTAAAACCACATTGGAGCCTCTTTGGAATAAACAAACTTACATGCATTAAATATGCAGTGCAAAAGTACTGCGTTTTATCAATGTTTTTTCTCATCACTTGTATTACTAAAATAGTACATGCTAGATATTAACTGTGATCTATACCATGCTAAACGCGCAGTCTACCCAGACAGTAGTAAAATACATGGCATATTCATGTTGGATTTTAGTACTATGGTGTGTATTTACATTTCTATGTTTGTGGGGTGAAAAAAAAAAACCAGCACAGCACCTGGCTTGTAGGATATCACTAGAGAGGGGTAAAAGTGGACCATACATCCTAATTTAAACACAATAAGAGTTTATACCATGCTGTGACTTGTAGTATCATACAGGAAAAAGATGATGCTTGTGCACACTCTAAGTCTAAGCACTAAGAGCAATGATAGTCAAAACAGATATCATAAACTCTGAAAATAATACAGATTATAAAGTGAGGTTCTTGGCGCATATTTTTCGCCAGACGTGTCTGCCCAATCACCAAGTCAAGTTGAACCCCATCAGATGGGTCATAAACTTTACTAAACACATTATGTCCATTTATCAAGGACATACCATAACAATGCCCCCTAATATGAAACCAGAAATGCTTAGTGCTTAAAATGTGCACCATTATTATTCTTCTTCCTTGTAGTATTTCACTGACAGTTACACCCCAAGGAGGAAATGCAATTACATGTGATTTGGGAGTGATGTATGCAATATATCATTGGATTAGGACTGCATGTCAATTCAGGCATGGTGACTCTACGTCGCCCGTACATCATAAATGTTACCTTACAGCCCCATAGGGCACAATGCTAGACTACTGTACGTACAGGTGATATGCTCACTGTAAATTACCTGTACATCCCGTAACAGCATGCGATTTACCCTTTTACACTGACTTAAAAAGCCCGGGTTGATGCACATGAACGTGCATCAACCCGGGATTTTTGCCGGTGTAAACGGATCAACCCAGGTCCAGTGACCCCGGGATCCGACCCGGCGGGATTGCAGGGTTGAGCACGAGTCATTCCAGTGTCACCCTGCAGTGTAAACGGCCTGACCCAGGTCACCATGACCCGGGTTGCGCCGCATGCCGCCAGATTGTCCAGCTTCAGTGACGCTTAGAGATGACATCTCCAAGCGTCCCCTGCCGGGCCGACCAGAAGGTAGCAAGGCACGCCACCTGCCCTCCGGACCACCACGGAGTAAGGTAAGGGGGTCACGGAGGGGGAGGGAGGGTAAGAAGCGCTGCTTACCTGCACCGGAGAGTGAACGGTGCCAACTCGAGCATAGCCGGGGACAGCGCCGCAGTGTAAAAGTGGATCTGTCACGGGTCTGATCCAGGTTGGATACGTGTTCCAAATCCCTGGTCAGACCCGGGACTTTGCTGTAAAAGGGGTATAATTGAATCAACCCAAAAAATACACAAGAGAAGAAAAATACCACTGGCCTAAATTCATAATCATAATAATCATATGGTCAGAAATGAAAATATAATTCTGTCAGGCAAATTAATGTGTTGGCCTGTATGTAGGGTAAAATTAAGAGTAACAGTGTCTTTACCCTGACCATCCTGGTATTTCATCTGAGTGAAGGTGTAATAAATATCAACTGGTACTACTTTGAAACAGGCTATTGATGCTACATATATGAATTAATACTATTTAACTATTTGCCTTATTCAAATTTGAATAAGGAGGCATCTATACTTCCTACCTGTCCAATTTTTTGACTCTTACTTCCCAGCAGGGACTACTAACCTTATTATAAATATTAGAGATGTCTGAAACATTGAATGAACCCAGATTTGTGCTAATGAAGCCATTTGTAATAATAGATATTGTTTGGACTTCTCTCCTAATTGATTAGAAGAAGAGGTACACACACCTCCTACCTCTCCTTTCATTTGATTTGAAAGTTTATTTCTTTATTCCAGCAGGGATTAATAACTATGTAAGAGTTTATGATCTATTTTGGTTAGGTATTTATGTGTTATGTCTTTGTCATGTGTACATTATGCTCTTTATATTATAATAATTTACATTAAAAGTTATGTTTTAAAAAAATCCATATTTCAAGAGTGCTCACAAAATAGAGTTACTTTTTTTCTATATTGTATTCTACTCTAGTGATGACTGGTGCATCCCTATACTAACTGATTACTATAATATTAACATTACCAGAAGGAAATAGCAGCCTCTTCATAATAAAAAAATCAGAAACAAAACAATTGCCAGTGCATCGATCTCCCCATCCCCATAGTCGATATACTGTATGTGAGGTCCTCGGCCAACAGGACACATTCAGCTCCTGCAATTCTATCATTCAGTCCAACAGGCAGTGCTAGCTACAATGTAGCTACTGTTTTGTAAACATACAAAGAGACCAATCCTATTTAATGAATTATAGTTGCTATTACAGTACATTATGGGGAGATGTACGAAGATGTTGATAAGTGTTAATTGTGCTTTTTGACACTTACATCTAACATCCATATGTATGAAAGTAGATAATGTAAAGAAAATCCCTTTTCTCTACGGTATGTGCAAACATCTACAGATTTAGCTGGTGGCAGAAACTATATAAAAGCTACTAATAAATGATAAGCGCACTCAGCGTTATTGCTCCCGGCTTCAACTCGATAAGAGGTGAAGCAGAAAGAGCTATAGCGACACAATAAGTGCAGCTATAATACATCTCCCCCTATGGCCATATGTGAAAAACACTATAAAGGGATCTATAGATCATATTGATGTTTCTGATGCTATTAAACATAAAAGTGCTGTTAAACAATACATTCTTTTAAGTTAGAGGTCGTTTAATGACCAGGATATCAATTAGGTTATAATGAAGCTAATGAAATATTAGCTTTGGATGGTTTATAGCAAGTGAAGTTCGTAAAAAGCAAGAACTTGATTGGCTGCTACGGAGCATAGAATGTCTGTACTATGTTATTCTACCAACAACCTTACGCTAATGCACAGACAGAACAGCAAGGAACTAAATGCAGCATTTTATGCAAATAACTCTTAATTACTGTTAATGAGAAACAAAGTCTCAACACTGCCTAGGGCTCTACTGAAATGTAAATAAGATTATAGTGAATGTGGATAAGAAATTACCTAACATCTTTGAAATCACTCATCGACTTCCCTACTCTTTTGTGGATCCTCATACAATGAAACTGGAACATGTCAACTGCTGCAATCACTAAACATTTGCTTTGTTATATTTCTACTGCCCGAAATAGTCAGCACATAAAACTAAAAGTCTGCTATAATTCCACTGAACTACAGCAGACGGTGGGTAAAACAGGCTCCATAAAGCTGTCAAAATACTACTTCATGTTTACCCCGTCCTACTGGGAAAAAGCTGCCATTCTTCTTTTAATAATTCTTCCCGGCATTAATCAGTCATTGTACATTAGAAGCAGCAGCTGGAGTGTTCCGAGTGATAATGAAACCTGCAACAAGCCATCTTCAGCCGTCTCTCCCAGACAATAAGGGAATTAAAATTTCAATTTAAATGCAGAGGTCTGAAACACGCTTCAGTGGCAAAATTACTTCAATTAATGTGAACGGAATATAAAGAGATCACTGCACCAAAGGTGATGCAGCAAACTTAAGAGTTGTGTCAATTAATGAACCCGCAGCTACACAAAGTGTGCCAGCTGCTAGAGGTGTATATCTCAGGTTTTTAGTTCTGCTACACAAACTGACCATTAACTCGTACACTCAACCATGTATTAACAACATCTAGTGCAGCATCAACTCCAATGCTGCCGGAAAATGTTACAATACAATGGAGCTAACAAGCACAGCAGTATTTGCGGATAATACTATACAGCAGGTAACATGGCCCCCAAAATGATCATATGTAACATATGGCTGTCTACTCTCCAGTTCTCACTCAGCTTCTCAGGTGTCGTGGTTCCTTCTGAAATCACTGCTCATGTTACTGCAACCGCAAGTACAACATTACAAATAATGAGAACAAATTTAGCAGTAGAGCAATAAACAAAGAAGCAGATAGAAATAACTTTAGAACTGTAATAAAGCTCAGGCTCCAGAGGTAAAAATATGTTAAGCATGGCACTACACTACTTAATTGTAATACTTGACATTCATTCATGTTTATACAACTCATTTACGGGGTATAGAAGGCCATAGTAATAGGTGTGTGTATGTGAGTTTCAGGTACCAGAATGGGGTTGTGGACGCAGGGGAGAGAGGCAACACATACCAAGTATTTGCTCTAAGTGGGAACATCTACAAGGACATGCATATATAGCACACAAACACACTGACGGCTCATTCACAAGAAACTTTATAATGAAATGCAATTCCTTTATCGGATTTATAGAAATCATGAGGGAGCAATTAAAGGACATCCAGTAAGTGCCCGTTCAATTGTGATCACAATCAAAAGTAATAACATTACACTCAAAGTACAGAATTACTAGGCAAAGAATCATCCACATTCAGCTGCAAGTAAAGGCAGGTAGATCAACAAAAGCCACAAAACAAAATCTATATGGTTGGTGCACATATGATCAGTCTAAACACATAAGCACACTAGATTCACGAAAAATGGCCTATAACAAGAAATACAGGTAGGTATGACAGGCCGGGATTTGTTGCAAATTCTCTAAAATCAGTGACTCCCAATTCAAGTCGTCAAGTTGTTTTGTGCATTTCTGTCATCATGCACAGGTGAGTTCAGTAAGTATCCCACCTGCTTCCACATACAGAAATCCCTAGCTATTGGCCCCCATAAACTAGCGAGGGATAGTCGTGTTCCTGCGAATTAAATAGGTCGGGTAGCAGGACCGGTGAAATCACACTTAAAATATCAAAAATAGCGATTTGCAAAAACTGTGAAATTTAACATGTATAATCTCACCAATCCTCTGATGGATTGCGGAGCATCAATGGCCGCCGATCCCATCGCAGGATCCAGCAATCCATCAGACAGTGTGGGGGCCTTATGACCTATGGGGGGCACTTGAGGACTAGAGTTGGTGCAGCACCAGTGATTATCAATTTTCTATTTACACCCCCAAAACCTGCAAAACACAATATTTGTAAGGAATATAATTGTTATTAGATAAAATCAGACTGCTACAAAAAAGATTTTAACCCATTTGCTGCTAAAGATGAGTGGGAGAAATGGGGGAGAAAACGTCTCTTTTAATTATTATTTTTAATACTGTAATACACGTCCTTTATTGCTATTCACTGAGCACTGAGACTGAGAGGTCATTATTGTTGCCAAGAAGATATTATGCTTGCATACGTAAATGAGAATATGTAGACAAAGCCTATGCTGCTCACAAACACCCATATTAATATTTATCAGTTAAAGCGAAAACAATAAATTGACTTGAAAAGACTGGACAACAAACATTTCCTTATAAAAATCCAGTTCGTGGAATACAGGACATTTAAAAAAAAAAAAAAAACTCAGACTCATCAACACAGCCCCCAAGCCCCTGGATCTAGAAACATGTAAATCGGGGAGTATATTGCTTCCATGACCTAAGCACCCACTAAGCAGGGATTTTTCGAAATTCGACTCCTGCAGGCCTGATCAGGGGTAAAATGTTTCCTCTCGACCGAAGAGACTGACTGTAAGCTCATTATCTGGGACGAGAGTACCATGGAGCATAAGGGGAATTTGAGGCACTGAGCAGAACCCTCAGACATCAGGGGTCATGATGGAGTGATGGGGGGTGTCACCATGCTGCTAGCTGGAGACTTCCAGCAGACTCCACCAGTAGTACCAAGGGAAACACGAGCTAATGAAGTTAAGGCATCGTATCTGTGGCCCCTCATCTGAAAACTCTCTTTCAGGAACAACATGATGGCTCTCTTGAGGGGCGATGTCTCCAGTGGGCAATTCTCCGAACTTCTACTCAAAATAGGGGATGGAGAGTAACCAGTGTCCAAGGGAAAAGTGACCATCCCTGCAGGTCATCTACTGTAGTGAAGACTGTAGCAGACCTCACAGCCAGGATATAGCCGATAACCAAAAAAAGTCCATGGACTGGCTTTGCGGGGCTGCCATTCTGACCACCAAGAACGATACAGCTAGAGTCATTAATGACACTCTACTTCAGTCGTTCGAAGGGGCAGAAATGAAGTACAGGTCTGTGGACTCAATAGTGTAAATGGATAATGCAGTCCACTACCCCTTGGAGTTCCTCAACACCCTCAACCCTCCTGGCCTCCCAAGCTCACAAGCTACTCCTCAAAGTGGGGGTTCCAGTGATGTTGCTGCGAAACCTCAACCTGCCCAAACTCGGCAATGGCACCAGGCTGCAAGTAAAGGCCCTCCACAGGAACGTCATCAGGGCTACAGTGTTCATCGGCTGTGCTTGGGTGAGTGGGTGTTCATACCACTCATACCATCAGAGTACCCCTTCAAGTTCAAAAGGCTGCAGTTCTCCCTCAAAGTCTGCTTTACAATGACCATGAACAAGTCCCAGGGGTAGTCACTGAAGGTGGCAGGGATTGACTTGAGGGAGAACTGCTTCTCATATGGGCAGGTGAGCCCACCCAGCAGCCTGGTGATCCTAGCACCTGAGAAGAGAACCTCATGTGGTTTACAAAGAAATCCTTAAGTTGAGAAAAAAAAAAAAGGTATACATCTTATTACACCTTCAACTCATTCATATTATAAAAAAAGTTGAAAAAAAACCCTTAATTTAGTTAAATGGCTACTTCCACGCTCCTTTACCCCAGTGTCATAAAATTAAGCATATAAATAAAAATGGGATGGACAAAATGGACATAGTAAATATCTAAGGTCTACCCGGGTGAAACCAGGCACGTCAGCCAGGAAGAACTGTTCAATATTCCTGTCATCATTCTTCCCAAAATAAATGTTAGGCAACAAAAAGATCTATTCAAACACCTTTCATTTAACATTGTACCTAAATAATACATATTCAAAATAGCAACATGGTATAAAAAATATCAGTTGCTCAGGGATTACAAATTTACCAGCATGTCTGTGGCATTAAGGTAGTGCTTGCTGGCCATGCATTGTTCTAGTTTCTGTGGCACTTGCTTGATGTTCTCAATTTCATCCAAAAGGTTTAGGACATGCTTGTGCTCAATCCCCTCAATCCACAGCTTCCTCAGCTCGTCACGCTTGCAGTGAAGAAGCATCTTACAGGACAGAAGGTTCTCTTTTACCTGCAAAAGAAAAAAAAAATTATAATTTTCTGAGCAGTAATTAAACGTCTACTCATCTTGCAGCTTTAATGAGCTTAGAGCAAGGATATGATTAGTATTCCCAATAACGGTGCTATTAAAATATAACTTCTGCTTGTTTGAGTGTCCCGTTATTTGAATATTAATCTTATCCTTGCTTTATGGTAATATATTGCAAGGTACACTACCCACAAAGAGCATATTGGCAACTAGTCTGACCAAATTATTGGTAAAGGTGCATACACACGTAACGATTTTTTGAACGATTTAACTAAAACTACGTCGTTATCGTTCAATAGTTGAAAAAATTGTTCAGGTTCTGAGCTATAACGATGAACTATTATCGTTCATGCACGTTCCCGTTTGTAGTTCATTCTGACTGACCAACTGAACGATTTTCATTAAGGGAAGTTACAAAATCGTTTGCAGTTCAAAAAATTGTTCATTACACTTTAAAAAATCTGACAGAAAATCGTTCAGAAAATCGTTGTGTGTGTATGCAGCTTATGTGATATGTATTGAATAATAATTGGTTACATCACTCCTGTGACCATTCTTTTGACGTTAACTAAAATTAGCTGTAAAAGTAGGATGTACAGTATAAAATGTCTGCTTTTTTCATTTAGAGCAGCCTTTATGGTCCCATCTCTGATAGGTTTCAATAATAATAATATTGATAAATAAATCGATAGTTTAACCTGAACAGTAAATAACGAGAGTCAAATAATAACAGACTTACAAACATTTAGTCAGATTAGAGCTTTTTTTTTTCTTTTTTTTCCACTTAACTGTAAAGCTGGGTACACACTAAACGATGTGTACCCTGCGCGATGGCCTCTGCAACAGGACCCGGCGGGGGTGTCGGCATCAGCAAGTGCATACACACTTGCCGATGCGGCAGCGACTGAACAACGGCGGGTGCCATGATGCATTTAGCAGCATGGCACCCGCTAATAATATCCTCGATGGACCTGCATGCACGCCGATGTCACTGACAACCCGCAGGAGCACTCATCGTCAGTGACATATTGCATACGCACTGGACGATATGAACGATTTCTCATTCCGATGCATCGGAATCAGCCAAATCATTCATAAAAAATTGTCAGATGTTTACCCAGCATTAGATAATATCCTGTGAACGTAGTAAGTAAACTTTACTTTATTAAGGCCCCCATACACGGGGCGATAAAGCAGGCAAACCGACTGATTGGTGCGATTTGCCGGCTATATCGCACTGTGTATGGCCCGGATATCGGGCCGAGCGCCCTCCCACGGGGTCGTACATCGCACCCCCTGATCTGTCTACAGGACCATGAGATCAGAGGATGCGATGTGCGATCCCATGGATTGCTATGTGGGTGAGACAGGGGGAAGCCGGCATATTGGGCGGTCGGCCACCCGATCACACCGTGTATGCAGACCGTCCGATATGTCAGACAACTGATCCCATTTTGCCTCGCACAGTGCAATCGCACCGGCCTTTACATCCACCAAAAGGAGGCAGGGGACTTCGGGAACACAACTTCTTTTATGTCAGCTTAACTACTTCCACTCCTTGACACATATAAAGGTAAACCATAACAAGCCCAACCTCAACAGGGACAACCTAGGCATCCACAATGGGTACTTTGTAACTGATGACTGAGATACAGGATAGTAAACCATAAATACTGAAGAGAATATGATTTAGGCAAAACTGTCCACCGACGGTCATCTGAACTATTTGAGATCCAAGCACCTGCCATACTTTATGTGAATATTTAAAGACCTGTCTACAGCATGATTTCTTTATTCTCTCATATGCCGTTATGTTATATATAATATCTATAATGTTTACATTCAGTTGTGGATACATTGAAGTGACTCTAATAACTGAATGTGGATAAAACCACTTAATTCTCTTCAGGAGGTTTCGTCCTTTATTATACATTTTTCACTGCATGCATGCTATCTTTTATTCTATTGTGACATAAATAGAGCTTTTATTTAGATTTCTAACAGGATGTCAATGAATTTTTATGCAGTTCATCTACTGTTATGCTAGGAGACATGCTATGATAGGGTCATCATATATCTTCCTCTGTGATATACTGGGTGACATGCTCTAAGCAAGGTGGACATATATCTTCCTTTGTTTTTTCCTCAGTGATATACGGAGACACACGTGGAAGCTTCCTCTGCAGGAAAGCACAGAAGAGTGATACTCCTAGAAATAAGCGACTATCTCAAGATATGCAATGACGGAGCAGAGTTATAGAAGAAGGGTCATTCCACTGTAACTGATGCAACATTTTGAGTGTTCTAATTAACATCGGGCTCAGTACATATTTGTTATTTTAGTATGAGAACAATGGGTTAACAAAATAAAGCCAGGTCACATCATTTGAGATTTGCAAAATTGCCTTAAGGTGCGTACACACTAGACGATATTTGGCACGATTCGCCCCATTTGGACACATCGGAACGACAAATTGTGTAAAATATGTCCAAATCATGACTACTCATGGTAACGATGCACGTACATCGCATCTTCAGATCTTGACTACAGCAGGTAAAATCTGCCAGTCTCGTACACGATGCACTGGAAATTGTTAAGGACGCACAATAGATCGTTGGTCAGATTGGACACTTAAGCACCATATCGTGGCGTACCGGAGAGCTGCCGGGGAGAGTTCAAGGGAAATCGCTCACAATATCACATCATGAGCACATTGTCTAGGGTGTAGGCACCTTTACATTAAAAAAAATAAAACAAAGATCTGTAACTTATCCAACAAAACATATTCATAACCTTTCTCCAAATGTCACATAAAAGTTTCTCTGAATGTTGAATAATTACGGCCTTGTATGTTATACATTGTTATGATACTATTTTCATATATTTATAAATTCATGATTTGTTGTTGGTTTTGTTTAGTAACTGATGCAACAAGTTCATGGAATGAACCAGTATTAAACACTTTTATTCTTCATTCTGCCAAAGGGGGTTATCCGTTTCTGGAGCTGGCAGCAAGGCAAAGCACAGTTACCAGTCACTCACGTTTATTTCCAAACAGCACTGTTTTATATTCAGCTTCCAACATTTCCTTTATTACATCGCTTGTGAATATGTACAATATAAAGTATTTGCACCATTTTTTTTTTTTTTTTAATTATGCTTTAAGATTTTAAAAATGTTTTCCTTAGCCGTTATGCAAAACCGTGAAATGTGTAATTTGTTATTTTCCTAGACTTCCAGTCATAAAACTCAGTTGATAACTTCTCACTTTTGGCTCAGTCACACACAAACACATGAAATCCACTTTAAACACAGATCAAATAAGAGTCAATGATACAGTCCCATACCTGCGTTCCAAAATGTAAACTCTAAATTGAATAGATTATATTGGTAATAAGGCAATCCATGAAAAGTATAGGGAAAGGGGTCTAGACAGTGCATTTTTTTTATGTGTTTTACCCATTTTTGCAGAAAAAGGGCAAATGAGCACTGAAGGCGATGTTATTTTATGGTATTTTTGCAAAACTAAGCAAACATCTTGGTTAGCAGGTACAGTACTAGCATACCCGCTAGGCTGTTTTAGCTAAAACAACATGGCGGATGACATCCCCACCCGCGGGCCAGAGTGTCCCGCAAGTGAGAAAAATAGCGGTGCAGCGATCACCGCCGGTGAATAGATGCCGTGCGCATGCGCTCGGCATCTATTCACAGAGAGAGAGGAGAGCTTGGAGGCAGGCCAGCATGTCCGTATGTGCCGGGCACACCCCAAAAAGTGATGAAAAGTGGGCATGTCTTAAAGACACACACCCTTTTCTAGTGGCCAAGCCCCCTTTTCGGGAGCAGCACGCGCTAGACTTCCATTTCTAGGTTCAGCCGTGAGTGAACACTACTGTATAGCGGTAAGCACTTTAATATATGCTCTAGGAATTTAGGACCTGAATCAGAGATGTACATTAATCAGATGATTAAAGTACATTTCTGGTGTTGAGTGGTCTGCGTCTGCCCAGGACCCATTCTGCACATGTGCAAAATGGGTACTGTGATCTCGCTCGCAGACCCCCTAAAGCTGAATTATGATTGACATGCTGCAGCATTTGGGGGGCGAAGCGGGGGCGCACCTGTTCACCCTTCCCAGAAACAGGGGCGTGTCGCTCCCATTTTCCCGGGAGGGAAGAGGCCAGGTCTCTTAAGTGACCAGCACCCAGTCAGACTGACCAAAGAAGCAACCATAGCAACAATCGGTCGCAATGGTGATCCCTGCCTGCGACGTTGGTAGCAGTGCTGGGATTGCAAATGCAGCAAGGAAGTGTTCGACTCCTCCTATTTCATTTGCATCTGAGATGGACGGAATTGCACAGCTGCTTGTGTGCAGCTCTGCAAATCTGTCCATCTCTGAATCAGACCCTTGCTCTTCCCCACTTTTTTTTATAACAGGATACAAATTTTATGGAAAATTTCAATCAGCTTTCATTTTCTTTTCCTCAGACACTATCTTATTGCTTCTTCCCCCCAGTCAGTTCTGCAATAAACTGACCAACTGCAACCCGTCTCCAAGTTTCTCCCTCATTCCTCCTCACTAGTTTTAGATCTGACTCTGGTATCTTCCAGTGTGCCAGCAGATTGTTTAGTTCACTCCTTTGACACCTCGGTCATTTCCCTTTTCCTACTTCATTTTTATTTTCTCTTCGTTACTAGACACTAGTATTTTGCCTAGCAATGCACTTCCATTGTCCAGCTGTGGTTTAATGCTGCTCCTAACCTGCCCAATAAGACTGTCCCTTTTTGATATCACGCTTTACAATAACAGTGGCCGGGCACTACTTCACTCAGCATGTATTTCCTAAAATTAAGCATCTACCCAAATAGGTAATAAGGTAAGGGTCACTCCATACAAAAATACTTTTAACCTCCACTAATGAACATGATTTTGCGAAGGGAAGTATCTTGTGAGACTGCCATGCCTGCTAAGACATAAGGCTTCGAACACAGTCTATAGTCTTTTCTTCTCATCAGGACAACATATGAACAACTCAGACCCTCTTTCTGATGTGCTGTATTGTATGGATGATAACCCAGACAGTTCATATGATTATAGAGAGCACAATCCACATGTGTAATGGCAGAACAGTTCCACATACAAATACTATTCACATTTCCCAGTTAATTGTAGTTTAGAGATGGATTACCCATGTACTCATCAAAGTTCCATCGGGTAATGTGTACTGAGCAGAGCAATACCTAGCCTGATAATTACTGTATTTTAGAAGAACCAGTGAAGGCGGGGACTGGCATTATGCTGATAAGCATTTCCCGTCACTTAATATAATTACAAAATATAATTTTAATATAACTTAATATAATTACAAAAAGAGAGTACTTTCAGTCCATGCATATCTCATATAGTAGAAGGGTGGATAAAGGTGGAACCACAAAGACATAATAAAGCTGAGTGGTAAGACATTCAAAATACAGGTATCTCCTGATCATCTCTCTCTCTAACAAGATACTGTTCCATGAAGTTATGACCAGATGGCTTCCACACCATATACCACAGGTAGGCATCACAAGAGACACTAAAGGAATTAGTATATATTAAAAGTGATATAGGAAGTTATCAAGATCGCTCTCTTCATAATCATTATCATTGCCACAGTAAAGTATTCATGCATTACCGATCTAAAGAAAACCTCACAAGAATAAAACAAAACTAAAATAAACAAAGGCAATAGGTAGATCTTTAGTCTACACCATCCTCTGCTGAAGGCCTTTGAAAAGCGTACAATACTTGCCAGTGAGAGAGGGATAAGCTAACAGGAGAAAGAAGCATTAAAATACCCCCCTTAAAGTGTCCTGTTGTTGGAGCTTAACCTCAGCTTGAGTTGTGTGTGCAGCATCCTGATGCTAAATTCAGGAAGGAGACTTACTAAGCAAGACACAAAAGTGGTGAGAATCAAATTATTTTAAAAGGTAGTAGTCACCCCTATATGCCAAATGTTTTTGGTTTACAGATTTACTTTTAGAAATAGCAACCATCTTTAAATCACGGCGGACAGAGATATTCGTGTTTGTAGGTGTTTACGCAAATGCCTCAGGATTGGGAACCCTGTAGCTTACACTTTGCTGAGAGCAATGGTTTTTGTCCCAAGGCTTTACAACCTGTAAAGCCTTGGGACAAAAAACATTGTTCTCAGCAAAGTGTAAGCTACATTTGTGGTCTACACATTGATTACCTTACCTCACTTTTATTTACTGAAAAAGGGGGCTCAAACAGACAAATTATTTCTGAAATTATGACTTTTGTGGGTGCCATTATCTCAGCTTGGAATGAAAGCTCAGGTTCCAGTTTTGTGGGAGGTACATATACAATAGTAATTTGTTGCAGAAAAAAAACTCTGAGATTTGTTCATCTTTTTTTTTTTTTTTTTTTTTAAATCTCTCTGGCTGGTAACATAAGAAACTTTATATTTTTGGGACTAGTCAAGGTGCATATCATACTAAGCTACTGTGAAAATTGCAAGTTTGCTTGATGCAGAGCCCAAATATAACAAATGGTAGTGTCAAGGGAGGGGGGGTGGACTACCACTAAAGTGCTCCTTTAGAGAAGGGAAGGGGTTTGGTTTAATTCAATATTTACGTTTTAAAACTCAAAAAACAATCCAAAAAATCGTCTACTGTGATGTGTTGGACAGGGTGTAGTATGTAATGTGGTCATAGTCTGAATGTCAACATTCAGAACGGCGACATGGATGGTATGTCAACATGTGACAAGTCGACATTATGCAGGTCGACATAATGTCTACATACCGTTGGAAACTATTCTACCCCTGTGCAAGCTTACATATCTGTCACGGAGATTCTCAGAAAAATTATATAAAGTCTGATATCCAGTCATGCAGATTACCACCCTGGTGTATTTGGTAGACATATGAAATAGCCTTCCTATACTATGAAATCCAATAAATATAGTGTTCATTTTAACACCCTGCACCTGTCACATCCCATCTCTCTGCTTTGGTGCTTTTAGCACACTCTGGTCTGTATCTATGCAGTTTTTTTTTGCATTAGCTGAGTGTGCTAGAAGCACCAGAGCAGAGAGCGACAACCCAGGCAGGAAAGAGGAACTGCACGGGTTGTGACAGGTGCAGGGTGTTAGAATGAACACTAAAATATATTATCTGTAGTGAAATGTTAGATTGTTTTAATGGTCAACAGCGTTCTCCCCAGAAAATTTTGATATTAAGTAATAGCCGTGTGGGGACAGTGTAATATCTCGCTATAATGAAAAAATGGGATTTTGGTACCTACCGGTAAATCCTTTTCTCTGATTCCACAGGGGACACTGGAGGTGCTTACGCTGGGGTAGAGAGGCATGGATAGCTTGAGCTGGCACTTTAAAATTTAGAAGTGTGAAGCTCCTCCCCCTCTATGCCCCACCAGCCCTCAGTTTAGAAAAAGAAGACAGAGAGGAGGTGGAGAACAAGCTTAGTGAAAAGGAGAGAACACCACACAATAACTGAATCATACAACATACAGAACAAAACCGAACAGGCAGGCATAGAGCGCAGAGGTGGGCGTCCAGTGTCCCCTGTGGAATCAGAGAAAAGGATTTACCGGTAGGTACCAAAATCCCATTTCCTCTTTCATCCACTAGGGGACACTGGAGGTGCTTACGCTGGGGACGTCCCAAAGTTATCCCCATGGGCGGGAGTGCTCTGTGGCGCCTGCAGAACAAGGCGGCCAAAACGGTACGCCGAAAAGGCAAACATACCAATTTGTAAAACTTGACAAACGTGTGAACTGAAGACCAAGTGGCCGCACGACACAATTGTGACGTAGATGCTCCTCTACCAGCCGCCCATGACGCACCCACAGAACGTGTGGAATGAGCCGAAATTGACGAAGGAGGCCGACGGTTAGCACTAACATATGCTTGATGAATAGTCAGCCGGATCCAACGTGCTACAGTCTGCTTAGACGCTGGCCAACCCCTCCGAACCACATCATAGAGGACAAAAAGCGACTCCGACTTACGAAGGGAAGCAGTCCTGTCAACATAGATGCGGAGAGCCCTAACCACATCCAAGGTAGAAGAACCAGAGTCCTCCACCAACGATGGTACCACAATAGGCTGATTGATATGGAAAGCCGACACGACCTTAGGAAGGAAGGCAGCTATCGTCCGGAGTTCCGCTCTATCCGCATGAAACACTAGGTAAGGAGGTTTATAGGAAAGAGCCCCCAATTCCGAAACCCTACAAGCCGAAGCGAGAGCCAGGAGGATTACCGTCTTCCAAGATAGGTACTTAAGATCAACCTCCTCCAAAGGTTCAAACATGGGCGACTGAAGGAACAGAAGAACTAGATTAACATCTCATGGATCAATTGGATGTACAAAAGGAGGTTGCACCCACAAGACCCCTTGAAGAAAAGTCTGCACCTCAGGAATGAGGGCCAATTTCCTTTGAAAGAAAATGGAAAGGGCAGAAACCAGACCCGTCTGAAGGAAAAGCAGAAACCGGGATAAGCGAAAGGTCCTAGACGGAAGATCCCGACTGGAACACCATGATATATAAGCACGCCAGATGCGATGATAATGCGCAGCCGAAACTGTCTTCCTTGAGCGTAGCATGGTGGGAATAACCGCGTCTGGGATACCTCTATGTCTTAGGATATCGGTTTCAAGAGCCACCCCGTTAAACGTAGCTGCGCTAAGTTGGGGTGTATGAAAAGGCCCTGCCGTAGAAGATCCAGGCGCAGAGGAAGGGCCCACGGATCGTCTGATAATAGGGACCGAAGGTCCGAGAACCAACTTCTCCGAGGCCAGTTCGGGGCCACAAGAATTACCGAGGCTGACTCCTGTTTTATTCTTTTTAGAAGACGAGGAAGAAGTGGAATCGGAGGGAAAAGGTAAACGAAGTCGTAGGTCCACGGACTTGTCAGAGAGTCTACTGCTTCCGCCTGCGGATCTTGAGTTCTTGACACGTATACTGGAAGCTGACGATTCAATCGTGACGCCATGAGATCCACCTGAGGACATCCCAATCGACGTATCAGCGCGTTGAACACGTCTGGATGAAGCTTCCATTCCCCGGGATGGACATCCTGTCGATTTAGGTAATCTGCTTCCCAGTTGTCCACACCCAGAATGAATACCGCTGACAGGATTATTGACTGATTCTCGGTCCACCGGAGGATCTGAGTTACCTCTCGCATAGCCATGCGACTCCAAGTCCCTCCCTGGCGGTTGCTGTAAGCGACAGCCGTCGCATTGTCGGACTGAACTCTTACCGGACGAGCCTTTAGCAACTCTGTTGCCTCTATCAGAGCATTGTAAATCGCTCTGAGTTCCAACACATTTATGGGCCACTTCTGTTCTAGAGGGGACCATCGACCCTGAAAGTGATAATCGAGGACTACTGCGCCCCATCCTCGAAGGCTGGCATCCGTGGTTATGATGATCCAGTCCCACATTCCGAACCATTTTCCCGCTAACAGATTGCTGGATTGTGTCCACCAAAGAAGGGCTACTCTGGTAACCGGGCTCAGACGGATCTGTCAATGTAGGAACAGATGAGACCCTGACCCCTGTGCTAACAGGTCCAGCCGGAACACCCTGGAGTGGAACCGGCCGAACTGTAGTGCCTCGAAAGCAGCTACCATTTTCCTCAAGAGACGCAGACAAAGAAGCATTGACACAGTCTTTGTTTTGAGGACCAGCTGAACTAACACTCGGATATCCTTGGCCTTGTCTGTTGGAAGAGAAATCCTCTGAGATTTCGTATCCAATATCATGCCCAGAAATAAAAGTTTCTGGGGCGGATTGAGATTTGACTTCTTGAAGTTGATTATCCAACCATGTTGGATTAGAATGTGATATGTCAGTAAGGCATGATCTGTTAGAAGAGACACCGATGGAGCCTTGAGTAACAGATCGTCCAAATAAGGTATTATGTTCACTCCTGATGACGGAAGGAGAGCGATCATGACTGACATGAGTTTGGTAAAGATGCGGGGAGCCGAGGATAACCCGAACGGCAATGCCCGAAATTGATAATGATCCTTCAAAATGGCGAAACGCAGAAAAGCCTGGTGTGGTTCCCAAATGGGAAGATTGAGATATGCGTCCTTGATATCCAGGGATAATAGGAACTCCCCTGGTTCCAAGCTCGCTATTACTGACTTTAGAGACTCCATCTTGAAACGATACATCTTCAGATACCGGTTCAAAGACTTTAGGTTTAAGATGGGCCTGACCGAGCCATCCGGCTTGGGTACTACAAACAGTTTTGAGTAAAACCCTATACATCGTTGAAGTTCCGGAACTGGAACTATCACAGAAGATACTACTAGAGACTGGATAGCCTCCTGTAGAACCTTGGCTCTTTCTGCCTGTATTGGCAGACTTGTAGTGAAGAACCGAGGTGGAGGGGAGGTCTCGAAATCTATTCGGTACCCCAGGGTAATTAGTCTTCAGATCCATGGTTCTGTAGAAGTCTGGTTCCAAACTTGTTGAAATCTTTGCAGGCGGCCTCCCACTGCAGATGGTCCCAGGTGGGACGGAAGACCGTCATGCCACTTGTATCTCAGCTGGTTGAGGCTCTGGTCTACGAGCAACCGTGTGTGGACGACCTCTACCTCTGCCACCTCTTGGTTGCGTGGGCGCACCTCTGGTCCTACCACGAAAGGAATGTGGCGCCCGAAAGGAATTAAACGAAGGTCCCGTGTAAATTCTTCTGGGAGCCGGTGCAGCTGACAGGAGGAAGGAAGACTTGCCTCCTGTGGCTTTGGATATCCATTTGTCTAATTCCGGCCCGAACAGCATGTCGCCAGTGAATGGTAGACTTTCCACCGCACGCTTGGATTCTGCATCTGCTTGCAAAGTGCGTAGCCAGAGGGCTCTGCGGGCCGAAATCGCCGAAGCAGATATGCGAGCACTAATCTGAATGGTATACTTTGAAGCTTCTCCCATGTAAACTGCAGATTCACGGATGTGTTCTGCTAGTAGACGTAACTCTGCTCTGGAATTACCAAGTCCAATCCTGTAATCAATTGATCGGCCCAGGAAACCACCGCCTTGTTAACCCAAGTGGTAACAAGAGCGGGCCTGAGTTGAGCACCCGCTGCTGTATAAATAGATCTTAGCGTTGTCTCCAACTTACGATCCGACGGATCTTTTAGAACTGTAGCTCCCGGCACTGGGAGTGCTGTTTTCTTTGAGAGACGGGAGACAGACGCATCTACTGGAGGAGGGTTTTCCCACTTATCCATCATGGATGAAGGAAAAGGGTAACTAGATGAAAACCAGCGCGGAATCTGGAACCTCTTATCCGGCTGTTTCCAAGCTACCGAGAGCTGTTGCTGAAGTTGCTGCGAGAACGGAAAAACTGCAGAGCTCTTCGGTTGTTCGTTAAATAATTCAAACTCCTGTGATGGAGGAATTATATCCTCAGGTAAATTGAGAGTCTCTCTCACCGCCAAAATTAAAGATTCCACCCGGGAGAGGTGGACTCTAACTCCTGAGGATCGTCCTTTAATGCAACCTCCAATTCCCCTTCTTCGGTATCCTCCAAAGTAAGGAATTCTTCCTCCGACTCCTCTGTCTGGAGAACAGTCGTCAGAGTATGCTTCGGTCTCTGGTAGGAAGTGGAGGGTGCGGATGCCGCAGTGCCCATAACCTGTACCAAGGTGTCTAGAGACTTAGTTAGCCCCGCCACCCAGGGAGGTTGAGACTTACGTGCCTCAGCTAACTCTGACGTTAAGTCTGACATAACGCCTACCATGTCAGCGGCCCATGGCGGAGCAACTGAGTCAGGAATAGCCATCGGTGGATCAATTGTTATACAAGCATCACATAACGTGGACCCAGTGGCATGCGGCTAAGATAGTTTGTTTTTACACTTAGAACCGACAAACATCTTTTGAGCCGCTTTTGTTTTGTTCGACATGGAATAACAACAGTCACACAGACACAGCAGTGATTTGAAATAAAATAGAAGGCTGGTTGGGACACAGAGGAAGAGGTACCCCCTCGCACAGATTAGATTCCCTGCACTGACACCCCAGTGTTACTCACAGCCTCTTGCCAGGAATGTACACAGGAGAATCAGCCTTCTGCATGCGCCTGCAAACTACCTGTAGTGGAGAGATACAGGCAAACAACAGGTTAAACGCAGCCCCCACGCTGCTCTAACAGCCACTGCCGCGTTAAATAGACAGGGAGCCCGCGCTATTAGGCTCCGCCCCCTTTCTCCTCAAGTCCGAGGGACTGGAAAATGGCCACCACGCTGGAGTCCTAACCTCCCCCCTGCGCTAGCCCCGCTGAGAAGGAGCCGCTAGTCGCGCTCATCAGCGGGGAGAAGCATAATCATTGAGCAGCGCTTATAGCGCTCTCTGAAGTCAGCGCTGGCGGCGGGGCAGGAGTCGGGGAAAGTGCAAGTGATTGTACTCACTGCGCTCCCCTCTGGACGGCTCCTCTGATCAGCACTTCTCCTACCTGCTTCCTGGAGGCAGTCTGTGCTGTGTGTGCGGCAGTAAGGAGCGGTCAGATGCTTTTGGTGAAGCACTGCACACTCCTTCCTGTAACCCAGGAGGTTAACAGGGTGCCAGTAACCAGGAACCCAGCTTTATAGAGGTGGCAAAGGGTACTTAAAAAATAATGTAAAAGATGTTTTAAATTAATAAACAAAAAATAAATAATAGTGTAAAATAAAAGAAATAAATTACGTGACCTGCTGGAGCACAGCAGATTGCGACCAGCTCCGACGGCACATTTTCTAAACTGAGGGCTGGTCAGGCATAGAGGGGGAGGAGCTTCACACTTCTAAATTTTAAAGTACCAGCTCCAGCTATCCACGCCTCTATACCCCAGCGTAAGCACCTCCAGTGTCCCCTAGTGGATGAAAGAGAAATATGGATATCATATTTAAAGACTTGTAGATATTGTCCATTTGCTAGAAGGACACAGAATTGTATCCAGTAATGCACGCTGAGACACAGTGCTGCATGCAGAGGCAACAGCCCATGTCTGTACTTTCCCTGTAACATTTGCGAAGCTCGACTCTGATTAGAAGCAGTCACAGATCTCCCAATCATCAGAAATCCATCCCCCATCGTTAAGCGACAGATCTCAATCAGATAGCTCCCCCAGAGCAAACAATCGGCAGAACCTAACTAGCTTTGTTGTCATGTTACAGAGACAGAGCTCAACCAATAGCACCTCATTACTAGGCTAGTAATGGGATGCTATTGGCTGGACTCTATCGGTCACATAACCACAGCGCACATTACGCTACGTCGAGGGCTGACTGTGGGGTATCCATCTGATTACTGCCATCAGAGTGCTGGGTGGCACGTAAAAAGGCCCAGGTGGAGCGTCTGTGAAACTGATCCTAGGGAGAACACTGGTCAAGTGTATACGTGTGGCCCTTTCCTTTCTATTTTGTTCCCTTTCCTACTTCCTGTGCTTGATTTCTGGTTTTCTTTAGGCTAGTTGTGCATCAAACTTTATGTTATAAATCAATAGAACATTAACAAAAATAAATATATGGCTAAATGTTTTAGGATGAGAATTCTGATATGACAATGAAGCCTTATGTGGCCATTAAGTTATACGATGTACACAACATTCAGGGTTAGTAAAATTTCCATTCTGTGGGAGCTATGTAAGAAGTAATACTACTGATCGTATCTAAAATCAACTCTCATTCCAACGCACATTAGGATACAACATCCAAAAGTAGATCACTTCACTCCATGACCATTATCAAGCAGAATAAGATCATGCTGGATAAAGATGATAACATTTCGCATTATCTAGCATATTCCGTGTATTGTTATCGATTGACAAACTAAACAGGAATAAGAAATGTGTCAGTGTGTGCTGCCTCACCTGCTTGATCTTATTGCGGGAGTTGGTGATACGCTCCGTTATGCTCTGATAAGTGCGGATAGCAGTAGTAAGCTCTGTAAAGTGCTGCTCAATTTTTTCGTCCAGGTCTCGGTCACATTTCTCATAAGCTTCCTCCAATCGGCCTCTCTCAGTCTCTCTGTCCTCCACATCATCACTAGTTGAAAGCGTTCTGTAATAATAAGAATAGTATGTCTGTGAAAAATAAACTAGATACATAGGTTTATATTTGCTATTAATAAATAACTCTGGTTGCAATGTTTTTTATTTTTTTAAGCATATGTTGTTTGCAGCCTCTACAAGAAAATTGAAGAGTGAAATTGAACCCATCCATAATTTTAATATTCCAAATATAAAGCATGAAAATAGAACGCATTATTCCGGCTTCCCTAAATGTGCACTAAAAAAATCTTAAGCATATTTATTAGTAACCTTTATTTCTACAGTGCCAACAGTACACTTCATAGAGCTTCATAGTAATGCTGCCAGATTACAGTATGTTCCTCAGTGAGTGGAAGTGAACTTTAATTAAAAATGTTTATCTATGCCTATATATTGGAATACCATCTTTGGAAATGTACCTACTGCAATACCGATAATATTAATTATAATTAATAAACATTGACTTTGGATTGTATCATTTTAAAAGCTAGAAATAGCAGCTACTATGAGATTTTCTTATTTATTCAGAAATTACACTTTAATGGCTCAAGATGACAATCATTAAAAAGCCCTTTAGTTAGATAATTGAAAAATTATTCTTTATACAATAAAAGGCTTGCCGTTGCTGATATAGCCAACTCTTAGGGTTTTATCACATCGGGAACTGTTTTTAGCTGCAGTACATAGGAGCATCCTGTCCATTTTTACAATTTCCTGTGGATTCAGTCTCTTCCAGTCTTATTTTTGATTTGACACATTAATAAGAGGAAATAGGAAAACGTGAAACTAAAATTAAATATTAAAAGTCGATCAAAAGATCATTAAAAGGGATTTGTAGCATGAATATTTAGGCCCCTCCTTCACATCCCATGGCTATAATTAAAGTGGAACAAACCTATTGTAAATAATTCCAAAAAAAGGGTAGGATCAGTCAGTAATGTGCGACATTATCCGTACAAATTGGCACTGTCAACAATGGGTCCCACATTTTTTCCCCCTTAAATTTAAGGGAATCTATGTCTGGAGAAATCATAGTTCACCCATTTATTCCTGCTAGTCCTGGACATACAATAACAATATTAGGGGAGAATGCCTTTTAAATTCAGAAATTTCCTGGCTTAAAACAAATATACTATATAGCAGGACATGCATTTACTTAATAAGAGCCACAATTAACACTCAAGTCAGCAAAAGTGCCTTATACATATAGGATTTCATAATCAGCCAAACAGTATATATAAAAAAAATTTAGTTGATTGTTGTCAAAACCTTTTTAGTTTCTCTGTGCTCCTAACAATACATACCAAAGGGGGCGGTTAGCCCTAATCTATAATATGAAACTAGTAACAGATTATTAAATGTTCAACAATCTCTGTATACAACAATGAAGGTAAATAACTAACCCTTTTGTGAAATAAAAATAGCAAAAGGGGAAAAAAACAAAAAAAACAACCCTATTAAAACAGAATAAATGTCCTTCAGTACACCAACCTGACGGTTAGCAACTGCTAGACAACTCCCTTCTATTTTGGATCCACAGCACAGAGCACAATAGCAGTGTTCCGCCATTTCCTACCACATATCATCACTTCCTGACTGACAGACAGCACTGTACATAAGTATATCCCATTATCTTTTCCTTCCTGACGCTTGCCCATTTTTCCTACTTTCAACACATGAACTTCAAGAAATGAGTGTTCAAATGCTACCTAATATATCCCACCTCTTGACGGGATCGGTATGAAATCCGTTCGAATCCTGACGCTGGAAGCCCAGCAATGAAGATCCCGACAGGTAAGCATTTTTACTATTCACTAACCTAACCCCCCTAACCTCCCTCCAAGTGCCTAAACCTAACCACCCCTTCCCCACAGCCTAAACCTAAGTCTCCTGGGGGGGGTGCCTAACCCTAACCATCCCGGTTAGGTGCCTAACCCTTAGTCCCCCCGGGAGCCCCTAACCTAAACGGTTTCAATTGCCTTAAGACAGGTGCAGCAGTTTTATTATGATAAGGGTATTTAAGAGATTTAATTGAGACATCAGTTTATGCTCCTAACGAAGCTGGATCACTACAGCCCAGCGAAATGCGTTGAGCCCTTTCACTTTGACCCCTGCTTTATCTGGTTGGCGTGCCAATGGATATGCATTTCCTCCCTGGAATATAATTTGCAGCATGAGCAAACACAGAGTGGATTTACCCTCAGCCCGTTACTCTGCACCTTGGATGATAAAGGGACTGACTGGAGACAAACTACCACGGAACGGTAACATCCTGCTGCTATATACTTTGTCCATTTGGATATATGGAGAGAGTCATAGCACTATACCAACCATACAGGAGTCTATGGGCTAATTAGCCTCTTTTAATTGTGTGTTTTTTAGACTGTGGCCACTGCTTATGGACTTATACCAGACTGATCCAACTTTGCATCAGAGCACCACCTGTATCAGCACACTTCTTGGGAGGCCAAGAAAATACACCGTACCCTTTTCTTTAGGCTATACAGTGGTTCTCAAACTCGGTCCTTAGGACCCCAAACAGGTCACGTTTTGCAGTTCACCCAGCAGGTGCACAGGTGTATTCATTACTCACTGACACATTTTAAAAGATCCACAGGTGGAACTAATTATTTCACTTGTGATTCTTTGAGGAGACCTGGAAAACATGCACTGTTTGGGGTCCTGAGGACCGAGTTTGAGAACCCGTTGACGATAAGATATCATGAGCACTCAACCTTCTCTCGCACATCTGGTACTGTGAAGTTTTGTGGAACCTTACAAATATACAATGCTGTCCCAAGACATTTTATCTGATTGTACCTACAATATATCTTTTCTCTGAAAAACAGACATCTTCTCTATTATTAAGTAAGGGTTATTTCACACACACACAACGGTTTTGTCCGTCCAGCAAAAAAAAAAAAAAAAATTAACTTTTTTTACCGTTGTTTAATTTCAGTGGAAGTGACAAATACATTAGGGCTTCCACACGGGACGGTCGCCATGTTACAGAAGTGATAACTGACTAGGATGGCTGCCGTCAGTTTTATAGATTGAAAAGAGATTCAAACACATGGCAATAAGATTACACAGTACAAAAACCATTGCTTGTGAAAGGGACTGATCCACAGGAAAAAAAAAACTCCCTTTTTTTTCTGTCCGGAGAAAACCGTTGTGAGTGAAAGGAGCCTAACTGTTACAGCCTACAACTTAGAGTGTGTCTTGTTAAGAGACTTCAGCAGTGTGCCAAATAGTGCATAAATCCACAAAATATATGCATTTTGCCCCATCATAGAAAATGGCTTAAAGGTGATTGCAGCGGCATGATGCATGGGATGAGGTCACAACCTGATGATGTCTTGATGATGGAACAGCGTCTAGGAATGCACTAAAATCACGTATGACAGAAAGGACAATGCAGAAAATGCAGGGGACTTGGTGCACTCTCTACTGCAAACTTAAAGCAAAACTCAGTTTCACAAAAAAGGGCAGGCTTGGAGCAACCATGTTATGTTATTCCACATCATCTGCCTCCATTTCACAGGAAGAGAAGACTATATATGTGCAATAAGTATGTTTGGATTTACATAGCTACCAGCAATATAGTGTTTTGATAATGCATTATATGTTGGGGCTGGAATTTTGCAGTGCTTTTGTGTAAATATAATACCGATCTCTCAGCAAATGTATTTACTTATTTTTGTGTTTTAAATTATCTGGCTGTAAGGTGCAGTTATAAAATATTTACGCTCAGCCCTAGGTATGAGAACAGAGAGGGCCACGCTCAGCCCCGCAAGTGAGGGCAGAGAGGGCCACGCTCGGCCCCGCAAGTGAGGGCAGAGAGGGCTACGCCCGGCCCCGCAAGTGAGGGCAGAGAGGGCTACGCCCGGCCCCGCAAGTGAGGGCAGAGAGGGCTACGCCCGGCCCCGCAAGTGAGGGCAGAGAGGGCTACGCTCGGCCCCGCAAGTGAGGGCAGAGAGGGCTACGCTCGGCCCCGCAAGTGAGGGCAGAGAGGGCTACGCTCAGCCCCGCAAGTGAGGGCAGAGAGGGCTACGCTCAGCCCCGCAAGTGAGGGCAGAGAGGGCTACGCTCAGCCCCGCAAGTGAGGGCAGAGAGGGCTACGCTCAGCCCCGCAAGTGAGGGCAGAGAGGGCTACGCTCAGCCCCGCAAGTGAGGGCAGAGAGGGCTACGTCAGCCCCGCAAGTGAGGGCAGAGAGGGCTACGCTCAGCCCCGCAAGTGAGGGCAGAGAGCGCTACGCTCAGCCCCGCAAGTGAGGGCAGAGAGCGCTACGCTCAGCCCCGCAAGTGAGGGCAGAGAGCGCTACGCTCAGCCCCGCAAGTGAGGGCAGAGAGCGCTACGCTCAGCCCCGCAAGTGAGGACAGAGAGCGCTACGCTCAGCCCCGCAAGTGAGGGCAGAGAGCGCTACGCTCAGCCCCGCAAGTGAGGGCAGAGAGCGCTACGCTCAGCCCCGCAAGTGAGGGCAGAGAGCGCTACGCTCAGCCCCGCAAGTGAGGGCAGAGAGCGCTACGCTCAGCCCCATGAATGAGGACAGAGAAGGCTATGCTCAGCCCCGCAAGTGAGGAAAGAGAGGGCTACGCTCAGCCCCGCAAGTGAGGACAGAGAGGGCTACGCTCAGCCCCTCAAGTGAGGACAGAGAGGGCTACGCTCAGCCCCTCAAGTGAGGACAGAGAGGGCTACGCTCAGCCCCGCAAGTGAGGGCAGAGAGGGCTACGCTCAGCCCCATGAATAAGGGCAGAGAGGGCTACGCTCAGCCCCGCAAGTGAGGGCAGAGAGGGCTACGCTCAGCCCCATGAATGAGGACAGAGAGGGCTATGCTCAGCCCCGCAAATGAGGATAATAAGGATTATTAGGAGCCCTAAATATATGGATGAGGGCTAGGACCGGTGCTTTTTAAAGACAATGGTCGATATGATCAGTCCAAAATTTCCTGGTGGTGCTATACACACACCTCTGAGCAGCGCTATTTATTCCCATGGGGAGAAGCAGGACACACCCACTTGGTGGCACACTGCATTCATTATACTACAGTAATTTCTCTGAAAGTATAATGTAGGTTACAGTAACAAATTTAATCTGTGGAAAATGTAAATAATGCAAATTATAAAAATATGTATTATACATTTAGCTCAAATCCAAAGTGTAAGAGAAAAAAAAAAAAGGACGGATATCACGTTTATACATACGTTATATGCATTTAATGCAATATTTTTGAAAAGAGTACTGCCATCAGTACTGGTCCCTGAGCAATTTGACTAGATAATGCTCAGAATATTAGTGTGACCAAGGGCCTGATTCAGACCCACTCGCGAGCGGCTGTCCGCTCGCAAGTGGGTCGATGTTATGGACTGAGCATGCGCACGACGGAGGGAGCTCCGTCGTGCGCATGCGCCAGACGCGACGAGCGAAGGAAAGTCCTTCGCTCGTTGTGTCCGATCAAAGGGGGCGTGCTGTCAATGTTGATTGACAGCACGCCCCCTTTGGTGGGCGTGCCTCCCTGACGGGGGCGTTCCCACGGGAACGCCTCCCATCAGAAGCCGGCCCACTGACATCACTAGTGATGTCAGTGGGAGTGATTTTGGCTCTGATAGAGCCAAAATCACTCCGGAGCTTGTGGTTGAAAACCTCAACCGCAGGCTCCGGCTCGCAAATTCGATGGTCGCGATGGTCTCGACCATCGCGACCATCACAATGCACGCTCGTATAGCCTGTGGGTGGTGACCCACAGCTATACGAGCGTCCAGGAGGACGCTCCATGAAAATGGAGCCCGGCCCTCATTCAGAGCGTGCGCTCTGCTCAGAGCGTACGGCTCTGAATGAGGGCCCAAGTTCCTAAATCTTAAGACAGAACCTTGGACTTTGCAGCTGCACCCCATTAATGCAGGATGCCGGTCTAGTGTCACAGAGACCACACTTTTTGGAACTAAACAATCACTGCCGCGACCTCGGTGCAAAAATAAAGCGCGTATCGATCGGAGAAACATCACTGAGCTCCTCAGTCAGATTGCCTTTGTGATCCAAGAAATTAGAAGACGAATATCCTACCGGAACTTTGTTCACCAAAGGCTATAACCAGCTACATAACTATGTATTGTGTTGCATTAATATGCTTTCAATAAAAAAAAGTAACATGAGAAATCAGTTGCACTGCAATTCTGTGCTAGTGTCATTGGAGCAATTTGGGGAGAAAATTGCTACAAAATGACACACTATAGAGATTTTGTTTATTGTCACTGAAAATCAATCATATATCAAGATAGATTTAGATTTCTCAAGAGGATTCTGGAAAGGATCTACGAGATACTCAATGTGAAGTCAAATAGAAGTAATCATTGTTGATTGATACATCTTCTCCTTTGTTGCTTTCCTTGAATTTCTGTTTTGACTTGGTTTTTATTTAATTTTGGATTTCTCTTTTCACTTCAGTTAAAATCACAACAATTTTATTATTATTAATACCTCTATGTGAAACAGTACTCGATTCTAGCGTATACAAATATGCAATAAACTGTATTGCAATTTGAAAAATTTTAATCATTCAATCAGCCAAGTCCCATATATAGTTATACTGTTTAAGCATATTCTAAACCTATAATTACAACTTTCCGCTTTAAAAGCTCTGAAAGTACTTATATATTTCCATTTTTGACAGATTGTCTTAGAGGCTGGATACTTGCGTCTCAGCAGCACCGCTCTAGGGTGCTAGGGTAATTTTTTAAGTACTTGCACAGGAATCGGTATGATTTACCGCCAGACCCATGCCCGGCGGTTCAAATCCCGACAGCGGCAGCCCGACAAGGATGGAAAAAAAACAATTGTCCCCAGGTAAGTATTCACTAACCTATTCTACCCCCTAACCCTCCCTTAGGGGTGCCTAACCCTAACCTTCCCCCACCCCCAGTGCCTAAACCTAACCCCCCCTTCCCCCGCCACCTAAACCTATGTACCACGGGTGGGTGCCTAACCCTAACCCTCCCTCCCCCTAGCCTAACCCTAACCTACAGGCGGGGTGCCTAACCCTAAGTCCCCCCCGGGAGCCCCTAACCTAACCCTCCCCCCGTCCCCAGCGGCTGTCCGCGCTTGGCATCCCTTCGATCGGGATGCCGGGCGCCGGTGTCCCGGCTTCGGTAAAATGACAGACGTCTAGATTTAGACGCCTGTCATTTAACACTCGTCGGGATTAAACAGTCGGGAAGGCGGCTGTCGGGATTAGGTCCGCCGGCTTCCCGACTGCATACCCTTGTACAGAACCAAAGTCCATTTTCAGGAACAAAACGCAGAACGACGCGGTTCACAGACATATCGCCTGTACACACTGTCCAACAACCAGCATATATATTGGCTGATCAATTGATCGGCCAATATATCGACACTGTGTACCCCTGCATGCCACATGCCTTTATCAGATTCATTACTGTGCTCTACTCATTGAGGTCTGTGCCTTATACCAACTACTGTACAACAGAGAGCCAGTGACAGGGGGAGGAATAGGCGCTGGCTGTTATGGACTCCCAGGGACAGTAAATCCCAGGCATTAAACGTGTCCCTAACATGCAACAATTTTTCATGATTGCCCCTAATAACAATAATACTCTTCTGTTGCTGTGTGTTAGATACAGCTTGGAAGGTCTTCCTTTGTAGGCTTAGTACAAGCTTATTGTTTAACAGATTATGTAAACTTGTAAGAAGTACATGTCCATCAGTTCAGGAGACATACCAGGCTGCAGCATAGGCAGCAGTAACGCAGGGAGGGATGGGTGAGGGCCAACTGGAAGTAACCCTCCACATCACCTACCTGATGACAGAAATCAGCAAGCCTGAGGGGTCTTTGCTTTTGCTCATTTGGCCTCTGTATGCGGACATCGCTGCTCTCTCCTCTCTCACAGACACAGAGCTACCGCGCAGCTCCGGGAACACATGCAGCCAATAGCGTTTCCCTGTACGGAAGACAAGTTACCCAACCAGCGCCCGAAGAGGAGGAGGAGGGCGGTTACCCGCGCGTGCTGCCGGGAGTTGTAGTTTGGAGTAAACTGAGGAGGTTATCGCTGTGGGAATACTGAGACTCGCTCTGGGACTACAGAGACCATGATGCACTGCGAATCCAGCTACTTTCTCAACTTTATCAACCCGGACAAACAAACAGCATCTTAATAATTGTGTGTTACCGTAGGTTGGCGTTGTGTTGGCTTACAGGAGGGCAGCGCGTTGTAGGCACCTCGTAGGGCTCGTATTTGTCTCTTATTAGCACGATGTTTTAATTAATGAGTTGAAAGTGCTGATCAAAAATTATATTCATGTTCTTCAAATCAGTTAAAACCAACCTAATAGTAACACCTTAAATATTTTTTCTGTTGTTTTATATATGTATGCTGGATAATCTTAGTTATGTGGTGTGAGTGGTTTTTAACAGTATTTATTCTTTATTTTAGTCTCTTATATTGCCTTGCATTGTGGCTCTTAGCAACTTTCTGCTTGTATTAGGGCTTATGTTGTGGCTCTCACCGCATATATTTCTGCAAGAGGCAGACATGGACCTGCATTGCTTTAACCACCAGTAATACGCCTGTGCTTATATAGTATTTTACTAAGTACATGTCACTTTAATTTTCTGAGCACTACAGTGTGCTATTGATATTAACCGGTCATATTTCTGTTATCTATTCAGTTTTAAGTCAGCACTTCGGTTGTGTCACTTACCTGTCGGCAGTGGCAGAAGTTCATCCCATACGCCTGGAGGCAAGTTATCATTTAGTGCCCCCCTTATCCCCCATATTTATAGCCCTAAGTGAGGTGAATGTATTGTTGGTGATGGAGGAGGTGCAGTGCTGGAGCCTCCATTGTCTCCCATACTTCTGCCCCTGCCTGTCGGCAGCCTGCTCTGCGGCGTGGTCTTACCTAACCATTGCTTTCAGCATAGGTTGTGTGTGTTGTACTCTATGAGAGGCAGGCATTGAACGCATGTATCAGCCTCTTTCATTCTCAGCGCATCTCGCAATTCTGTTGAACATTGTAGTATGCTAGTGACATTAAACTGTTAGCACAGGTGCAATCAGTTCATTTTTTAGGTCAAGGTCAATATGCAGTATGTGAGCATCATTTATGTAGCAGCCTGCCCTGCTGTGTGTGTTCACTGTGACATACCACGTTACTTTATTATTGCATTGACATGTTGAAGAAATGCACTGTCGTTTATTTTGTTACAGTTTATTGATATGGTAATTGTACACATTGGTGGCCACGCCCCCACAGGAGTTTGTCAATACGCCCATGTTGACTTCATTGCGACCCTGCCGGGAGCTGTGCCAGCGTGGTTGAGTACTGGGTGATCACTGCATGAAAGGTATGTTTGTATTTGTACTGTTGCCTTGACGAAAGTGAATAATGGGTCTATTTATCAAATTATATTTAAGGATATTTCCCGAAAATACCTGCAAATATTAAGTATCTCCTGAATGTAACGTGGAGGGACCACAACCGATATCTCCATATCTGCTGTGGCCCCTCCATTTCCAACAGCAGATGCAGCCCCTCTAGGTTTCTATGGGGGCTGCTGTGATGCCAGATATACCAGGTTTGGTCTCCAAAGCTAAAGTCATTTAAGATGGTGTTAGCCTGTTTTAGCCTATGGCAGAGGTTCCCAAACGTGGTCCTCACGGCTCCCCAACAGTTCAGGTTTTAGAAATATCCATGGTTGAGCACATGTGGTTAAATCAAATTGACATGGGTACTAATTAAGTCACCTGTGGTCATACATTGATATCGTTAAAACCTGAACTGTTTGGGTGTCTTGAGAACTGCATTTATGACCTCTGTCCTTTCGTAACAAATTACCGGGAGTGGACTCCTCCAGAGCCCTCCCGGCAATAGCCATCACATGTGTGGAGAGACCGCTGATGCGGGTCATTTCAATATGAGCACATCGCAGGGACGGGCTCCTTTCAGAACCCTTGACCCTACATGTGCCTTTTAATACATTTTGGCGGGATATCATTTCTTATTGATTACAATTAGAGGGTCTGAAACTCGATAATTGATAAATAAACCCCCAAAGATCACTGAATCCTTGACCTCTTGCAGTCACAGGCTTTAATTGAAGTGGAGCCCCTTGTGACACATGCTTGGTATATAATTTATTTATTTATTATACTACTAGCTGAAGTACCCATCCTTGCCCGGGTTTAAATATTCATGTTATTAAGTTTTATGTGATGTTGTCCAAATCCATCCAGTGGAAGGTCCAGAATATGCTCCCTTGGTCAAAGTTCTTCCCGGCGCACTCCGCCGTGATGTCCGACTGGGACCCCAACCACTCCATTAGGCATCCCACATCAATTGCCTCCCTTCTGTGAAGTTTTCATCCAAATCATCTAGTGGAAGGGTCAGAACAGGTTCCCCAGGTCAAAGTTCAGCCCAGCATACACCAACAGAAGGTCTGACTGGGATCCTAACCCCCCCCCCTAAAACATGGCCAGGATCCAACGGGACCACCTCGCATTGGCTTCATCCCAATCGGTGCAGGGGTGTCAAAATGCATAACTGGACAGACAAACAAACAGACCAATGAATTTTACATATAAGGCAAGCAAAGAGCAATGTCTATAAAGTGTGAGGCTAAAGCTGTAACTGTCTTAGCTAATGGCTGATGATCTTATTCACAGGTGAAGTTAATGCCTTAAGCTTAGTTCACATCTGAAAGATTAGAGGAGCGATCCATGTTTTGTTTTTTTCTGATGGCTAAAATGATACAGAGACTATCCACTTTCGTATATGCACACTACACAATTCTCATTCCTATATGATTGACTAAGGTTGTTGAGGTGATTTGTTTTCATGCAGATGATCTCTGGGCCTGATTCATTAAGGATCGCTATTACGTTCGCAGCTGCGATAATGCACACAGACCCACTGGGAAAATATGTATGCAGTCGCAGCCCAATTTAAAGCCATCCACTTCCCCTTCTTCATATTCGTAATACCTTGCAAGGCTGCAAAACCATTGGTAACATAGAGTACCATCGGAGCCTCGCGCACAATTACAACAGGTCTGACCTTTTTGCTAACCTCATTGCTTGCAGTGAGAGCTCAAGCTGCATACGCCATCGCAGTGGCTAATTTATGCACGCCCCATGTAACAGCGTTCAAACGCACTGACATGCCTGCGTTTCCCCAACCACCTCCAGTCACCACCCCTAAAAGCTCACTTCCTGTCAATCACTCTGCGATTGGTCTGCGTGATCTCTGCGATCGCAGTGCCGTTGCAGTGGAACCTTTGTGCACTGCGATGCATTCGTGAACGACAGTCAGATCCAAGTTTTGTGTGCACCAGCGCTGTGCATTTATCGGACCAACCAGTTGGTTGACTGCACATATGCCAATTCAGACTTAAGCATGCAGTTTGCCGTGAAATAAGCCTATCACAGTGGTGACTAAGCAGTGACCTTACGAACACATGCAATTGTTCCCTATAGTAGCAGTGCCATAGAATGGCCATGGGCATGTAGGCCGACTTTAGTGCTCGTTCGTAATGTGCAGATTGAGGTGGGACGTCTGTTTCAGACTGATCTTTTGCTCCCAGAATATGGGTGGGGGGTGCAAGTCTAGAAACTAATGATAACTGCTGCAAACAGGAACACAGTGAGCAGGATAGGCTTCCACTTGCAGTTGCACAGATTTTCTTGCATTAGCTTAAGCTAAAGACGGCGATCCGGAATATCGGCCCCATAATGTATGTGTGTATATATTGTACGGAGGGCTGAATGTGACTTGGGTTAGTTAAGTATCTCAGGTGCAGGAAGTGGGCTCTGGTGGTGCAGGGGTTAAAGCTAGCCACTTTCACACATACTGCACTTTTTCTACATTTCCATATTGTCACGGTCTCCACTCCCCGGTCCCTTCCAGTGATCCATTTATCCCTCCACCACTGCAACATTGCCCAGCAGCATAACTGGGGAGGAGTGGGGGAAGACATTGAAAGCAGAGTGCGTACGTTGTGTCCAGTGTGTACGAGTGCGCCAATGTAGTAACAGATTTTTTATCCTGCCAGTAAAAGATACAGAATAGATTCATATAGCTGGTGCAAATAACTTATTTGCTATCCCCAGCAAAATAACATCAATTACTTCACTGGTGGGTCAGAGACCAAGACGCATATAGCCACTTCCAATCAAATGTTACTTCGGGAAATCATTTCTGTAACCTGCTTAGCTTTATTCACTTTAATCTTTAACTAGTGTTTTTTTTCTTTATTAATAATAATTTTTATTGAGGCATCATAGAACAATTGTTGACAATTATTCTGCAAAAATAAACCTCACACTATTACAAAATAAATGTCACAAATACAATATTCAGTACAGCCTTAATAAATGCAGATATATTTGAAACAAAGCATATACATAAATTGGTACCATTGGTAAATTGAGAACAACATGTGTGATATATACATTTCAACATATAAACAAAAACAAGCAATGATCATTAATAAATGTGGCTGCAATTCTGAAAAACAGTATCAAAGGAACCCTGGACAGAAGCCCAGTCAACCCTCCATCGGTCAGTTCAAGCAAATAGGTGGATCCTCCTGTGCCACCAACCTGGTTAGATACCATGTGGTATTATTAAGACTGTGATGAATTTATTACCTAGATGTAAGTGGAAGAGTATCTATATACGATTCCCATATTATAAAAAGCCTTCCACATATTTTTCTTTATGCAGAAGCGATTCCACCAGTCCATCCGGAACAGAAAGTAGAGTTTGTTTAGGAATAAAGGTATTTGGGGAGGTGTACTATCTATCCAGCCTTGCAGAATTATTTTTCTACCTGCAGCACTTAGAGCTAGTAATAGTTTCTTACTGGCCAAAGTCATTCGTAAATTAGAATTTAAGACTCCCAAAATTGCCCATTCCGGGATAAAAGGCACATTATTTATAATGTTTTCCTCTGCGTAACAACGAATAAGGTGCCAAAAATATTGGGCAATAGGGCAAGCCCAGAGGCAGTGATATGTATCATCCTCCTCCTGATGACATTTTGGACAGACATGATTTTCCGAGGTCCCCATTCGGAAACATAGGAGTGGAGATAAATAGGTGTTATGATATGTATTGAGAAAAAGTTCAGTATACATGCTAGCTGGTAATGTTTTCCTAGAAAACAAAAGAACATTTTCTAGTACAGAAATAGATAGAAATGGGTCAGCCTTCTGGCCACACCCCCAGTAATCTTAGTGTGGTCCAAAATATCCCTCAAAAATGTATAGTGGACCGATATAACTTTATAGTTAGGTACAGGTTGCATCAGGAAGCAATCCAGAGTATTGTCCCAATCCCCATCCCAAAAATGTCCAATAACATGTCACATAAATGCGTGTTTGTAGGAAAGCCAGAGGATAAGGGCTGACCATGGCAAATTGCGAATACATTTTTACAAAGGTTTGTTTTCTGTGGATACCAAAGATCTAATATTTTGTATCCCCGCCAATGTTTTCTTTTTTCAATCTTATTATTTATTACAGCAGAAATTAAAAACAGAGTGACTGACATTCAAAATGTCTAAAGATGAATATATATTGCAAAACTGTGAACCGAGAAATAAACAATCAAAATCTAAAGAATGGAAGTATTAGGCACTATGGGCTTGATTCAGACCTGCTCGCAAGCGGGTCGATGTTGGCCAAGTGCGTATGCGCACGACGAAGGCGGCTCCGTCGTGCGCATGCGCGAGACCCGAATAACGATGGCCAAGCCGTCGTTATGTGTCTCGCACCAATGGGGGCATGCTGTCGATGGTGATTGACAGCACGCTCCCTTTGGTGGGCGTGCCGGGGGTGTGGCTGCCCAGACGGAGGCGTTCCCATGGGAACGCCTACCGTCTGGGGCCGGCCCCACTGACATCACTAGTGATGTCAGTGGGAGTGCTTTTGGCTCTGATAGAGCCAAAAGCACTCCAGGTCTTGCGGCAGACGAGCCCCTACCACAAGGGTCTCGTCGCAAGCCTGATGGTTGCGATGGTCTTGACCATCGCGACCATGATTTTGGCCACTCGCTATAGCTGTGAGTGGTCACCCACAGCTATGCGAGCGGCCAGGAGGCCGCTCCAAAAAGTAAGAGGGACGGCCCTGATTCAGAGCGAGTGCTGTCAGAGCATCTGGCTCTGAATCAGGGCCTATATCAGGTAAATAGTTTTGAAGAAGGCACACTGAATACCCGGCAGAACATGACCAGTACTGTATTTTAAACCACTGAGCTAGAGAATTAATTAAAACTTACAAAGAAAATGATTATGTACCAGAGACAAGTTCCACTAAGTGGAATATTGTAATGATGAGTAATGGAGTTCTGCCCTCACTTTACACTCCCCTGCAAATACTTGTTTCTGGCTAATATTGCACATAGGACCTGATTCTGAGTTGTACACTATTGCATTCTCAACTGCGTTCGTGCTTGCAGTGTATTTGCGAAAATATGCTAATGCCTGCTAAAATACTACCTGTCTGAAATAATGTGTGATGGACAGTGCAAATGTTGCTACAGCTACTTCCCTTATCTGCGTTGTGTGCAGATCCTCCGGGGTTTAGAACACATCATCATCGACGTAACATTGGACGCACATCAATTCCTCGAGTAAGTCCTGGGCTACGCAAGAGTCAACTGTTTCTTCGAAACTGGTCTTTGCACTCACAGCTGCATTCTCAAACACACCCCTAGAATTCCCATAACACACCCACGGACTGGCCTCTCTTTGCAACCACTTTCGGCTACCTCCCTGATTCCACCCAGGATTGCCATAGTCTGCTATGGACCTTGCAATCATGGAGACATTGCGAATTCCGTGTCAGATAGAGAGAGGGAAGGGAGGGAGTGTGATATAGGGCGGAATGTACTAGGCATTGCATCCGTGATGCTGTACATTCCAGCTGTCTTCGGCTACATACCGCAGTTAATTACCGCAATATGCATCTAGAATATCGCAAATGACAGCTCTTCCGATAAGAGCTGTCCTTTGCAATGGCTCCGGACAGAGGGACTTCCGGGTTTAACACCCAGAAGTTCCACTGGCGTCCTTCTGCGCATGCGCAGAAAGCCGCAGGGGGTAATGGGAGGGATCCGATTGGATCCCTCCCAAGGGGAAGCGTCCCGCTAAGAAGCCCATAAGCTTCTATGGGGTAACGCCACTTGAATATGGCGTTACCCATTAGGACAAAGCAATCCATTGCTTTGTACATATGGGGAATGCGGTAAAACCCCGAAAACTGCATTTTCGGGGGGTTTACATCATTTCCCCCTTTAGTACATGCCACTCAGAGAGGGAGAGAGAGTGAGATAGAAAGAGAGAGAGGGATAGGGAGGAAGATAGAGAGAGAGAAAGTCATGAGAGAGGGAGGAAGGGACAGTCAGACAGAGAGCACATACATATTTTCCTACCTCTATGTACAGCAACAGGCAGCAGGGTAGGCTTCTAATGGGGCAGACACTTCACTGCAATAGGCCCCGCCCCCTGCCAATACACCCACGAATCGCAGCATTATGTCAGTGTGGGGGTGGGGCTTCCATCGTCTGCCGCTGTCACACTGTGTAGTAGTGATGGAGTAGTGTGCAGTCACTCCAGTGCTTTATGCTGCCGACTGTGACCGGAAGTCGGCTACAGAGGGTCCCGGAATGCTTATGATAGTGTGGAGGCCCCTGGAAGACTGCCCCGCCTATAATCCGGCCCTGAGTATGACGGTCACTGAGTTGCATTCTCTACTGTATGGCAGTCACAGGACGAATACCACATCACTAACCTGGAGAACACCATCTGGATTTATCCGTGATACCTATGATATGAGAATTTCCAGGCAGCAATCTGTCTAACAGACTGATCGACAGCTGTGGGATTAAATAGTGAAGATCTGAATAACTGCAAATTTCCTTTTAGCAAACATCACTCCCATTCCAAAGTGCCAGAAATATCGTCATTCTGAACTATTACTCACCTGCTAAACTAATCCTTAATCTCATTTATATCAGTGTGATCACACATGCACTCACTGACTTATTTCTAGAGTGTTTTATATCAAAGGACCTGATTCATAGTTGTACGCAAAGCCGATGTTCACAGAGTTGAGCGATTATTAGCAAATTGTGCATGCTGGATGCGCATGCATCAAGATACATTACTGTAGTCCCTTTCAGTGTGATTGACAGAACGGGAACTTTTGGTTGAGGTAACGGGGAGCCGCGGCAAAGAACCCTGGCCTGTCACTACCATTTCAGGGGGTCACACCCTACAACTGTGATCCTGTACGCAAGAAATTTGGCTCCGGTGTCTCAGTTCCCACAGCATTCTGCAGGACCAGAGGCTTAACCTAGGTACACACTGTATAAGATTATCTGTCCACTCTGGCTGGTTGGAGCAAAAATCTGGTAATGTATGGGAGCAAATGATAATTGACCATTTGCTCCCAAATGCCAGAAAACGGACAAAAACAGTCTTTCAGACAAATTGGTTAAATCAAGCAGATTTAACCAATTTGTCCAAACGACCATTTTTGTCTGTTTACCAGATATCGTTCCAACCAGCCAATTTGGACAGATAATCTTATAGTGTGTACTTAGCTTGACTCAGGACTGCGACAATCAAATGATCTGCGACCGATGCTGTACACAGATGCTGCAACTTTTTGCGCAGATGCTTGGATTTGCAAAGCCGCAGGTTGGTGTCTTAGTACATTTCCCGGTCTCTGTGACTGTGGCCGGGTCCCTGTCCCGCTGCCAGCGCCTCCCGTCCTCCCCACGTGGTAATGGCCGCCGCGGCACTGAAGGGGGTTAACCCCTGTGCCTGGCGGCATCTTCTTTTGTTGTAGGCGCTAGGCGCCATGTGGTTAATGCTGCCGGCGCTATCTCCGGATAGGTCTGTGCAGCTGCCGCGGTCCAGGGACCACGGCAGCCAAGTGTGTGCCCGCTGGGGGCCGGCTCTTAGCGCCGCTGCTGCCGGACACTGGCTCCGGCGGCTGTGGCGCTTAGCGTTAACCCCCGGTGTGCCACACCGGGGGGAGAACAAGGGAGCCGCTCAGCGCTTCCAGCCGGAGGCGGGGAGCTCCGCTCCCGGCGCTCCGGCTAAACACTGGCCACTGATTGCTGGGGATGGGAGCAGGGCTCCCAGCACTCCAGAGCGGCAAGACGCCTTTGCAGCCGGGACAAGCTCGTCCCGGACTGCAAAGGCACAAACCGCTGTGGCGGCACAGGGATTTAACCCCTGGTGTGCCACACCAGGGAAGGGCAGGGGCAAGGGAGACGCTTTGCGGCTCCAAGCTGGAGACCAGGAGCGGAGGCTCCTGGTGCTCCAGCGACTCAGCCTCCCAGATGGATGCGGCGCGCTGGCCCCTGGAGGTAGGGAGCCCAGCTCCCGGCTCTCCAGCACAACGGGCAGCGTGGCCAGCAGTTTAACCCTCGGTGCGCTCCGAGGGGGAGACTGAGGTAGCCGTACACTGGGGGTCAGGAGCGCTGGCTCCTGGTGCCCCAGGGCGGCAAGAAGGGAGCAGCAGCTGAGCGCTGCTGAAATAGGTACAGCTGCTGCAGCCAGGGCATGGTCCCAGGCTGCAGAGCTAAGAGCCCGGTACTGGGGACTGAGAGCTCAGCTCCCAGTATCCCAGCACTGCAGGGCTGGTATAGTAAAGGCCAGCGCTGAGCGCTGGACACAATGGTTAAAAGCACACACTACACATACTTAAATAAAAATGTTTCATTGTACATAAATGTATTATAACATGCAATGTATTTTAAAATGTAAAATGCATGTACCTGTGATTTCCCTGGATGGCCAGGGGGATATGGAGTCCTCAGCGGGCTGCTGGATCACCCAGCCCCATCCAGGGAAATAAAGTGTCCTCCTATGCGGCCTCATGCCTGGAAGTGGGATGAGGAGCTGCATAGGAAGCTGGCTAATGCAGCCAGCTAAGAATTTCCAGCGAGCTCCAAACGGACTTTCCTCCGTGGCCAGGAAACCGTGCCCAGGGACCCTGCTTGCCCACCTCTGGAGTTCAGACTCAGGCAAGGCTAGCAGGCTTGGTCCCTTAGCAGATTCCTGGAAGTCCGATTTTGGAGGGAGATCCTTAACTTCCCAGGCTGTATCCAGACGGAGCGGAGCCGTGGGCGTTGCCCAGCTCCGAGGTTGAGCCCAGGCACAGGGGAGTCACCACTGCCCCTCGCCATAGGGGACAATGTTAAATGTGCATGTGGCTAGCACATGCACAGCTCATGCACTTAAATTGATTGGTTAGGGACCACAGGGCGGACTTACCCCCTGTGGCACTGTGCCCTGAGGGAGCATAAAAGAAGGGCTTGTAGGCTCTGAAATGTATATATTCCTTGTGGATCCTTTGTGGATGTCTGCTGTTTGTATCATCTGTATGCTGTAATCCCTTCACCCAGAAGGAAGAGTCTTTTTCAAGACTATTGAGCAATAAACACCTTTTGCCTTTACGCATCTGCATCCTGTGCCTGACAGAATTGCGCCAAACGCTATTCCGTTCTCCGGCTGTTCTGGAGTGAGCCCAAGTGTCTCCAAGCTCAAGCCCTCGGTCAGCTACTGTGCAGAGCTTGGTCCATTGTGAGGGGCCAGGGAGAAACCAGCCGACACCAACTAGGAGGTGTGGCCGCAGTGCGTCCAGCATACGCAGCGGAAGCGGTTCCAGGCGCCGCTGAAAGGAGCTTGGTGGTGGCAGCTTCGTTAAACGTCCACAGCGCAGTGGGCGGAGTCAGTGACAGGCGGTCACTGACGGTGAGTGGGAGTCCAAAAGCGCTAACCCGTGACCAGTGACGGCCTAGGCGAAAGGCGTCCGGTCACAGTGACATTTGCATATTTTTGCAGCAGCCACAGTGGCATTAGCGTACAAATCTGAATCAGGCCCTAAGATCATTAATTGGAACATCCTTGGAATGATTTTCCTGATATAAATATACCAGATTGGTGGTTTCTCTTAACTAATATTTTTCATAAGATGTGAACATTTTAATCGTTATTTACAGATGTGTACATCTATCCTCAATACGCCAGGCAGCGCGACATGCCTGGCATGAGTAAGCTGCCAGGTCCCATGGCACTCAAGCATTGGGCGACTTTTTTTCCCCTGAAAATGTTTTAGATATGATATTCTCCTAAATTCAAATATATTGTGTATTTTGTCTGATGCTGTGTTTCCCAACTCCAGTACCCAAACAGTGCATGTTTTCCAGGTCTACCCACAGTATCACCAATGAAATAATTAGTGCCACCTGTGGATCTTCTAAAATGTGTCAGTAATGAATACACCTGTGCTCTAATAAAGAGTATGAAAAACATGCACTAGGAGGGGTCCCTGAGGACTGGAGTTGGGAAATTCAGGTGTGATATTTAATAATAAATGTGTCTATGTTTACAAAGAGAATCATTCCTCGTATGTATCTTTTTTGTCAGTATAAAGGGAAAAGAGCGCAGTCATCTACATATCTTTTTCTTCACTGCTTCTGTATTAAGCTGCATCACTCACATTACTGTACATGTATATACTCCAACCACTGGTGTGATGACTACCAGTGCAATGCTTCATCTTCTACTGTGACGGGCCTGCTGTGACTTTGCCTACGTTTACATGTTGCATTGCCATATCCTCCAATGAGACTGTAGCCATGTCTAGTCTTGTGCTGGCCAGCGAATAGTTATTTGATTCGATATTACCTGCATATGAGGACATTTTCAGAATTTGTGCCTGGGCCACATTAAGGGCTTTATTCAGAGGCGGCCGTACGGTCTACGACCGCACGGCCGCCTCGATGTTTGTCCAGTGCGCATGCGCACGAGGGAGCCGGCTCCTTCGTGCGCATGCGTGAGACCTGCTACGACCGACAGCGCCGGTCGTAGCGGGTCTCTTTCCAAAGGGGGCGAGCTGTCGATGTTGATTGACAGCTCGCCCCGTTTGGAAGGCGGGCCAGGGGGGTGGCAGCCCAAACGGAGGCGTTCCCATGGGAACGCCTGCCATTTGGGGGAGGCCCCACTGACATCACTAGTGATGTCAGTGGAGAGCTTCCGGCTCTGACAGAGCCAGAAGCTCTCCGGGGGTTACGACAAGTGAGACCCTACCCTAGGGTCTCGTCGTAAGCCGCGATGGTCTAAGACCATCGCGACCATCACCCTAGCGGTCGTTAGAGCTGTGGGTGTAAACCCACAGCCTAACGACCAAAACAGAGGCGGCCGGTCAGGATGCAAGCGGCCGCCCAGTTTCTGAGCGACCGCTTGCATCCTCCGACCGCCTCTGAATGAGGGCCTGTTCCCAATCTGCCCCTGGGCCCAACTCTATTATACCCCTTTTCCACCTAAATTCCGGGTCTGACCCGGAGTTGGAACAAAGTTCCTATCCGGATCAGACCCGGATTTTTTCCGGCGCTGACTCGGGATATTCCCGAGTCAGCGCCGCTCACACCACAGTCGGGTCTGCATAGACCCGGCTTTTGCAGAGTGAAAGTGGTCGCTTGGAGATGACGTCATCTCCAGGGGCTCCTGAAGCCGGACCAATCGGCCGGCTAGCAGCGAACTCCAGGTCATCGTGACCCGGAGTGCGCTGTTCTCACAGCAGGGTTTCACGGGCTACGCCCGTGTTAAACCCTGCTAGTTACCTGGGTTGGATTGCCGGGTCCCTCGACCCGGCGATCCAACTCTCTCTCCTTTTACACCAGGGAGCTGCCCGGGTTAACCCTTCAAAAACCCGGGTTTTAGCTCCGGTGTAAAAGGGGTATTAGATTCATGTTGTATTTGCTAGTGATACTGGTTAGGAGTGTGATAGTTATTTGTGAAAATTGCACAGCAGGTAGAAATAAGCAAATCAGAGGTTATAGGAAAAGCAGTGCAGTAGTGATCCAGTATTATCCAGTGATCCAGGCATAAGCTATTTGGCCAGAAACTTCAGCATGATTGCAGGCACAGTGGCTGATAACTAGCATTCCACATAAGTAAGCAGTATGATGTAAACAATACATCATACTGGAGTTGGGAATACTGCTTATCTGTCACTTTAACCATTTAGACATTTCTGTTATACAGTACATTGTATAACATCGATAAAATCCATGAAAAAGTGAAATACAGACTTATAACAAAAAATAAAAAATAAGAAAATATAATATATGCATGGTAGTTACAAACTTAGAGTTGGCTGAATCAGTACCACAGTTGATGGACTCAGTAGACAGGTGCAGGGCCACTGATGGCAAAAGGAATACCTTGGGTTGGGAAATGATGGTGTAGGTAAGGAATGGAAATGCTCAATAATTAAGGGATCCCTACTCTTGAAAGCATACAGTTTGTAGGAGAGGCAGGGACAAATGCAGAATTTCCAGGGGGGTTTCCCCACAGACACACACATATATACATACATACATATATGTGCACACATACCTTACACACAAATACATATGTCACGCATACACTACAGATGGGTCCACGTACAGCCTCGCGCCATGCCGTGGTGTCACTCAGTAGCGCGGGCGTCTTTTCATGCGTCTTTTTACCTTCAAATGCGAATAGATAGCACAAGCAGCTTCTGCTGATTAAAGTGATATGCAGCATGCCTATGTTCTCTGTGCATCTGCGGGTCTATCTGTATGCAAAACACTACGTTAAAGTGCTGACACTGTAAGGTAGCATTTTCATGCAAATACAACCGTACTCGCTCAGAGAACATAGGCATGCTGCATATCATTTTAATCAGCAGAAGCTGCTTGTGCTACCTATTCACATTGTTGTGTGAATAAGACGCATTTGAAGGTAAAAAGAGGCTCATCGCTACCGAGTCACACTGAGCTCCTGCATTGTGTGGCATGGCTTCTAGCGCATTGAGGATAGATATATGTGGGGGCACATCTGTACACTTACCTTGCAGCAGCTGCAGTGACGGGACCTAGCAAGTTGGCACCATGTCATTACGCTCCTCCCCCTACCAGCAAAATGCAGCGATTCGCGGGTCAGTCGAGAGAGGGCGGAGCCAAATGACACGATTCTAATAGAATCGTGTTATATTGGTTCTGCCTACTCCTTGTTAACTCTTATATCGCAGCATTTTCCCGCAAGGGGGCGGGGCTTAATAACATGGTGTCTGCTCTTGAGGTTGTTGGGGAGGGGGGGTTTCTGGGTACTCTGCAACCCCCCTGTGTGCGCTACTGAGAGGGATATTGAAACACAGAGGAGTTGAGCCAGTGGGACAAATGAGAGTTAGTAAGTTAGATTGTGGACTTTGATAAAGAGATGGTTTTCAGAACCTGTTCGAAGCTTTGCAGAGAGGTGGAGACACTAATTGGGGGGGGGTTACAGTGGTGGCGAGCAGTACAGGAGAAGACTGAGATGCAGGTATGGTAATAAGTTGGCTGGAGAGATGGCAGTCATTGACTGAGTGAAAAAGGGAGACAGAAGTGTGGTGGGGGATGAGGGTAGCGATGTAGAGGATTGGCTGAGGTTTTTACAGGTGAGAGTAAGAAGTTTGTAGTGTACTCTGTAAGGAAAGAAGAGCCAGATAAGTGATTTGCTGAGAAGGGAGGCTGAAACAGCAGTTGGAGATAAAAATAAACCAAGTGGCAATATTCAGGGTGGACTGGAGTTGATGGGCAGGAGCCAAGAAGGCCAGATAGGAGGAGGTTACAGTAGTCCAGTTTAGAGATGGATGAGGGTCTTAGTGGAATACACTAGACAGTGTCTGACACAAGCGATGTTGCAAAGGTGAAAGTGGTATAAATGGGAAATGGCTTGAATGCGGGGTTTGAAAGAAAGGGAGCAGTTGAGGATAACTCCAAGGCAGAAGACTTGTCAGATAGTGAGAAGGGGGAGGGGGAGGTACTCTGGATGGTGGAAATACCATAAATGCAATCTTATAAATGTTAAATCCAAGAAAGCACTTGGAAATCCCGGAGGAAATAGAAGAATAATTGCTGGAGACATGAGAGGGGAGAGGAGAGGTAGATCTAAGTGTCATCAGCAAAGAGATGGTATTGAAAGCTTGTCACCAATTAAGGAAATGTATAGAGAGAAAAGTAATGAGTCAAGAACTGAACCTTGGGGATGCCAACAGGTAATGGAAAGGGTGAGCGGCGACGTCATGAAAGCCCTCGGAGTATTCGGAGGATTTGTAGGAGAAGATGATGGCCCTCAGTGCCAAAGGCAGCTAATATATCCAGGAGGAAGAGTAATAGCCATTGGATTTGGCAGTAAGAAGATAATTAGTGACTTTAGCAATGGTCAGAGACACGGTGTATCTAGATGATTGAGAATTAATATCATGTTCATTCAACTTGTATGCTGGCCATGTGTCTAGAATGTTGAGTATGGGGTGTGCTATATAAGCTGGATTTGAAACTGTATACTGTATGATGAACAGCTCTACAGAATTACATTGTTAGCTATACCACGCTGTGACAGGGTGAACTCATTCTGCTGTCTTGTAGGGGGACTGACTCTACAGACTCGTCTTCGGGCTGCTGTTACAGATCACTCTTGCTAGTACTGCTACTCCATCAGGTGCACCCCTAACTGGAATTGCCAACTGTGGTACCCCCTAGTTGTAGAATAGTCAAAGGACCTGATTTCGAGGTGGACGCTAATGCATGCGCAGCTGGGGAGTCGCATCGGCGGTAATATGCAAATGCTAATTTCACTTTTCCTCTTGTGTACTAGCATATGACAGGTTGTGGTCTGATGCCCATTTTCAATGATCGTGACCAGTGCAACTCCACAGGCGGTTGTAAATACACCACCATCGTCGCCTATTGCTGGCGCTAGGGAGGCCAATCAGGATTGACGGGATCCCGCTGATTTTGCCCAAAAAACACTTGTATTTGAATCCAGGGATTTGTGCATCCAATCCTGGGATCTCCAGGATTGGACTGCGCATGCGCAGTTTGGCCAGGCAGTTTGCAAATGATGTCAGAGGTCACGCTACGCAGCCCCATGCCAGCCCGCCTCTTCAGCCACACTTGCTGTCTAAATCCAGACGCCTATCTTTAGCCCCATGCCCAAATCCTGACGCCCAGCATCCTGAACAAAGGTAAGCCGGGGCTTTCTAGCTGTTAGCTGTGGGGGGGGGGAGGGTTAGGTTTAGGAACCCCCAGGGGGACTTAGGGTTAGACACCCCATGGGGAGGGCTAAGCTAGGGGAATCGGGGTTTAGGGCCAGGCACCCCCCCGGGAGGGATAGGTTTAGGGTGCGGGAAGGGGGGATTAGAGTTAGGCACCACAGGTGGGAAGTTAGGGTTAGGCACCACTAAGGGAAGTCAATCCCCTGACCTGAATCCAATTGAGCATGCATTTCACTTGATGAAGACAAAACTGAAGAGAAAATGCCCCAAGAACAAGCAGGAACTGAAGACATTTGCAGTAGAGGCCTGGCAAAGCATCACCAGGGTTGAAACCCAGCGTCTGCTGATGTCTATGCGTTCCAGACTTCAGGCTGTAATTGCCTGCAAAGGATTTGCAACAAAGTATTAAAAAGTGAAAGTTAGATTTAGGATTGTTTAGTTTGTCCCACTACTTTGGCCCCTTAAAAAGTGGGAGGCACATATAGAAACCGTTGTAATTCCTACACCGTTCACCTGATTTGGATGTAATTACCCTCAAATTAAATCTGAAAGTCTGCAGTTAAAGCACATCTTGTTTGTTTCATTTCAAAGCCATTGTGGTGGTGAATAGAGACCAAAATATGAAAATTCTGTCAATGTCCCAATATTTATGCACCTGACTGAATATATATATATATATATTAGTTTTTATTGGTAAAATGGAAAGTATTGTTCTAAAATACACAATGATGGTAATTGCCAAGTAATGCATAACATAACATAAAAAGTAGTTAGAGTATACCAGAATCCATCTTAACAGAAATCAACATTTCTCTAAAATGTTACATAACATCATGTTTCACTTGCAATGAGATACAAAGTCAGAGTAACCTCAATTTAACAAAAAGACTCCAATGTTCTTTTAATTAGGGTATACAAGTGAAACATGTTCAGCATGTACCTCTTATGTCCTTTGAGGTTCAGGATACAAGTACTTTATCTCTCCATGCTGTTTTACTCTATTAAGAGAAAACTATATGCTTCAGTAAGGAGCTTGCATCAAATGGGCCATAGCGAACACTTTCTGGGTCATTGGTTGTAGTCATGGGCCTCTGTGTTTTATGATATCTAGATGGCAAGGGAAGTGTAAGGTGTCCAGGGAATTTTTATGATTGTGCTCACTGACTGTACACTACTCTCCTAATCCAACCACATGACGAAAACCTATAATTAATACTAAACAGTATTTTAATATATAATGCAGGAAAATAGTTGTTTCCCCAAATTGATTAATTCTTTAACTCTTTATAAATGGGATATGTGCTATCTCTTAATTAGAAAATAAACTTTCACATTAGTCTGATATGTTAAATGGAAGACTAGCAGATATTTGTATATTCACAAGAACTAATTTCTTCCTATGTGTATTATCTGCACTGCTGAATCTGCACCTGGCCAATCAATTATATTATTAGGAATATTTTTGTTTGTCTTTCACAGACGTACTTTTCAGGTTTTGCCCCCAATCACTGTTCAACTAGATAAACCAAATCAAGCTCCAAGCCAACCACCCTTTGAACACTGAAAGAGGGAAAAACTTTATATTCCCTCCAAAAATGATCTTATTGATTTACAGCAGCTTTCAGGTGTGAGTTACTAAAAAAGCATTTCAGAAAACTGATCAGACACTTATTTAAACAAACAAGTACATTGCTATCATAATTGCATACAATTATGGGCTGGTCCTCTTCAAAAACTTGAACCTCTTTGGCACTGCATGTGAAAGACCTCTGGGCAATTGTCTGAGGAGAATCAATTTTACTGTGGTGGGAAGAGCAATGTCTGTAGGCAGGGCCACCATCAGGGGGGGAACTGCCTACAAGACCGGACAGAGGGGTGCCGCCCACAATCCCGAAGCCCACCCACTTTGCCACCTGCCCACAACCCCACCCACTCTTCCGCTCTGCCTGCTGCCCACCCTCCATCCAGCCCGTCCAGCTGTCTGCCCACCAGCCTGCCCACCATGCAATATAGTTTTTTATTTTATGAGACCCAGTGTGTGATGTTATGGCATCACTTTGCACCGCTGAAAGAGAGTTGCTGCATCCAATGGGGAGTAGGTCTCGCAGCAACAAGAACAAGGTAAGTGTGGGGGCTGACTGGGGCTGGAGAGACCAAAAGGGGAGGTAAACTGGAGACACAGAAGGGATAGGCTGGAGACACAGAAGGAGGCCTGACTTGAGACCCATAAATGGTGCTGTCTGGGAAAACAGAAGAGTGGTTGGCTGGGGAGACACAGAAGGATGGCTGCTTGGGGAGACAAGGGGGGCTGCTGGGGAGACAAAGGAGAGGCTCATTGGAACTGGAGAGAGACTGCATGGCTGGAGTTGCAGAAACCCTATTTTGTCAGTCCCCTGCCTATTTTGTCAGTCTCGGGCCCCACAATTTTTGATTGCATCCCTGTATGTAGGACATGGAAGATCTTGTTGAGTTTTTTTTATTATCTTTTTATGACGCTTTTTTCCTCCCTACTACTTAACTAGCCTTCTGGGTACTGAGGTTGGACTGTGTCATGATTATAGTCTGATCAAGATAATAAGGGAAACAATACAGGAATGTGGACATTGTCACGGCTGCCGACACTTGAGACTCCTGGAAGGAGTCAGGCCTACTGGGCACTATAAACTGAGGTGGTTTTAGGAATGACCTGTTCATGGAATCTCAGTAACACGGAATAAAAGTAAATAGAATTTATTCACAGGCAAATATATAGCAACGTTACAAATAAAGTCTCAACAACACAGAAGTTCAGATATGCAGTGGTCAATATAGGAGTAAACCCTCATATGTAAATAAAGTCTCTGATACTAATGTCGTGGGGAACCCCGAGTCCAATATGAGGCTAAGACCTCAGGATGGTATAAAGGACGTTACTAGGGTTGAGCCTTGTAGCGTGATGAAAATCCGGAACAGGGTTGAGCCCTGCAAAGTAGTAAAGATCCGTAACAGGGTTGAGCCCTGAGAGGTGGTGAGAATCCGAGGCAGGATTGAGCCCTGTGATGTGAAGCAGGATTGAGCCCTGTGATGCAGTGAAGATCCGTGTCAGGGTTGAGCCCTGTGATGTTAAGCAGGGTTGAGCCCTGTGATGCAATGAAGATCCGGGACCGGGTTGAGCCCTGCGATGTGGTGAAGGTCCGGAGCAGGGTTGAGCCCTGCAGCGTGATGAGGATCCGAAGTGGGGTTGAGCCCCGCGATGTAGTAAGGGTCCGGAGCAGGATTGAGCCCTTTGGCGTGACGGGGATCCGGAACGGGGTTGAGCCCCGCCGTGCACGAAGGGTCCGGCAACGATAACTGTAACGGTGCAGTTCACAACTGTATTAGAGGTGAGTTCAATGTCCACGGAAGTAGAAGACAACAGGCAGAGTAAATAATCCAGCAGGGGATGCAACCACAGCGGTGGATCAGGATAACGATACTTAGGCAATGGTAATGTTGAGCTCTGTAGTGCAGCTGGTAACCAGTATCAGAAGTTTAACCGGAACACGGGCAGAGATACAGCAAAGTCCACAGCAAACCACAGGCACAGCGGGGATCTGGCAGGAGTCCAAGAAGGACCTGAAAGTAATGTTGCACAGACACTGAGACACAGTTAGTAACAGGCTTTGTACTATGTGTCTGTGATCCATAGGAAGTTCAGAACATGTGACCCAAATGGAATCAGGTTTGAAATAATAAGCAATCAGAAATCCCACAACCTGACAAAACCTTTGAGACAGACGATCATTTTAACTTTCTATCCCCTGTATGTGGGGAACGCCAGCAACCAGGATAGCTCCTCCAACGAGCACAATAGAACTTTGGCAAATTTAGTTTATCTTTACGTACTGAGATAGTCAGTCCTGACAGTCATAATCATTCCTAAAAAAAGTTGATATACATAAGATGGTTTCAAGCAAATCATGAGATCTAAGCAAAGAAAGGGTTAATATACTTTGATGTATGCTTCAGAGACCCACTGTATTTTTTATCCCTCTGCTTGAAAGACTGTCAACTCTTAACTTTGTGAGTTTGGCTAATCTTTTGATAGGAAGGGTCATGCTAGGAATAATTAAAAATTCTGTATATTGTCCTAACAAGGGCAAATAATGCATCAAAGCAATATGTTCCATAATCCATGTATGTGAAGAACTCTGAATAAAGTTCCTGATTCAGAGCCAGACGCTATGAAAGAGCGCTCGCTCTGAATCAAGGCGTTTTTTTTTTTTTTTTTTGGAGCGGCCTCCTGGCCACTCAAATAGCTGTGGGTGACCACCCACAGCTATTGCGAGCGGCCAGGATGATGGTCGTGATGGTCCGACACCTGTCAGTCTGCATCCTAACCCTCCCCCTAACTTAACCCTCCCCTCTCAGTTCCCAACCCTCCCCCTAACCCCGCTACTTACCTACGGGATTCCAGCGGTCGGGATGCCGGCACCAGGATTCTGACAGGTGTTGGGATTCCGTCGCCGGCATTCTGACCGCCGGAATCTCATCTGCACGGATATTGAAAGTATCCCCTGTCAACTGCCTGCACTCAATCCTGGGTCTCCTGCATTATATTCTCTATCCGTGCTACAGGATTCCGCTCAGCATAGGATTCTACGGAATGGGTATGAAGTCCCTGAGGCTGAATTAAAGTGGATCTTTGAATGCCCTGGCGGTGTTTTTGTCAGACTATTTCTGTCTTTCTCCCATTGTCCTGGTGCCTCCTCCTGCTGAGGACGCTGAGACGCCATCTTCACTGTTTCTTTCCTGCTGCCCCCTGGTTGCCAGAGCCCATTTTGATGATCGTGGCTCCTGATCACGGGATGCCTGTTCTTATATGTTTTGAACTGCTGTTGCCATGCGGCTGTATCTCTGCTGGTCCCTGCTATATAACCTCACCGCTCAAGCCTCCTGTCCGTTGCAGCCATCTTGGAGGCTGGTTTGAGCTGTTATGTGGCTTCTGCTACTGTCCTGGAACTGCTGTTTATAATATCCTCCTCTGTGGAACTGGTCTTCGTGGACTCTTCTATCTTTGCTAGGGATAAGGTACTTTATTTCCCTTGCCCGATTTGCTCCCATTGTAGCCCTAATCCCCTGTTCAGTGCTACCTTACTGGTACTTTCTGCTCCCTGCAGCTGGAGCTCCTCATTCTATTAATTGTGATATCCAATGATCTGCTGACCTTTACCTTGGTCTCCAGTGCAATTCACTCCTGTTCTGTGATAACTTCTGGATTTTTATTTGGTCGCTGATACTCACCTCCTGTTTCGGTTCCCTCCTGCTGTGGCTGTACAGTACCTTCTGCAAGCACCATGGAATAACTCCTTCAAGCCATTACCGACTCTGGATGGAGGATGGCAGCTCATGTGATGGAACTACATGCTGAGTTGTTTCTTATACATCAAGCTATGCCGCAAATGCAGGTTCAGATTGCTGAGGTTGACAGTTGCATTTCCACCCTTGAGGACTGTAATGCTCCTGTCATTGGCCGGGTAACGACTTGGAATCTAAGCAGGTGGCATGCCGGAAAAACTTCCTGCCATTGAAGGATGTTTAGTTAAAGTCGGAATTCCTCCTCCATTTGCTGATTTTGGCGGCCAGGAAGTAGCAGACTTTCTGGACTTTTCAAGATTTATTTACAGCTGTCCACAAGTTTTGTATTCAATTTGTTCTAATAAAAGGATGTCTGAGTGCTCTGTTTCCAAATTAATTTCTGCTTTCTGCTGTCTTTGGAAGGCCGCTCTAATTTCTTTGATCCTCCCCAAGAAGTTGTAGCATGGCATAATTTGGAGACCGTTGATGGCCTGGTTTGCACTGTGGAAATCTGGATAGGTGACCCTCCTAGAGTGTCTTAAATGCAATCAAGTTATCATCCTTGATTGATTATGTCTGTCTGTTTTGCTAATGCTCCATTATCTGCATCTGTTTTTAAATTCTGTTTGAGTACTTTACTTCTGTTCTATCCTGTATCTATCTTTTTTTCACCCCCTAGTCCCCCAGGGCTTGATCTATGGCTCTGACTCAGACCCATATGTTAGGCTGCATTCGCACAGAGCCTGCCGATGTTTGCAATCTGCGCATGCGTATAAGACACAGTGCGCGAATTAGTCAATGCGATCACAAAGCGATCGCACCCTGTACACAGATGCTCCTCTAAAATGAGTGACAGGACTTGCCGTTTGTGGGTGTGACGGGGTGGTCGATGGTCCGTTTCAGGGGCGTGCATAAGTAAGAATCATCGTGGGCATACACGTCACATGGCTGAATTACACACAGCAGCACTCGCAGTGCTTGCAGTAAGGTATGGTCAGCCACAAGTGCTGCGTATAGGTCCGATGTTACTCGATGTTAACGATTGTTTATTACACTTCCTGTACATGACGTATGTTACTAAGGGAAAGTGGGCGTCTTGTGACAGGCTGGTGGGCATCTAAATAAGAGTTGTGTGGTTCGGTTTTACTCTGATATGTTCGGATCTCAAAAACGGTTCTGTTTACTCTGCTGTGTTTTTGATTGGTTTCCCATATTTTTTCTGTCTTTTGTTTATTCTCATGCCTAGTTATGTGGTGTACTGTTCTACTGTATATTATTTCCTCTATTGTCAGGTCTTCTATTTTGTCTATTGATTTTCAATTAGTGTAAATGTTAAATCAAAAATTTAAGACAGTAAAAAAGTTGTATTTTGCATATAAATTTCTGTATATCATGTTGTTATTATTATTATTATTATTATCCTTTATTTACATGGCGCCACAAGGGTTCCGCAGCACCTTATAAAGTACATAGACAAATGAGCACACAAGAAAAACTGTTATTAACAGTACAAACAATGCAGGACATATACATGATTTATAAACATTGCTGCATAGCACTTAAATAAGCAGCAGGGTGTCAGCAACCAAGTGTTAGGTGCTGTTGTAAATTAAAATATAAGTAAGGGATGGAGAAGCACATGAGGGAAGAGGGCCCTGCTCGTGAGAGCTTACATTCTAAAGGGGAGGGGCAGACAAACAGGGGTGACACAGATGGGCTGGATTGTGAGGAAGGAACATGGAATAGTGGGTTAGGATGAGCGCTGGAAAGCTTTGAGGAAGAAAGTGGTCTCAAGAGCCCATTTAAAGATTAGGAGCCAGGAAGCAAAGTTATCAAGGAATTTTGAGCTAAGTCCAGGGGGACGAAAAAAGGTAGCTACTCGAAAAAGTTGGAAGAAGTGAATGTCGAGCATTTAATGGAAAGAATGAAATGGAGAGTTTAGTATGTAAGAGTTGGGAGTGACCAGACGATAGAAGTACACCAATACTGTGGCAACCTCCAGGCCAGGGAATGTTAAAGAGTGTGAGGCCCCCAAAGGAGATAGCTGCAGGAGAAGTGGTGTCAGATGGGTAAATCCAGGATTTGGTGATGGCTAGGAGATTCAAAGTTAGAGATGAAGCTGTCATGGATGGGGACCAATTGATTATAGACAGGACTCGCTTTCCAGAGGACACAGGAGAGAGGGACAGAGTTAGGAGGAGAGTGAGATTGTTAGGGTTGCTGTAGTGCAGGGCTGAGTTTGATTTAGAGCAGGGGGATAAGGATAGTGGGTATGTGGGGGTCTTCTGAATAAGGAAGGGTGGCAGCAGGTGGTGGGCAAGGTGGAGGTATAGTGTGGTGTGGGTGGAGAAAAGGAGGGGGAGGAGACTATGGAGGGAGGAAAGAGATGGGAACTGGTGGTAGAGGAGAGCGTAATATAGCTGCTGTGTGAGGGGAAGAGCAGAAGAAAAGAGACATACACTACCGTTCAAAAGTTTGGGGTCACCCAGACAATTTCGTGTTTTACATGAAAACTGACTTTTATTTATCAAATGTGTTGCAAAATGAATAGAACATATAGTCAAGACATTGGCAAGGTTAGAAATAATGATTTTTATTTGAAATAATAATTTTGTCCTTCAAACTTTGCTTTCGTCAAAGAATGCTCCTTTTGCAGCAATTACAGCATTGCAGACCTTTGGCATTCTAGCTGTTAATTTGTTGAGGTAATCTGAAGAAATTTCACCCCACGCTTCCTGAAGCACCTCCCACAAGTCAGATTGGCTTGATGGGCACTTCTTGCGTACCATACGGTCAAGTTGCTCCCACAACAGCTAAATGGGGTTGAGATCTGGTTACTGTGCTGGTCACTCCATTACAGACAGAATACCAGCTCCCTGCTTCCTCCCTAAATAGTTCTTGCATAATTTGGAGGTGTGCTTTGGGTAATTGTCCTGTTGGAGGAAGAAATTGGCTCCAATCAAGCGCTGTCCACAGGGTATGGCATGGCGTTGCAAAATGGAGTGATAGCTTTCCTTTTTCAAAATCCCTTTTACCTTGTACAAATCTCCCACTTTACCAGCACCAAAGCAGCCCCAGACTATCACATTACCTCCACCATGCTTTACAGATGGCATCAGGCACTCTTCCAGCATCTTGTTCACTTGTCTGCGTCTCACAAATGTTCTGTGTGATCCAAACACCTCAAACTTCGATTCGTCTGTCTATAACACTTTTTTCCAATCTTCATCTGTCCAATGTCTGTGTTCTTTTGCCCATATTAATTTCTTCCTTTTATTGGCCAGTCTCAGATATGGCTTTTTCTTTGCCAATCTGCCTAGAAGGCCAGCATCCCAGAGTCGCCTCTTCACTGTAGACGTTGACACTGGCATTTTGCGGGTACCATTTAATGAAGCTGCCAGTTGAGGACTTGTGAGGCGTCTATTTCTCGAACTAGAGACTCTAATGTACTTGTCTTCTTGCACAGTTGTGCATCGGGGCCTCTCACTTCTCTTTCTACTCTGGTTAGAGGCTGTTTGTGCTGTTCTCTGGAGGGAGTAATACACACCGTTGTAGGACATATTCAGTTTCTTGGCAATATCTCGCATGTAATAGCCTTCAATTCTTAGAACAAGAATAGACTGTTCGAGTTTCACATGAAAGTTATCTTTTTCTGGCCATTTGGAGAGTATAATCGAACCCACAAATGGGATGCTCCAGATACTCAACTAGCTCAAAGGAAGGCCAGTTTTATAGCTTCTCTAATGAGCAAACCCGTTTTCAGCTGTGCTAACATAATTGCACAAGGGTTTTCAAGGGATTTGTAATCATCCATTAGTCTTCTCAAGCACTTAGCAAACACAATGTACCATTAGAACACTGAAGTGATGGTTGCTGGAAATGGGCCTCTATACACCCATGGAGATATTACTTTAAAACAAGATGTTTGCAGCTAGTATAGTCAATTACCACATTAACAATGTATAGAGTGTATTTCTGATTAATTTAATGTTATCTTCATTGAAAAAAACAGTGCTTTTCTTTAAAAAATAAGGACATTTCTAAGTGACCCCAAACTTTTGAACAGTAGTGTAGTGTAGATGAGGGAATTGGCGGGGGCGGCGGGGGGGGGGGGGGGCTAACAGCAGTAGTAGTGATATGAGTGAGATACTGGAACAGTACAGTTAAAATGTCTAAATCAGATAAAAGGAAGAACAGTGCTGGTAGATGTAAAGGCACAACTACAATAGTATCTAATAAACAAAATGAGCTTGGGGCTGTTAAAGTTGCAGTACTTTAAATTTAGGATAAAGTATAGGTGTTAAACAATGGTAGATACTACAGTGGTACAGAGATAAATTGACAGTTGTACAGGAATGATTTAAACATGCATACAAAAATTAAATAACAGCAATCTAACTGGTAGTTGCTTGCAATGCTGAAGCAGGGTGTTGGAGAAAAGGTGTGTCCAGGTTATAATGAAAGCTTGTGGCTGAGTTGCAGGGTATCCAGAAGCTCAGAAGATCGTTTCCAATTGTTTCAAAGTTGTAAAGAGTTCTATTTAACTGTTGTCCTCCTGTGTTCTTCCTTTCTAACTCTTTAAATTATGTTGTGGATGTAATATCACTTAGAAAAAAACACTTTGTAATTTAAAACCTTTGCAGCCTTGTAACAGGCCTGCAGCCTGTACCCTACTAAATATATAGTTAAGCATACATGTATAGTAACTGGCTGCACCCCACCCCCCAGTAACCTCACCCACACCAAATGCAAGTTATACAATTCTAATATAAACAGACCCTAAACAGCATTCCATGTATCTAGGAGTTAATATATAGTTATATAGCCAGACCTTAAGTCACTCTGGATTATGAAGATATTAATTAATGACAATATACCTTGAAAATCAATATATGCAAACAGCACTGGTATTTCTATATAAGATGTGTTAGGAACGCGTTTCCGGGCCTTGACACACAGTCCAGCCAGCAGGGTTGCTCACCTCCGGTCTCCGCTTTGTTGTCTTGGGCAGCTGCCGATTATCTTCGCGGCAACGCTCCAGCCGCAGGTTCTTCTTTCCACACTGATGGGCGTCCCTCGGGCAGTGTGACGTTATCCTCCAGGCTTGCCGACGGTGTCTCCTAGGGCCGGGCGATCGCAACCAAAGTGACGCCCATACATGAACAAAGCATCTCCTCTTGCTTGCGAGTGATAGCAGTTAGCGATCGAGTCAATCGTTGTCAGTCGCTGTATGTTAATTTTCTTCTGATGGTTGCGGCCGCTTGTGTTGTGTGCAAATTACACCAAAAATTAACAAAAAAACGCATAGAATAAGCCATCCCCATTAAAAGTATTTATTCTTATTATTCGCTAACGCAACTGAATCAATTACAAGCCAATTAGCAGTGTTATTAGCTTCAACAATCGATTATTAGCTGCTTGCATTGTGTGGCACAAGATAGAAACATCAAACATAACATCAGTCACATTCGATAGTATCAATTGTACTCTGGGGCTTGAGAGAGCACATACCCAACCTCAAGCTGTATGATCAGCCAGGCCTCTAACCTGCTCGCAGAGTGACGTTTTACTACTTCCATCCTTCTATGTCGGTCATAGCAGTAAATTTATGTACGCCCCTGAAACGCCCTGAAAACGGTGAGGAACGTTTGCGTTTTTAGACCACCACCCCTGTCAACACCCACAAACGGCCTTTCATGTCAATCAGCTCTCGCAAGCCACTTCCTGCTCGTAAGCCGTACGATCGAAAGCATTTTGGATCGCAAGATCTCGTATATACATGCGCGCAACTAACTGTACGCATGCGTGGTTTGGAAACATTAGATACGTATGACCGAGCGACCACTTACTACCGACTTTGAATGAGGTCCTGTGTCCCATGCCATTATACAGTTTAACTCCAGACCAGAATACCAAAATACTGGGCCTCTGTGCTAGTTTGTTCAGTGTTGCCACCATGCCATTAAAGAGAGTATTTACATATGGAAAATACACAATATTGCCAATAGGCATCCAATGGCAGTAGTCACAGTATTGTCCATTATATCAGCAGCATACACATAATTGCCCCTCATGCAAACAGTATATTCCCCATGCCCATGTTCTCATTATTGTCAGATGTTATCATGTTTGCCCACTACCAGTTGCACTTAGTTGAAGGAGCTAGAGCTGCCCAATGAACTACCACTACTAGTCGGAGTTCACTAAACTCCATAATATCTAATGACATGTATGTAGATTCTGTACAGAGATTTGTGGGTGGGGGGCAATCCATCAAGTTCCTCATATAAATGCTTATTACACAAGAGAGATTATATTAAGATTAATAGAATAAATAATACATTTCACAATTTTGTGGATTAGGTCTGTTTACAGTACAAGACACAGATAATGCCAAAAAATATACCAAATTATTAAAATAGCCATGATTGGTAACATTATAAACCTTCAGTAAAACATAGCCATTACTGTAAAATAATACTCCCTCAAGGATGTCGGCATAATGTGCAGTACTGCCATTATAATTATCCATTAGCACTGACAACGGAAGTAGCATGCTTTAAACATTACAAAGTTATAACATTCATAACACCATGTCAATGGCAAATACATGCAGGAATTTTGTCAGAAGAGAAATCATTCAATTCTAATTGTATAACATGAGGTAAAAATAGATTACATTACATAAAGCAACCATAAGATAGCATAAGGAAAACAGCACTATCAGCAGCATTGGATGCTGCTAAATATTTCTGAGATTTAACTTCCATGCTTTTTTACATTTGCAAGTAATGTTCCAAACACGGTGACCTATATGATGGTACGTCATACTCCTTTACCCGGTTATCTTTGTACAGGACTGCTGCAGAGATTCAGACTGCAGGGTGCTGTTCCAGACACCCTGCTAGCCAGATGCAGGGCCCGGGGGCAGTAGAGGTGCCACCCACAGGGCTCTGCGCTCACACACCCCTAGTTACTGCCCTGTTGGTCACTATATCCATAAATTATACCCAATATTTGTAAATATTAAAATAAAATGCTATGCAGTGTTTTATGCAACCCATTTCCTCAGAAATTAAATAAATAAGTAGTAAAGCTTTACAGACTTGTGCAGTCCCTGTATAAGTTTAATTACTTAGATTTTCTAATGATCATACAGATTGTCACTAAAATTATAGCAGAATTTAAGTACACATTTAAAAAGAAATGCATGAGAAAAGGATGTTTACGTGGAGAAGTTCAGTTGGACACAACTATCAAGCTTTGCACCAGTATCATTATCGACAGAGGTTCTTAAGATATGCTTACACCAAAATCTTGCACAGATCCCTCTGCAGCAGTTACTCCCCTGTTTTGCTGATGTCCCCTGTAGCATTATTCCCCCATCCCTATTGCATATTTCCATCACCACTATATCCTTTGAGGCTCCCAGACCAGTATATGCAGAGCATAGAAGGGAGTGTGACATGCAGCTCAGATTTGGCTTATCAGTTCCTTCTGAGGAAGTACTCAGAGGGTCTATTGATCACACATCGGCTAACTCCAAGTGCACTGTAGAGATCGTCAATGTAGTGCTCAGAGAATCAGGTTCCCTCCAAGCACTTTTGCAGTAGAGTATTTGGCACTCCTCCTCCACAGTGCTGAACGCAAGACATTCTAAGGTGCACAAAGGACGTGATGTTGGCGGTCATGACGATTGTTGTCACAGCCTAGCCCCTTCGTGGAAGAGGATATAATTTCCTCTTACATGGAAACTGTCACGACCCTGGCTAATTTTTCACCTTATTCCCTTGAGACTTACCCCTGCCAACTGTCCAGTTTATCTGTATGTGTATTTGCCTGGGAGATCTGCTCTGATCATGCTGGCTGCAGCACTTCTCTGTATGCATTTGGACGATGCACTCCTTTCCACAGTGATTATTCACCTGTGTCCTTTTTCCTGTCTGTGAACACTGCTAGCCTTGACTGGAATCGCAGGAGTAGTTCTGACTCTCAGTACTGCAGATATGTTTGCTTCCTCTGCATGTTGTGCCCTCCACCACTCAGAGTGCTTCTGCCACACCACCTGACCGTATCCACCAATTCCTGCTAGACCCAGGGTGTAAACATCCTCCTCTGATAGCATTCAGGGCCTGAGTATCTCGTTACTTCCCGTGGTGTACAGATTGTGCTATTTCTGTCTCTCTGTGTACAAGTGTATCCCAGGCTCCTGCTGGCAGCAACCCCTGGCGTATCCAGAAATCCGACTGGTTCCCAGACCAGTTCATCTAGTAATCCTGCTAACAGCAATACCTGCCACATCTGGAAATCCTGCTGGTTCCCAGACCAGTTCATCTAGTAATCCTTCTAACAGCTATATCTGGTGTATCCAGAAATCCTGCTGGTTTCCAGACCAGTTAAGTCCGCAATCCTGCTAATAGCTATACTTGGTGCATCCGGAAATTCTGCTGGTTCCCAGAACAGTTCATTCAGCAATCCTGCTAATAGCTATACCTGGTGCATCCGGAAATCTTGCTGATTCCCAGACCAGTTCAGTCAGCAGTCTTGCTAATAGCTATACCTGGCACATCTGGAAATCCTACTGGTTCACAGTCAAATTCAGCAAGCCTTCCTGCCAGTCCCAGTCCGGTTCCCCCAAGTTATCTACTGGTTCTCAGTCCAATTCTGCAAGCCTACCTACTGGTATTCCATCCAGCTCAGTAAGCCTTCCTGCCGGTCCCAGTCCGGTTCCTCCAAGTTTTGTATGGGTTCCACTCCAACGTTACATGTTTCCTGTTCCTGTCATTTATCATAAAAGGCAGTTCTCACTGCCATACAATTCTTATGCAAATAGAGCTATTTACCTCATCCATGGTTCCAGTCAAGCCGGTCTCCGCTGAATCCAGTTCAACACCTGATTTAGGTAACTCTCAGACACCAACCGTGACAGAAACTAATGAAAATGCTGGAGGAGGATGGAGGAGAGCCTGCAGTTACTTGGGATTTTATACACAGTCAAGTCATTATTATGATCACCAACTAATAGCCAGAGTAACCACCGTGTGAAGCACAGACAGTAGCTAGACGGGCTGGGAGTGACTCAATAAGGTATTGGCAGAGGTATCTGGAGCCATGCTGACTGCAGTGCATCCCACAGCTGCTGGAGGGTCCATGACAAAGGTCCAAGCTAGGACCGAAACGTCGGAATTCTTACTCTGTTTTATGATGTTGGAATAAAGAATGCATTTTAAAAACGCTGACAGACTGGTGAGTGCACCCCTTTATTATGTTTTTTATATATATATATATATATATATATATATAAATACAGTAAATTCAGTGCGCAAATCAATCAATCAATCAATGCATAAACACATATAATACTGTGAAAAGTTTTTTAGAATCCAATAAATAAATGGACTTTTGGAACAAAGTAAATCTGTGTCACAGACGCCAGATATAGCACAGGCCACAGGTACCACACAGGCCGGCGTCTTCCCCACGTTAAAACCCGGATCCAAGCGGGTATTGGTTTATCTGGAATTGAGAGCAAGAAAGAAGGGGCACCACATAGTGCATGAAACTGTAAAACAGATTTTATTGCAGACAGCGGACATAAAACTCGTTCAATGAATATGCGTACCACAATCAGCGGTCAGATACCACCACAAGTAATAAAAATGAAGAAGCCTGAATATCACCTGAACGTCTCCGGGGACTCCGTCGGCTATTCGACCAGTAATGGAAAGCAACGCCAAACCACGTTCCAACGCGTTTCGTCATCGACTTCGTCAGGAGGCTGGTTTGGCGTGAATAACAGGCATGCTCTTATACTAGTCATCCCCTCTACTTCCACAAGTGTTTTATAATTAGATACTTAAACTAATCAGTATTGGAAACACTATAGGGAAATAGTAGCAGATGTTACAATGTGGGTACTTTAAATCCTAATGCATACATTGCATATTGCATAACATTTATAATTAAACATAATAAATTAAAAAGTCAGCATTTAAATAAATGCAAAAAATACAAAAAATAAATTGTAAACATAATGAAATGCTTTTCCTTAAAAATACACACATAATAGTACAATAAATATGTGCAAAATGCATGAGATAAAATTCATGAGTTAAAATTAAAATAAGAAATACTGGGATATAAAGGAATATGGAATAAAAAACAAGAGATAAACAGCAAAAGAAAAGCAATAGATCTACAACAGCAGGCCAATTAATCTCTTAAAAAGGGTGTGATATCATATCCCTCATTTAACCCATTAGGTTGCAAAGTATTCAAAGTTATAATCCAAAAGGATTCTCTCTTTGCCAATAAATTATCTCTATTGCCTCCTTTTATATCAATCAACACACGTTCTAAACCCATAATCTCAAAGTAGTGGGGTTACTACCATGACACGTGGTTTGGCGTTGCTTTCCATTACTGGTTGAATAGCCGACAGAGTCCCCGGAGTCGTTCGGGTGATATTCAGGCTTCTTAATTTTTATTACTTGCGGTGGTATCTGACCGCTGATTGTGGTACGCATATTCATTGAACGAGTTTTATGTCCGCTGTCTGCAATAAAATCTGTTTTACAGTTTCATGCACTATGTGGCGCCCCTTCTTTCTTGCTCTCAATTCCAGATATATATATATATATACACACACATATATATATATATATATATATATATGACACAGTATATAAATATCCAGAAGGACGCACTCACCAAGGAGACAATTCAATATTGTTTATTCCATGATTCAAATGGTATGGTAGCAGCAGGTTATAGCAGCATATGGATAGCAGCGACGTTTCGGACCCTCCAGGACCATTATCAAGCCAGCAGCCAGTCACAACAACCTTTAGATACAAGCATGATACAGCCTCAGCCCACAGGACTGGCAGTTGTATCGTATTTGTATCTAAAGGTTGTGACTGGCTGCTGGCTACCCTAGGATACCAATAATTTATTCACTTCCCAAGATTCACAAATCTATGACAGCTCCCCCAGGCTGAGCAATCATCTCAGCCAGGTACTCTAATCTCTCCAAATATCTTGACTCTTTTCTTCAACCCCTAGTTGTTGTCGAAAGCACTTACCATACAGATACCAACATGTTATTAAGTACACTCAATAATCTTGAAGACATTCCTAAGGATCTACTCTTGTGCACGATTGATGTAGCGTCATTATACACTAGTATACCGCAACAACAAGGGCTTGACAGTGTGCGTATTTTTCTACAAGAACACGGGAACCACACAGGTCCAGATATTTCTTTCTTTATTGAAGCAATAGAGAAAACTTTAGTTTGTAATTATTTTTTGTTTAATAATGAGTTTTACTTGCAGCGGAGAGGGTGTGCCATGGGGTCGCCTGAGCCCCCCTTGTTCGCCAACATTTTTATGTTTCAAGTGGAAAAGGAAGTATATTTAAATAATCCTAATTTCAAGCCTTTTATTTTTTCGTTATATTGATAATATCCTGGTGTTCTGGTACAGTTCCATCGACCAGATTAAAATTGCTATGGATAAAATTAATGGATTACACCCTGACTTCAAATTCATCTTTACATGCGATTATGAGGAAATCCTTTATTTGGATGTGAAAATCAGCATAAGGAACAATGAACTTTTTACTAACGTCTACCACAAGCCGACAGATGCCAATACTATTCTGCACGCACAGAGGGCCTGATTCAGATCCGGTCATCTGACAGAGCGCTCGCTCTGAATCAGGGCCGGGGTTTTTTTTTAGAACGGCCTTCTGGCCGCTCGCATAGCTGTGGGTGACCACCCACAGCTACAGCGAGTGGCCAGGATGATGGTCGCGATGGTCAAGACTATCGCGACCATCGGGCTTGCGACGAGACACTTGTGGTAGGGTCTCGTGGCCAAAAGCCCCAGAGAGATTTCGGCTCTAACAGAGCTGGAATCTCTCCACTGACATCTCTCATCGACCCGGTTGCGAGCGCTCAGCGCTTGCGACCGGGTCTGAATCAGGCCCAGAGCCATCACTTGCCTGCGCTCATACGAGGGCTGCCTTACTCACAATTTTTACGCATTAGGCGCATTACAAATGATGATAATTTGGTTGCGGCAGAAATCGATTTGATGCTTGCTACATTTTTGCAAAGGGGTTATACAAAAGAAAGATCTTATTGCCTCTAAAGTTAAGGTGTTGAAGCTGAAACGTAGTGATCTACTTCTTAGTTCACATGATACAGACACAAAGCAGGAGGAGCAACAGAGGATGTTCTTCATAAGCGTGTTTAATACGGCTTATAATTTAGTGCAACGTACAGCTAAAAAAAACTTTGGCCTATAATTAATACGGATAATACATTGAAACCACTGGTTAAGTCGAAATTAATGATGTGCCACAAAGGAGGCAGGAATTTAAGGGACTTGTTGGTCCACAGTGATATTGGTTCTGTCTCACCAATCAGTACTCCCATTTTCTTACTAAACAGCCGGGTTGTTACAAGTGCACTGGGTGCACTACGTGCAGATATCTTGAAACAAGGAACATTGTGTCACACCCGAGATCTGGTAAACGAATACCAATTAAACATGTGGTTTCCTGTATGAGTAAATATGTTGTTTATTGTATTAAATGTCCCTGCAGTCTTATGTATATAGGGAAAACTAGCTGTACTTTTCGTGAAAGGATGGCGCAGCACCGATCTGCTATCTGCTTGGCTCTAGATGGCAGAGAGGTGGACCAACCAGTAGCCAAACATTTTAAAAAACAACAACATTCTTTGGCTTCTCTGTCCTATAACATCGTGGACCACATCCCCAAGTTGAAAAGAGGGGGTGATCGTGATCGCAAACTGTTGCAGCGTGACTGTTGCAGCGTGAAGCTGCATGGATACATTCTATGAAAACTTTAGTGCCATATGGCCTGAACGAAACTCTCTTTCACATGTTTTTTATAAATCGCAGTGTGGCATATACTTTATGTTGCTTTTGTCAATTACTTGTGTTTGCCACATGTGCGTTTTTGATTCTCCGTGTTTAGGTTAACATGCATGTATACTATCCAGTGCATCCTCTTGTCAATAAGATGTCATGTTTTCTTTAGTACCCTATGGTTTATATATTATAAGTCAGATCAACCACATCTTCAATGATGTTGAGAATGCCAGTGGGTAACTTTGTATATGCGATTGACATGTGAGCTGTTGATCTGTTTATTGATGGGTTCCAGGTGGGTTGTCATGTCACAGTTTTTTGTTTACATATGGTGTTGTTATGGTTACATTATTCTACCCTCCCGGCTCTGGGGTGGGCGGAGCCTTGTGGTGCACCAGGCTGGTGGGTGTGTTGATGACGCGCCCAAGCCTGTCGTCGTACGGAGGTGACGTCATCCTCAGACGCCGGGTGGATGCGGGGACACACGAGGGAGCTGCCGGTATATAGGGTATAAGGTGTGTTATTGTGTGTGTTTTGTATTCTTGACAGGTTGAATAAACCGAAACGTTGAATGTGGACTTGGCTCCCTGTTTACCTGTCTAAATGACCCGTGAGTGCTGGCGCTTTTTTGCACACATACATATATATATATATATATATATATATATATATAATATTCTCAAACAATTGCCAAGAGAGTGCCAATGACCATATACCACATTTTAAATCATTATATCAAGTCATTGTAAAGTAATCATCTGTTGTGCTTATCTGGATGCTTTATGAAAAACCAAATGCACATCACCAACAAGGGTTGTTCTATTTAATATGGAAAAAATATGAAAGCTTAATTTAAAGGATTTATCCTTCTCTCAGGAGTATCTTAATGTATGATAGTCAGTCGGGATGATGAAAAGTCACTGTCATGATGTGGCCTGGGATTGCTGCTACATGCTCCCTCCTCCCTATCTTCCCCATCTGTACAATGCCTGTCTGTCTGCCCCTCCTTTTGAGAATGTAAGTTCTTGCGAGCAGGGCCCTCTACACTCTTGTGCTTCTCCTTACTTTATTTTCATCTACTTCTTACTCACCACTAGGACATCTAACACTTGGTTGCTCATGCTCTGTTGCTTATTTGGGTGTTACGGCCACCAATGTATCAATGTATATTATCCATGTCCTTGCCCTGCATTGTATTGTTTTGTACTGTAAGTCACTTTTTTGGTTATGTACTTTGTAAGGCGCTGCGGAACACTTGTGGCGCAATATAAATAAACAATAATAAATATAATAATACTCACCTCCGCGCCAGCGTCCTTAAGCTTAGGTGTTCAGTCGCTGGGAGTGGAGGTGAGTGGTGGCTGAGTATTCTCCCCGGGGTCTGCTAGGGCTTCCGTGCATGCGTCCTGGTTCCTGTGATAGCGGGCATGGGCGCAGCCATGTTGGTCCATATCACCTGACTAGTCTCTCCCAATGGTAGCCCTGCGGTCACTCAGCTGATCGTCTGATCCAATGACCAGCTACCTTGGGGTATTTAGTCTCACTCCAGGAGCAGGAAGTTGCTGTTCAACTTCGCTTACCCAGTGACTGTGATGCCAGTGTTTATTCCAGGCTCTAAGTTGCTTTTCTCAGTGTATCCCACAGCTAGTCTGCAGTGATTATTATTCTGTGACTGGATCTACTATCAAGTTTACTACCTGTGTTATTTGCAGCAGCTCGCTATACTGAAATCCCTAAAGGTGCCCACACACTAGGCGCTCAGGTCACGATCCAATATCGTGTCCAATTTCTCCCCCTGCAGTCGTGGGCACGATTTGGTTTTAAAAACTATCCAAATTGACCCACGATCTATTGTGCATCCTATACTATTCCAGTGCATCGTGCCTGAGATTTTCAGATCTTGCCTGCAGCAGGCAAGGTCTGAAGAGGCGATGTATGACAAGCGGGTACGCGCATCAGCATCGTAATCGTGAGTAGACACTCACGATTAGGATATATTTTACACGATCTGTCATCCTGATGCATCGGAATCGGGCTGATCGTGTAATATATTGCCTAGTGTGTGGGCACCTTAAGTTGCATGCTTCAGCTGCTAGGCTGATTACCACAGTGTCAAGTTTCTTGCTGATTTCTGGATTGCTGTACAGCTCTCTACACTGACTCTATGGGACAAATGTACTAGTTGGTCAGTTTTAGTAACAGTACAAACTCGCACTTTCTCGCACTTTTAAAAAGTGCGAGTTTGTACTGAAACTCGCTAATTCAATAGCCTGCGAACTTTTCAGCTCGAGGCTACTGCATTTGCGGGTGCAGGCAAGTTTAGGACTATGTAAACTGACACCTTTTAATGCGAGTAGCATTAAAAGGTGCGAGTTTTAGAGAAGCCATCACAGATCAGTGTGATCCGTGATGGCTTCTGTGTGTGTTGAAAAAAAAAAAACGTGCACCCCCTCCCCAAAAGCATAACCAGCCCCGGGCTTTATAAAGCCAGTTCTGGTTCTAAAAATACAGGGGCCAAAATGCGTAGGGGGCCCCTGTATATTAAGAACCAGCACAGGGCTTTGTTGAGCTGGTCCTGGTTATGGAAAATCAGGGGACAAAACGAGTAGGGGTCCCCTGAAAATTCCAGAACCAGCACCAAACTCTTTCTAGCAGGGGGATAATGCCACAGCCAGGGAAAACCTTTCACCGGTTTCCCCGACCAAAGCATTATCCCTGACTGCTAGTCAGTCCAGGCCGGGGATCCCTGGGGAGTTGGGTACCCTCCCCAATTATTTTAACCCCTGGATTGCCTACTTGGAGAAGAGGACGTGATCGACGCATAGGAGAGGTGAGTATGGATTTTTTTTTTCAGGTACACCCCTATGGATTACTTCGGATACTAGGTGAGTATGTGTGAGTGTGCATGTATGTTTTATTAAAATTATACTTTCACGGTGTAAGTTTGTTTATTTACGTATTTCTTTAGTTGTGGAACTACAAGTGCCAGCGGGCCCGTAATGCCCCGCATGCTGGTATTTGTGGTTCTCCAAATACCAGCATGCAGGGGAGGCTTGCTGGTACTTGTGGTTCTACAAATAAAGACAATATGGTAAATTTAATTTGACACTTTACACTATGAACCCGGCACCCACCGCCCTAGGGTGCCGGGGATAGCCCCGGGCTATCAGTCTAGGCCTGGGGCGCCCTGGAGAGAGGTACCCCTTTATTGGGGGGGGTACCCAACTCTCCAGGGATCCCCGGCCTGGACTGACTAGCAGTCAGGGATAATGCTTTGGCCGGGGAAACCGGTGAAAGGTTTTCCCTGGCTGTGGCATTATCCCCCTGCTAGAAAGAGTTTGGTGCTGGTTCTGGAATTTTCAGGGGACCCCTACTCGTTTTGTCCCCTGATTTTCCATAACCAGGACCATCTCAACAAAGCCCTGTGCTGGTTCTTAATATACAGGGGCCCCCTACGCATTTTGGCCCCTGTATTTTTAGAACCAGAACTGGCTTTATAAAGCACGGGGCTGGTTATGCTTTTGGGAGGGGGTGCACGTCATTTTTTTTAATTTAAAAACATTTAACATAAGTACACACAGAAACATGTACATATCTCATGGATATGTGCATCAGTGGCGTCACAAGGCGGGTGCGGGGGGTGCGGCCCGCACCCGGGTGTCACCCGCCGAGGGGTGACACCAAGGTGTAGGATCCCCCTCAGTGACAGGAGCCGGGTGCTGCACTATAGCATTAAGTGCAGCACTCGGCTCCTGTCAGTGAGGGAGCCGGCACTGCCCATGCCCGCACCTCCTGCACCCCCCGCCGGCACCACCGTGACCCCATTGATACCTAATGTATCATTTTGTTAACCACGGCCACGGGCCGGGTTTGCGCCGCGAGGCCACGCCCCTCCCGAAGGCCCGACATGCGAGGCCACGCCCCCGACACACACCCTCCCAAAGACCACGCCCCCATTTCGGCAGGTGCCGCGCGCATGGCGTCCCTCCCCGCACCGGGTGTCACCGTGGGGAGGGACGCCACTGATGTGCATGTTTCTGTGTTAATCTGACCTGCTCAGGATGTACTCGCTAGCCTGAAGCAGGTCTATTATTTGGGGACTTTTGGTAATCTTTTTTTTGCGTGTCTGAAACACACTCTATTACATTGGGCGAGTTGATTGTTGTCAATGTGAAAACATCTGGATGCGAGTTTGAGAATGGAGAGTTTTAGTAACTGAAAAATGCGAGTTTTAGTGAACAGACACCCTATTACATTGGAGAGTTGTGAAAAATTGCGAGTTTAGCACCAAACTCGCAATTTACCAAAACAGACTACCTATTACATTTGGCCCTATGTGTTTAGTGTCACAGCTGTTTAGCTGATTACCTATGTTCCAAGTCTCATCTCTCCTGTTGAATTCCCTGCAGTTAAAATCCTCCGTGTACATTTCCATTGTAACAAGTTCACTCTCCAGCATCTGAAGTTCCAGCAGCTATTATTCTCCGTGACTGTTTCTACAGTGTAACTGTCACGATCCGGTGCAAATGTTCCTCTGTGGAGGACGGTGAGCCAGGGGGTTCGGGTGACTATGGGAGTGACTGGACTAGGTCTCCTAGTTGCGGCCAAACCCAGGTTTGGCTAGACCTGCCCAGAGGCACAGAGTCTAACTCACTTGGTGGTTTTCTCCAGTGACCCCTCCAATTGGGATTTGGTTTTCCGCTGCACCAAGTGAGCAGGTCGCGGCCCTCTGGACAGGTACCTGGGAATGGCAGAAGACCGGAAACTATAATGAATACTGTAATACTGGTGGTGAACCGAATACTTGAACTCTGGAGCTGGATCTGAATACTTAGAAAACAGGGAAAGCATCTGGATGCTAGAACACAGGCATGGACTAGAAATAGTTAAATATATTGGTGCTGATTTGCACAGACAAGATACAGAGCAGAGTGGACAAAGGCAAATACTGGGAGAGTAACATATTCTGGAGTTGATTAGCACAGAGAGAAGACAGGCATATACTGGGAAAGCTAGGAATGCTGGTGCAGATTTACACAGACAAGACACAGAGCTGTAGACTGGCTGAGAATGCTTAAAGAGGCAGCTGGGAGCTAATTAGTACTAGCAGGTAATCTGACACCTCAGTAGCACAGAAAGCTGCAATAGAACTAGCAGCATATATACAAGACACACAGACATAGAAAACATGAAAGAATACTGAGAGAGTACTAATCTCTCAGACTTTAGATTAGCATGAAAGCTAATACTGGAAACTGGAGAACTGTGGGCAGGCTGAAGTAACTCACTGCAGGAATAGCACAGAGCAACATAGTATCACAGGCACTGGAACAAAGAAGTTGAACAGCAGTTACTTGAAGTTCTGGGGACGGATTTAAGCCAGGGGTAGCAGATTATTGGAGCACAGCATCAGCTGACTGAGATCATGCTACCATTGGTTAGGAGGACTGTCACGTGAGAGGAACTGTCATGGCGGCGCCCATGATGGGAACTCCGATCCCCAAAACACACAGCCGACCATGGAAGTCCGCAAAAGCACCCAAGGCAGAATACTCAGCATCTCACCCCTCACTGCACCTGACGTCTGACCACAAGAAAGTCAGGGGAAGCCAGCACAGAGGTGAGAGATAGCCGATCCTAGGCTAAATCCTGACAGTAACAAGTTCACCCACCTGCGTCTGTTTCCTAAATGATTACTTATACTCCGAGACTTTCTACAGTGTATCTGTTCACTCACCAGCATCTGAGTTCCTTACAGTTACTGCTCTGTGTCTGGATCTACAGTGCACCAGGTACAATACTTTGTGTTTGGGTTCCCTATTTACCCAGTGTCTTTTAGTGTCTGGATCCCTGAGTTTCCTTTACACTACCCTGCATCCAGATTTCCCACGTTACCTTAAGCATTAAGTACCTGACCCTTCATTATTAATTGTCACTCCCAACTAGTTTGTGCCTGTCCTCCTGTGTCACTTCTTGGTGTATCCAGCAATGTCTCATAAGTACATACAAGTGCATCATTTCCTAGTCTCCTCGTCACTCCCAGGTACATAACCAGAGGGCCGCGACCTGCTCACTCAGTGCGGCGAAACCCATATGCCAACAGGAGGGGTCACTGGTGAAGACTACCGAGTGGGTTAGATTTCGTGCCTCTGGTTAGGTCTAGCCAACACCTGGGACTGACCGTTTGAGGATACTGGCACTGTCACTCCCCTTGCTGCCTTCTAGCCATCCTAACCCACCGGCTCCCTGTCCTCCTTCTTAGAGAAATTCCTAGCTACGGATCATGACAGTCACACTATGGATACTGAAATCAGACCCTCATACGGTGTCGGCTGTACTGTATCTATTAAAGCACAAGAGCAGAAGAAGGCACATTGTGAGCGGCATATCTAGGGGTTTCTTTAAGTCTCAGCTATTCATACCAGGTGGCAGTGAAATCGGTGGAAGATAGTTTGGTAGAAGATGTGAGGTCCTCCATGGCCATGTAGTGTTGCACCCTCTGGAACCACCGAGAGACTGGGCACAACAGGGGATCTCCAGAAACACAGGATAGTCAACTTTCCAGCATTCAAGAGATAGTGTAGTAGCGATTTGTTTAAATTGGGAGAGAGGCATATCCATGAGGCTCAGAAGCCAAAACTCAGGGGTATTCAGGAACAGAAGTCCTGTAATCACTTCAGAAAGTTTCTAACCATCTGCCAAAAGGCAACAAGAACCGTCCGGCAGCAGAGGGCTGAAACACTTGGAAACATCAGATTAATTTGTACAGGGCATCGATACCACCTGGATAGTATTTTGTACTGTGTTTCCACTGCCTGGAGTGAATAAGAGCTATCAAGAAACTAGAAGCTGATTGGTTGGTACTTTATCTCTATCCCCTTTCTCTGTCTCCAAGATTTGATCAATATCCCCCATTGTCTTGTAAATATTATAGGCTCTTGTGCAATTTAGTACACTATATTGTGACGTTTTTTTTATAAAGTATTATTTAGTGGCCTGGTTATGTCAATGTAGTATTAATAACACAAATTTCATAGATCATTCATTTTGTTTTTGTAGGTAATGCTAAGAGCAAATAAATATTTTATCTATGAATTATTCTATATACACTAGAAAAATACTAAGTTTAAATACTTTCAAAATTTTTTAATTTTACTATATGTCAATATTCAGTATATTGAAAAAAAGTAAAAAAATATATACCTGTGTTTTCCTCATTAAAGCAGTTTATTATCCGCTTTTCCGGTAACTGCTTATCTAAATTAAAGTACATAAAAATATATGTCTTTGTCTCCTTTAAATCTAATTATATAAATATGATTGTTGTGATTGTATTTTATGTAGTTTTGAGTTATTCACACCATGCAATTAAAACCTGGACAGATGACAAGGTCAAGTTAGGTCATTGCACACTAGCTGACTGCATTTCTACCTACAAGGTGGGACAGTAGGTCACATACCTAGTCCTGTGTAATTGTGAAAGAAAATGGCATAGCTTTATTAAACCTCAGTGGATTTACACTCTCTGCTAACAGGTCACATGCTGTGCTTAACAGCATGGCCATAATGGGACCAGGTATATCCAGAAGTTTAAATCAGAAGGGGTCATGGCCACAGAGTTATGGGTGTGTAGCCACACCACATTGGGCCATGACAGCGCCTCCTTCTCCCTAAATGACGGAGGTCCCCTACAAAGCTACTTGCACTTTCACTGGCCGGCCTGCCAATTGGAAGAAGTTTGCTGCCTATCCCTGACTGTCTGGCTGGCAAATTTGAGCTTGGAGGACATGCACAAAGCACTGGCCCATGTGTTGCAGCCCTTCCTTAAAGTAACTCCATTGGAGTACACAATTTCCAAGCATCAAGGTGGTACTCCCAGTTCTGGTAACACCATCCCCAGATATTTTACCAGAATAGATTCTTTTTTTTTTTATATTTCATTCTTGGAATAAAACTAGTATGTAATGTAGCACCATGTCTCCCAACATGTCATCCAGATGAACCGGGGAAACTGAGTGCTTACTATTATGATAAGCAATGTGAACATTGATCATTGAGACATAGCCAGCACTTCTGACATGCCTGACCACCACCTGTCCTATACTATGTTTTTTCAATAACGCATACCTATACGACCCCCCCCCCCCCCCAATTATGAAGCTTGCCTGCCACATGGTTGATTGGCTTTTCCACAAATTATTTTAAAAATTTACAGACTACAGATTTCAAAACACATCTCTAAGCCATCTACCAACAAAAAATACGAAGACTATTTTAATTTTTTTTTTTTCATTTTAATGCATGTTCTTTCTTGATTCGTTTTTCTATGTTTTGTTGGCCATTTGTTATCAATATTCACTTTAATCATGTAGATACAAATTAGCGATTGACTGCCTTTCTGTTCAGCATGGGAAAGATTAACTAAGTCTCAGCTTTCATCACTTTCTGGTGGTATAATCCTATGGGTTGCTCATTCTATTGCCTCCTGTTTCTGTCCTGAGGATTTAATTACAGAGTGCCATCAGCCAATATCAATCACATCATCTCTGCTGCACAATCTAAACTGGGTCACTTGTTCCTTTCCTCGTCCCGTTCTTAATATTGTTTTTTTTTTTTTTTTAACCACTGCTTCCTTGGACAATGACTCCAGGCTCAAAGGTGTGGGTCAATTATGTTCTCCACTGACTCTGGTAATTACTTGTGTTGAGCCAATATAGTTTGGGATCAACAAATCATCTTGGATTTATTTGGGTCATTTACTTGGTGCCCTTGTTTTTCCTTTTCTGTTCTTTGCTCTTTTTCGGTAGATTTTGCAACAGCAACATAAATAATAAAACTTTTCATGCGATATACTGCTCCAAAATAACATAGAAATTAAAAATCAATCTAAAAACAGGTTGAGAATGTTGATATCATAAACACTGCCGTATGATGATTTGTAACAGTAATAAGTATGCTAATATACACAGCATATAGCCTAGACAGCTATGCAAAACTGGATAATAAAAGGAAGAGAAGTTTGGCAATAGGTTAAACAAACATACACATTTCATTGAGCTAAAAAAAAAAAATACTCCAAATAATAATAAAAGTGTACTCAATTTTGTCATACAGAAATTTACCAATTAAAAATTCTAAGTTTGTTTTAAAAAAAAATATATATATATACTATCGGGTTAATGTATGTAATTGTTTTAATTTTGTATATATACCTGTTTGTGGAAAATACTGCCACTTTTTAAATCTGTAGTAATAATAGTAAGTGACATGGACGTAAGTCATTTGCATATAAAAGCAGCATGAGGGTCACCGATAGTCCATCATCACCATGCCCCTTCATCAGTAGGCCCAATTAAAGAAACCCCTGCAAATGAAATGGAATTATAGATTTAAGGGGATATATTGTTATGGGTTGGACGGTTAATTAGGTAAGAGTTGTAAGAGGACTGCTGCCAGTTGACTAGTTGGAGCTAAGTATAGAATATGAGATGCCGCCTGTGGACAGTAGGAGCAGCCTTGAGGGCTGGTTGTGGCCTTTATAGTCGTGGCCAAGGGACTGGTGATGTGAAGCAGCCTTGGGGCTATTGGAGCAGGCTTGGTGGCTGCTACCAGTGCCGTCGGGTTGACACTTGCGACGGTGTGCTTAATAGCGCACTTGGAACGCAGAGCTGCTACCAGTGCCGCCAGGATGACGGTGTGCTAGGTTGCGCACCTGGAATGCAGAGTTGATACCAGAGCCGCTGGGATGACGTTGGCGACGGTTTGCTAGGTTGCGCACCTGGAATGCAGAGCTGCTACCAGCGCTGCCGGGATGACACTGGCGACGGTGTGCTGGATTTCGCACCTGGAAGGCTAAACTGGTGCTGCTGAGCTGACACAATTCACCGGATGATGACAGATGCTTCTGGGGTAGGAAGTGCTCCGTGCTGCCCAGATGGTACAAGCAACACGTATGGACGAGATGCAGGTGGAGCCGCCTGGAGGAAATAAACGGCTCACATGAAACACAGCAAGACTGACACAGGTACTCGACTGACATGCAGGAGACAGGAACCGGAAGTACGAACAAACTTCTATCACCGGCATGGATTGCTGGGCTGGGCGGAATTTAACAGAGACAGAATCCAATCCAAGCAACTTTCCCTTAATGACAGATTACTGTGCACCTGGGCTGTGTCCAGAGAGGAGAATCAATTAGTGCACTTGACACTGCACAGGGGCAGCAATTAGTGCAGTGCCTCAGTAGCAACAAAGGCCCTGATTCAGAGCCGTTCGTAAACAGCAGTACGCTCGTTGCGTTCCGATGTTGAGTAACCGCGCATTCGTCTGTGTTACACTGCGCATGTGCGTACGGCAGATTGCGAGTTTTTTTTGTCTCTTCGTCAAATAGCATACAGGAAGTGACATGTCAAATGTGATTGACTGAACAGGGCGTTTTGGGGTGTTGCCGGGGGAGGAGATTGAAAAACGCAGGCGTGGCGAGGCATTTTTTGGGCGTACATACATTACCAAATGCGAACGTCAAATGTGTTCGTACCAACTAATACGTCACTGGATGATTCTCTTTCCCTTCAAAATGCTCGCACAGCTTAGGGGCTGGATAACTCGACCACAGTGGCGATGGCCTTCTCCGTCCCGGCACTCCACGATGTAGCATCGATTAATCACGGCTTGTCAGAAACTCAATTAGTGTTGGATTGAAAACCGGCTTGGTATGTGTTTGGAAAGCATTTTTTTTGGATAGCACAAAACCGAACGCAGGTGGAAATCATAGCTGCTAATGTTTGGATTACACAATCAGCGTACATTTGTGGGGGTGTATTTTGTCCGCAATGTGTTCTTTTTGGACTATTGTAACAATAATGTCATCATGTTTAGGTTTGGTCCCTCATTTTGTGTTTGCAAGGTGATTTTTCCTCCTTAGGTAATGTTTTAAACGTTCCTTAACGAGCCCTTTTTTTTCAATGTGTAATTTTTTAGTTTGAACGTTGTTGGCTTGTGTGTCCGGATTAAATGTAACCCATTTTTACAATAATGTCAGAATACAAAGTCGTACATTTGTGGTAAATTTATTGCTATCCCACAAAAAATAAATACACATATTTAACTCAAACATTTTTGGCAGTGTTCATTCCACAATATTTATTAATTGTGCAAACAATAATTTTTGGGTAAACGAAAATTCAAAAATTAAAAACAATTCACAAGAAAGGAGAGGGAAGTTTTGGCCAGAAAGGAATATGAGGCAAGCACAGAAGGAGTGTGGGAAAAGTAGCCAATGGTGTCACCGTTTTTTCGGCCGTTTGGCTGGGGGAGGGAGGGCGCCAGACCGGGTCCGGGATGTCATCGGGCTGGCCTGTCCAGAGGCAGATGTTGTGGCCTCTGGACTAGGCACAGGGCTAGGCACATTTGGAGGATTGGCTGATGTTGTGCCAGAGGTGGAGGATCCTGATGTTCCGGCAGGAAGGGAGGTCGGCTCCACCATGTGCTGGCGAAAGAGCTGCTCCAGGGCAGTGGCGATGCGGATGTTGGCCCTGGTATTTTCCGCCAAGGCCTGACCAATGGTTACGTTGGCCGCAGCATTTTGCTCCAGGGCCTCAGCCACCCGTACCAGACTGGCGTCCATCCTCTGCAGAATCTCCGTATGGAAATCCGATTTAAAATTGAGTTCTGTGAGGATGGACACTGCCTGCGAGGGGGATTGCCCTGGACTGGCTTCTGCAGGGTCCTCAGCCGGATGTACTGGTTCCTCCCCTGCAGAGCCAGCAGAAATTCGGCGGCCAAGGCTCCCCTCTGGAGCAGACTCATCCGCCTGTGTCTCTGTTGGAAAAATGAGAAAAGAGTCACATTAGAATCTACATATTGGCACAATAACATTTCAGAGTTGGTGACATCACAACATTTACCTGGGACAACATGAGGAGCCGCAAAGTCTGGCATGTCCGTATCCATGTTGGACACGCCAAACACCTCCACAGGCTGCACACACCCCTGTGCCAGCTCTTCTAAATCAGTAAACTCCAATGACACAGGGGTGGGACCTCCACCTGTACCCCTTGCATGCCTAGCCCTGTCCGCCATTTTTTGTTTCAGGCGATATTTGAAGTCTTGCCATCTGTGGGTTAAATTGGAACCATTACTTTTTATTTGATTTTGTTTTTGGTTTTAGGGTGGTCAAGTGTTTACTTACCGCTGTTTGACATCCCGGGCTAGACGGACATAATCACCCACCCTATTGACATCCACGGCTACCTCTTCCCACATTCTCCACTTCTGGCTAGCACTCATATTCCTGTCTGCCTGTGGCAGGATGTCCACACATTTCTGAATCAAAACCTCCATCTCCTTTCTTGTGAATTGTGGCTGCCTTTTCTTTTTGGCAGCTTTGCCCGGAATACTGGGCCCAGCAGCCTCTTCCATGTCATCCTCCTCACCTATTTGTGTAAATTTGCAGAATTCTCAACTTCACAACTTGCACAATATTATGTTTTTAATTAATCATTGAGTCAAAATGCATGAAATACTTACCGCCTGACTGTTGTCCATTGTTTCCCTGGTCTGTAGCCATGTGTGAGCTTCAAACAAGAAATACACCAGAATTGTGTTTTTGTCTCGTGACGTATTTATACATGCGTCCTTATTTTGCGCCCGCATCATTGATTGTGCGTTCCTATGATCCCTCCTTAATTTGTGCGGGAAACGAAACACTATTTATGGCTTAGGGCGTCTCGATTCGAGGTGGCGTTTATTGAATGTTGGAGGTTACGTTGGTTGGAGTTGATTGTTGGCTGGTGTAGGAGTTAGCGTTTTTTTTATTTTTTTTGTTGGATTTATTCTTTTTTTGATTTCCGTTCGTTTTTTTTCCCTTTTAATTTTTTTGGTCGTTTCCAGTTTTGGTAAGTTTGGGGAAGTCTAACTTTGGGTCAATTTGTCTCTCATTCTGTTGTCGATTTTTCTAATAAGTTTTTCCTGTCATTTCATCTCTCTTAGGTTTTATTTTGGCTCTGCCCCAAAGACATTTTGTTCCGGATTCTTATATATTATCTCTTGGTAAGTTCATTTGTTAAACTGTTTTGGAAATGTTCTTGTTTGTCTTTACGCAACTTTGGTTGGCCTTACACATGTAACGTTTGTTTCTGCAAATTCGAAATCTGTGTTTTTTTATATTTTATTTACGCGGCGTTGTTGTAACTTGTATTTGCGAACTAATTAGCGCATTTTTACTACTTACTATTGTAACTTGTATTTGCGAACTAATTAGCGCATTTTTACTACTTACTATTGTGACTTGTATTTGCGAACTAATTAGCGCATTATTACTACTTACTATTGTGACTTGTATTTGCAAACTAATTAGCGCTTTGTGAAATGCTTATTCATCCCTTAAAATTGTTTGAGTTTTTTCGGGAGCATTGGTTGCTGACATTTGGCCTCAATTTGACGTAGTGTGCGCAACGTCGTTTGCTCTTTGCCCAAATGTGTGTGTTTTCTGTTTTTTCTTGCTTACATTTTTGAAAATGACATGGCCAGCATAAAATGATGTATATTTATGTTGTGATTATTTCCAGTTTCAACATATCATGACAATACCCCGGCATGTAAGCATCAATGGATGGTATTTTCAAGCTAAGTAAAAATTATTTTTTTTGGGTGGGGTAAAAAGCCTGACATTCTAATGTTGCCATTTCAGGTTGATATGGGTCGGATTGTTCTGGCCCTGCTCCCGGAAGCCGACCAACCTCAATCTCATCCCAGGCATAGGCATCGTAGGCGTGCAAGGCCCCAGATATTTCGAACACGTGTCACCCTTTTTGGAATGCCCGATGATGAGGTTTAAAGATGATACCGTCTTCCTCCAAAAATCAACATAGACACTCTCTCATTAATAGAGAGTGATCTTGAGCGGCAAATTGACAGTCCTACAGCAATACCACCACTTACGCAATTTATGGCGGTGTTACATTTCTGTGCCTCAGGATCGTTCCAAACAACGGTGGGAATAGTGGCGGGCATCTCACAATCCTCCTTTTCCCGGATCCTGAGGGCAGTGATGGAGGCACTTTTCAAGCACCTCCATCATTTTATTCAAATGCCTTTGGATATGGGTGCCCTTAGTGTGGCCAAGGCCAATTTTTACCAAATAGCTGGCTTCCCACACATCATAGGGGTTGTGGATGGTACTCACATACCACTTCAGCCTCCAGCACGGCTGGAGGCAATATTTAGAAACCGGAAACACTATCACTCCCTCAATGTAATGGTGGTATGTGATGCCTCCCTCCAGATCCTGTCCCTGAATGCAAAATTACCAGGAAGTGCACATGACTCCTTCGTCATCCGGCAATCAGGGATATGGCACAAATTAACCAACCTTCAAGCTGGTGATGCGTGGCTTCTGGGTAAGTGGAGACCTTTAGTACATAACAATGTTAAGCTTCATACAGAGTGAGCCTGATGTTGACTATTCTTTTTCACAGGAGACAGTGGCTACCCTTGCACGCCCTGGCTGCTCACTCCTTATTTGGCTCCCACACCAGGGCCACAAAGTGAGTATAATTCCGCACTTACAGCCACCAGGCAAGTGGTGGAGCGCTGTATCGGCCTTTTAAAAGGCCGATTCAGATGCCTCCACCGCTCTGGTGGCGAGCTCATGTATTTGCCGGATATGGTGTCGAAAATTGTGGTCCTGTGTGGGATATTTCACAACATCGCCATAAGGAGTGGTGTCCCAATGCAGCCAGAGGATGCCTTACCTGAGGATGGCCCCCCCGAGGTTGGTCGGAGGTCAGTATGTGGGGGGGCCATACGCGATGATGTGGTGGCCAGATTTTTTAGGTAATTATTAGAAAAAAAACAGTGTTGATACCTAATGTGGTTGGGTTTGTTTGAGAACATCTAATTTTTTGTTAATTTTTTTCTCCATCTTCTGTTTTTTAACATAATCTTTGGCACTCCAACGATGACTACTTCCTGCTACCCTTACAAAACCTGTATGTGGACATTTTGGGGATATATTCTGGAACCCTTATTGCAACGCCATATTTGTGGAATCATGTTGGCATGGTCCTTCGTCAACCAGTTCTTGATTTTCTGTTTTGTGATGTGGTTTTTTTGGTATGTGTTGTATTTGAGATTATCACTGTGTGTTTTGTTTGTGAGTGACCACTTTGATTTTTCAGTTATGTTGATAATAAATGTTTTGAGAGTGAAATGTTGTACCTTTTTTGGAACATTACCAGCAAGTGTAACCAGGTTCACACACATTACATTTGACTAAGGGGTAATCCAGTACTGACGCCAGTTGAGCTAAAATGTATTTTTTTTTCAGGGTCCAAACCAACACCAAAAGGAAGCCTGTACAATAATTTTGCTTCGTAAGATTGGCCTAAGCAGCTTGCATACCAACTAGGAACCTGTAATATGTAGAAATATCTAATTGTGACTACACCAAAAAAGGGAAATCAGATTGTTACTGTTAGGTGTTTCTTGTGGCTGTTTGACATAATAATGCAACACACACTCTTAGTGTAAAAAAATGGAAATCCTTGCAGGAACAGTCTACTTATGTCAGGGTAAACAATCTGTGCTTTAGAAAAAACGAATGAGCCAGAACGTTACTTCAAAAATAACAATTTATTTACATAATGGGACAAAAAAAAAACAACTAATCCCTAAGGAGGACCGACATACGGTCAAGGACCACCAGCACCCCGATTATATTGTTGTGCATCTGGGCCACACAGGCGGATAATTCAGCCCGACGCCTCTGTTCCTCTGTGGGTGAGAAAAGTGTGGGGATTAATACAACAATAGTGAAACCACATAAAAAAAAAAGCCAAAACCAAACTCCACCAAAAAAAAAAAAACAGCATTAAAACACATCAAACTAAAATGGCGTAGGCCACAAATACAAGGCCTATGTACAAATTCCGACAGGTGTGATATGTGTATGTGGAAAACAGCAGTAACAGGTAAAGGCAATCGCCAAAATCCCCAAAAGTGTAGCCAAAAACCCCCAAAAAAGGAACCACACATGATTACATACAAACAGTTTGTGTCGATAAAAAACCGCAAAGAAAAACATACCGGAAGATCCAATGCCAGCTACGGAAGGCCCTCCATCGTCCTCCTCGGAGGTGGCTCCATTCCCCAAAGATCGGGGCGGGGTAATGACCGACTTCGGGGAGGGGGTCATTCTAAGAGGGGTGGTTGGAGGAGAGGGGGAATTGGGATGGAGGGGAAGGAGGCCCAAAATTTCAGGCTGAGGGTCTAGGAAGGCTGGGGAGGAGTGGGGAATAGGGGAATGACTGGAGTTGGAGTGTTGGCTGGGGGTTGGGGAGAGTGGCCGTGAGCGACGTCTGGCCGGACGCTGACGGCGTAGTCTTCGCTGGGCCCCTAAAAGATGAGAAACAAATTGTGGTTAGTTTCAACACAAATCCGCGCCACAAAACAATTTCAAATTCACCCCAAAAAAAAAACAAAAATGCAGATATGAGGAGAATGAATAAATATGAAATACAGGGAAAACATGGGCATGCAGATATGAGGAGAATGAATAAATATGAAATACAGGGAAAACATGGGCATGCAGATATGAGGAGAATGAATAAATATGAAATACAGGGAAAACATGGCCATGCAGATATGAGGAGAATAAATAAATATGAAATACAGGGAAAACATGGCCATGCAGATATGAGGAGAATGAATAAATATGAAATACAGGGAAAACATGCACACACAGTTAGGGCCACAAAGACAAACATGAAAACCACAATCCAGAAAACTTACTTTCTGCGATCTGCATGCGAAAGCATGCCAGCAAGCGGGGCGTCCGCCGTTGCAGGTCCAACCACCTGCGCTCCAGCTGCCCGATATGGCGGCGTGAGCCGAAGGAGCGCAGGCGGGGCCGTACCTCCGCATATGCGGAACGCTTCTCGCGGTTGGTGATGGGTGGAGGTTGGCTGGTGATCCGCCTATCCATCACCTCCGTAAGCACCAGCAGCTCGCGCCTGGTGAATGCGGAGGCTCTCATGATGGCAATGGTGTTTTTCATAAAAATCATTTTTGATAAAGTGCACCAAAATTTTATGATTGGCTAATGTATTTGGGTAATTAACAGGAGCAATTCTATTGGTTAGTGTATGAGTCATGTGTTCGACAGGGCCAGAAATCTGTTGAGACTTATGATAGGCTTGATGCAGTGACATGCGTAAGCAAATTTACATAAAGAAATGAACTCCGGGAAATATGCGGCCTGAAAAACAAATAGAACAATTATTTAATTGAGGCTAACATGTATTTTGACAATTAAAAGCGAATGTTTAAGCCGTACGTATTCTGCGGGTAAACACAAACACGGACATGAATAAAGTTTATTGCATTGTGTAAAAAAAAAAAAAAAAACAATTAAGCTAATTGATATATTGATTGGCATGTTACGATTGAGGGAGGTAGGCAGAATAAACGAGCAGTTAATCGAAATCTGACAGTCCAACTTCCGGGTAGTACTAGTGCGTGCGTTCCCTTCAAGCCACTTTGGGGATGTATGCTCGCTATTTGGCACGCTCGTTAGTTAGAGGAGGGGTCGCTTGAGTTTGGGGAGGATGTTTGGCTGCGAGCGAAAATACGAGCGTGTGCTTGAATTTAAATATTTTTTTACGTATGCCGAACATACGAACGGTCACTTGCGTCCGGGTCTGAATGAGGGCCAAAGGCTGGAAGTCCAAGCAATAGGATCTGCTACCTGCAGATCCTAACATATATTTACTAAAGTGTGTGTGTTTTTTTTTTTTTTAGAAGTGCTCTTGCCCATATCAACCAATCAGATTCTAGCTATTATCTTCTAGAAGGTGCTAGCTAAATGATAAGTAGAATCTGATTGGTTGCTATGGGCAACAACTCCACTTCTAAAACCTGCACTTTTGTAAATATACCCCCAAGGTGTTCTAAGTAACTTCCATTTAATTCCATCAAAATAGTGGTATATGTATGGTTTGTGTCTAATGATTAATCCATTACTGCATTTTTTCCTTTACTATCCAGTACTTCCTTTACTGGTCACCCACAGCTATGCGAGCGGCCAGGAGGCCGCTCCATTTTCATGGAGGAGGGCCCTGATTCAGAGCGAGCGCTCTGGTCAGAGCGTTCGGCTCTGAATCAGGCCCTGTGTCCGTTGGGAAGAAAAACAATGTCTTCATCCCTTCTGGGATGAAAATCCACTCCCAGCAGCAGGACTGGAGCTCAAGATACAACGTAAGACTTAAACCTTAAATGTTGCATTTGCTACTCTGTTTGGCTTGTCCACAATATCTGCTCCTGTTAAGTGGACAGTGGGTACAACGGCAGTTTGAACTGAAGGCCACTGACAAACTATGTTTTTTTTAATGTTCCTGTACAGGTTGGGAAATGCTTTTACGGAAGGTTTGCAAAGGATTATTTAACAGTCAATTGTTTTTGGAAAGCACTCTTCCTGGTCCCCTTCTGGGATGAAATCCACTCCTAGCCACAGAGGCAGGCGCAGGATTCTCAAGAAAAATGCAACGTAAGGCCTTAAATCAGGGGTAGCCAACCTCGGTCCTCGAGAGCTACTAACAGGTCACGTTTTCCAGACCACCTACCAGGTGCACAGGTGTATTCATTACTTAGCACCACATTTGAAAAGATCCACAGGTGGAGTTAATTATTACAGTTGTGATTCTGTGAGGAGACATGGAAAACATACACTGTTGGTAGCTCTTGATGACTAGGGTTGGCTACCCCTGCCTTGAATCATAGATCTTACGCTTGTCCACATATCTGTGCTGGTTAAGTGGCACTTTGAGGCCATTAACTATGTTTTTTTTAATGTCCCTGTACAGGTTGGGAAATGTTCAATGTGGAAGCTTTGCAAAGGATTATTTTACAGTCAATTGTTTTGGAAAGCAATCTTCCTGGTCCCCTTCTGGGAGGAAAATCCACTCCTAGTAGCAGAAGTTGGTGCAGGATTCTCAAGAAAGACACAACGTAAGACCTTAAGGGGTAAATTTAATTTACTAAAGTGAGAGTTTTTAGAAGTGAGTTTTAGAAGTAATGTTGCTTGCCCATGGAAAATAATCAGAATCTAGCTATTATCTTCTAGAAAGTGATGTTAAGTAGAATCTGATTGGTTGTTATGTGCAACATCACTTCTAAAACACACTTCTAAAAACTCTCACTTTAGTAAATTAAATGTACCCCTTAATATCTTTGTGTTGATTAAGTGGCAGTTTGGAGGCCACTAACTATCTTTTTTAATGTCCCTGTACAGGTTGGGGAATGCTTTTTCATGTGGAAAGCACTACTAGAAGTCTTCCTGGTCCCCTTCTGGGATGAGAAAATCCACTCACAGCAGCAGGCATGGCACTCAAGGATTCTTCTAGGGCAAAGACTGATGTGAATGAGCAAAATATTTTTTTGTAAATGCCTCCTCCCCTCCCCTTCTCCCTCATAAATTTACTTCAGAATAAAAAAATTAAATAAAATTTACTACCAAACCCTTCCTGTCCCTGCCTTCAACTACATACATACTCCAACTCCCTCAGGCCTCTCTTGAATAATAAAAACATTTGTTTCTTGATGTGCCATGTTGGCAGTTGAACTGCCATGTTTTTGTGCCGCCCACTGCTACCGCATAGTGTAGTCAGCCAGCTAGCTTGGTGCAAATTTTGGGCCTAAACTGGATGAAAAGAATATATAGAGCTGTGAGGTGGTCAAAATTGACTGGAAACGAGTGGAAATAAATGTTATTGAGGTTAATAACACTTAAAAATAGAGATAGGTATGTGTGCTCCGGTCAACAATACTGTTGGTTTGAATGGGAGCAGCTTGCTGATAAGGTCACCACTCAACCTTTAAGATCTACAGATTAAGAAACAAACATATGGAGATGTTCGTATCAGTGAGTGCTCAATCAAACATATGGAGATGTTTGCATCAGCGAGCGCTAAATCAAACACATGGAGATGTTTGTATCAGCGAGCGCTTGAAAAAGGCCGCCAGTACCGGCCGAAACACGTTGGATACACCGAAACTAAAACACCTGACAAGCCCTGTCATTCCAGACCTTGTGGGACCTGGAAGAAGAGTAAAGCAACACGCCACACTCCTGCCGCCACCAGCTTTCAAGGCTTCACTTGGAGGGACCCTAGCTTACGGCAGTCCATGCAGGCACACCTGCCGGTAAGCCATCTCCCCTGTGCATTCATCTGACTCGCGGACGATCTGCCGCCACGGAGGGTTTCCTCGGCCCCGGCGATGAGATGGTGACCGCGGTCAGTAAGACCATGTTAACACGTGGGACCAGAGGTTGCTGACAGTCACAGCACAGGCAGCGGGCTCCTTATCCCGGCTGCCGTGCCTGCCTGGACTGTTAGCACCTGGCATATTGCTCCGGGCTGGTGACACACTCTTGACTTGCCCAAGGGGTCCCCTATTGTCCGGTTAGCAGTGAAGCTGGCCCTGTGCGGGCCACGGCTACTGCAGAGCCGTGGTTAATGTGTTACCACCACACTGTATGGACTTAATAGACGGGATCAATACCTTGAACCTATTACAAGTTCACTTCACGTGTATCCAGACATTTGTGTCAATCTGCACATTTAAGGACATGGAGCGTTTTTATTAAAGAGGAATCTGACTGCTCCAACATAACTTTTGGATCCCTTGGCATTTATACATCATTTTTAATTGTTGAATTTTATTACATCTTCTATACCTCATATTTGTACTATCCTTATATCTACTCTCCTCCCCTTTTTTTTTTTTGCCCTTACTTGTCCACCCCCTTTTTTCCCCAGTGTGCTGTCATTATGTTGATGTTATTGTGATTTAAATTACACTGTGTAATTATTTCATTTGAACATACCCACTACCTTCATGTGGGATTAAAATCTTATATACATATTTTCATTTATATTATCTCAGGTTATATGCTGCATGTGTAGTTTAATTATTGTGATATTCACTGTATATTGGTTCCTGGCAACAACATTATTTTCATCTAGCATAATATAGGATTTACTGTCATTTATATTTATATACACAAAGGCTCAATAACTATACCTCACATGTTTGTTTCTTAACAGGTTAATCACACTGTAGGAACAAAAACAGGCCCATTTTATGTGATTTTAGCTGTTTTTATGATTATTTAAGAAAAGATCCAGATCCAAAACCAAAACTGAAAAACAAAACATGGAGGTGAGGTTTTGGCAAAACCAATTCAGATCCAAAACCAGGAGCGATCCATATCCAAAACCAAAACATAGGGGGTTGGCACACATCTCTAGTTCCTATGACACTGACCTTAATGTCTGTTCAGAATTTTTTTTTTTCCTTGAAACGTTCAGGTAATATGCTGATTATAAGGTGTTGTATTAATTCTTGGTGCAAGAGATCTGTCTGAAATCAGATGGATCTCTGCATACACACAACTCTGAACTGCAACAGTAATAGCTCACATGAATTACACTTATTACTACTGCATTTATTTTATTTGAATTGAAAAAAAAAATGTATGTTCAATGAAACAGTTGATGTCCCTCATCCGGTCCTCCCCCCCTTCCATCTCCCCCCTTGACCCTATCCCCTCCTGCCTCCTCCGCTACCTCTCTCCTGCCTGTTCCCATACTGCCCACCTCCTTAATCTCTCCCTCTCATCAGCACTGTCCCTTCTGCATTCAAGCATGCTCTTGTCTCCCCTATTCTTAAAATACCTGGAACCTAACATACTCTCTAACTACCGACCCATCACTCTACAACCGCCGTACCGCTTTTCATTCCTCCTACTCCCTGTCTGACCCATTTCAGTCAGGCATCCATTCTCTCCACTCCATCGAAACCGCCCTTACAAAAGTCAGCAATGACCACCTTGTGCCAACTCCAAGGGCCACTTCTCTCTGCTCATTCTCCTTGACCTCTCTGCTGCTTTTGATATTGTGGACTACCCTCTCTCTTAATGCAGATCCTTCACTCCCTTGGTCTATGTGATATTGCCCTCTCCTGCCTGTCCTCCTACCTTTCTGACATTCCTTCTCTGTCTCCTCTTCCCCCCTCCCCCCATTTCCACTAACGGTAGGTGTTCCCCAAGGTTCTGTTCTCGGACCTCCCCTATTTTCCCTATATACATCTTCTTTAGGTGTACTCATCAGATCTTTTGGCCTCCAATATTATCTCTATGCTGATAATACTCAGATCTGCTTTTCCTCCCCTGACCTTTCCCCCTTTCTTCTCATGTGTATCTCCAACTGCCTCTCTGCTATCTCTTCCTGCATGTCTCAGCGCTTTCTTAAACTTAACATGTCTAAGACTGAGCTGATCATCTTCCCACCCTCCTGCATAACTTTTCTTCCCACAATTTCATTATCTATTAATGGCACAACTATCTCCTCTAGCCCCAAAGTGCGCTGTCTTGGAGTTTTCCTGGCTCCTCCCTCTCCTTCAAACCACACATTCAGTACCTCTCACAGTCCTACTTCCATCTCAAAAATATTTGCAGGATCAGACCCTTTCTCACTCTGGAGGCAACTAAGACCCTCCACTCACTGGTCAACTCTAGATTGGACTATTGTAACCTCCTCTTATCTGGCCTCCCTGAATCCCACCTCTCACCACTCCAATCTGCTCTCAATGCTGCAGTTTGGCTCATCTTTCTCTCCAAACATTCTACATCTGCCTCCTCTCTCCTACAAGCCCTACACTGGCTCCCCTTCAGGACCAAATTCAAGGTTCTTACACTCGCTTACAAAGCCCTCACACAATCCTCTCCCATTTACATTTCAGATCTCATCTCACTTCACACTCCTGCTCGCCCACTTCAACAAATGCATGCCGCCTCCCTTGCCAACTGATTACTTCCTCCCACTCCCGCCTCCAAGATTTTGCCCGTGCTGCTGCCTACCTTTTGGAACTCTCTTTCTCCCTATCAGACTCTCCACCTACAAATCTCCACCTTCTGCAAATCTTCAAACGGGCTCTCAAAACTCACCACTTCATCTAAGCCTTCCAGCTCTCATCCTAACCTGCTGCTCCATGCTTCTTCCTCACTGTCTACCCCATCTGTGTCACCTGTCTGTCTGCCCCTTCCCTTTAGAATGTAAGCTCTTATGAGCAGGGCCCTCATGCGCTACTCCTTCTCATACGATCGTCTACTCCAAACTCCCCACAAGGGCACCTAACACTTGGTTGCTGACGCCCTGCTGCTTTTTTGAGTGTTATGATCGCTATTGCAGCAATGTTTATAAACTATGTCCTTGTCCTGCATTGTTTTGTACTGTAAGTTGCTGTTTACTTGTTTGCTTATTTGTTTATGTACTTTGTGAGGCACTGTGGAACCCTTGTGGTGCCATATAAATAAAAGTTAATAAAATAAAACTTTTTTATGCTATTATATTTATTTATAGAATATATTTTTTTTATTTCTAGTATATATACTTTAAAAAAGAAATATAAATCTAAAAATTATATTTTGGATAAAATATCAATAGCTTTTTCCATAATAAATCAACATATTCATCATACACACCAGAGAATACTGCATAACTTATTTTTTTTTAAGGTCATTGTGACCATCACCATGGGTTACGGCGATTCCTCAAAGTCATGTGTCATGACTGTGTTCCCTAGGTAAAGTGTGCTCATGCTGCTATGAGTAACAACCTCACCGTGAGGGTGATGTGTATTATTATAGTTCCTCTAAAATATATATTTCATGAATGTATGCTTGCTACAGTATGTCAAAACTTGGTTGCATCAGCTACTCAGAACCAAGTGGCCAGGTGCTATCTTGTCTTTGAAGACAAAAGCTTAATGGAAATAGTGTTTGCTCTTCACCGTAGGGGGCCCTTGTGCAAGCCCTACAGCAACCGGCTGCTAGAGTGTCATTTTTATCACCTTAAGTTTATCAGCTGTCCTGCAATAAAATGCCTTTTGAAGTCATGGAGATATATGACGCCTAGGTTCTTGTAGCCATACTAATTTACATCTACACAGACCCTGGGGGAACAAAGGACAGTCCTTTCGAACCAGGAAGGATGGAGGCTGCTGGGAGAGAGGGTAGCTGTGGATCCATAAGAACCAGCAACCCACACTACTCTGTATTCATTCTACAAGGGAGTAGATTTGTGCTAGGAGTGCTCCCCATCTTCTGTCTCCTGTGGTCTCCCTCCACACAGATCACCTGAAACCTCAGAGTAAGACATATTAGGGTTCTGACTTTTTATCCTTTTTTTTTTTTTTAAATCAATCTGTGAATTTATATCTGTATGTCTTGTTTATTTACCTGTTTTTCCTTGTAACTTACCCTGGAGATATTTTCTCAATAAATTAAAAAAATTTCTCAGCATATCTTTGTGCTCTATGAATTCACTTGCCTGGAGAGGCCCATGCTATATTTGCGTAATAATTGTGAACTGTTAAGTGTGATTTAAGTGTCTGGCGAATGTAAGAGCGCTATTCTAATACTCTTTGTGGTGGCAGCTCGAGTAAAACCCACGTCACAACTGCCCACCTCCATCATGTTGGCGTATCTGAATGCAGGCTGGAGCGCGGTGCTGCCACCAGTTTGTCACAGCACTATTGTGCTGCCACCAGTTTGTCACAATGATGTGTATAATAATACACATCACAGTCAGGTTCTTACTCATTGCACCATGAGCAAACTCTGTGCCGGCCCCGCCCCTTTTGTGCGTGACGTCATGCAGACGTGCATAAGGGGCAGGCCACTGGCATCTGAAACTCGAGCAGTGCCTGAAGCATCTTCAAGAGTGCCTGCCTGTAGCGTCCACGGGACGCTACAGACAGCACTGCTGCAGCGATGCTGGCTGCAGGGCGCCATTACAGGCACCCTGCAGTCAGAAGCAGGGGCCATGGGGTGGCAACGGTGACGCCCACAGAGCCCTGCGGTCTGTACGGACGTTCCCCCCTAGTTACGACTCTGAGCACACTTTATCCAGGGCACACAGAATGCACACAGTCATGACGTGACTTTGAGGAATCGCCGTAACCCATGGCGATGGTCACAGTCATCCAAGTATGTTCGGGTTCTCTGCCGTCTGTGAATAAGAAAAAAAAAAAAATGTTAGTATTGCAATAATCATTTATTTTCACCAATTAGACATGGACTAATTGCAGAATACATACAGCATTTTGATGAATTGGATTTGTTTTTTATATTTTTTTAGAATATTTATTTCTACTTCAGGGTCCATAGGGGGTCCACAGGGTTGACCTTGGGGTATAGCTGGATCTGGATCTATGGGCACCACGCAGTTAAAGCTTTTGCTGCTCCCAGAATGCACTGGGTCCATCCTCTATACCCCGCCCCCGAGCCACAGTCACGTCAGTTTTAGTTGGTGCTCGGCCAGAGTCGGGTCACCCTTAGCTCAGGGGGGCTGCTTAGCAGCCCCTAAGCTTATTTTATTTTAAGAGTTTTCATTTATTTTATTTCTTTTTTATTACTGTTCAGACCGGCAGCATCAGACTGTCCAGTGGACGTCCAAGCTGCCGCTCCTACACCCCGCCGGAACTGCGACGCCAGTACAGATCTGGGGATCGCAGCGGGACCCCAGAGTCTGTACTAGCCGGACTCTGGAGGAATCCTTGGGCTGCTCCCGGATTGCCGGGGAACAGGTAAGTCGCGGGTCACTGCTTGCGGTGACCCGCGTGTTCATGCAGCCTTCTGCCTCCGGTCTCTGGGGACAGACCGGAGGCGCTAGCAGTGGCAGCGGGCCCCCCCTCTCCGGAGGAATACCCCACGGGTCCACTAGACCACCAGGGATACTTTGCGGCAGTGGGAGCCAGCATCCCAGGGGTTAATTTCTAGCTAGGGAAGGCAGCCTTCCCTCTCTAGCGGCTCCTCCACTCAGCTCAGCGCGCCTTTCTGCTCGGGTCTGGCGATGCTGAGCTGCATTCCTCCTGTGGCCACTCCTCCTCTGAGGTCTCCGGTGGCCAACTTCCCTGGCAGCATCGCAGATCTCTCAGGCAGCGTGCGGACCGGTCCCCCTGTGTACCTCTCCCTTGCGTGGACAGCATACACAGCACTATAGCCCTCCCAGACACTGAATCTGGGCAGGTTGATTGTAGTGACAAGGTGCAGTGAGTATTAACTTTCTGCATTTTATGTGACTTTTGCTAGTGCTGACTGTCTGTGCTTTATTTCAAAATACTGTCAGTCTAAACCTATCCCTTGAACTTCTACAGCCCTGGCAGGTTTGTGTGGGAAGGGCTTTTCTTGGATCTCACTTATATAAATTCATGTATTTGTGAGGTCGGTCACATACAGTTGTGTGCTACACGGTGCCATATCTGTGGGCTTGTGTGCTGCTTTCTTGTGGGTGTGGCAAGAGAACAACACTGAGCTTCCCTGTTGTGTTGATATATATTATATATATATATATCTGAATATATATTTTATCATGTCTAATGAGGAAGTTGAGCGCTCTGCGGCTCCCACTCTGCTATCCTGCAGACGATGCGCTGCAGGGGTAAATATGGAGGATTTATCACAGGATGGGCTGTGTGTGAGGTGCCGTCAGTTACCTCTAACTCCCCAACTACGGAGCAGGACCCTCCTTGGGCGGTGTTTTCTCAGGTGCTGGCTTCCATCGTGGACCGTCTGGCGGTCCCGACTGCTCTCCCCCATAGGGAGTTACCCCAAGTAGTCATCCATCCTTCTCAGGGTATACCGCAATTATTGCAATCTCCCCCTGGGCCTCAGACTGTTAATCCATATATGGGGTTACCTATGTATATTATTGCAATCTCCCCCTGGGCCTCAGATGTTAATCCATATACTTGGTTACCTATGTATATTCAGTCTTCTCCGGTGACGCAGCAGTCCGTCATTCCCTTCCAGGGTCTCCCGCAGGCGGGTCAACCACCATGGGTGGATGTGTTTTCCAGTTCAGTTCAGAGTCTGGCGGCCTCATCTTCAGCCTTTCAAACTAGGTTACGGACTGACAAGCCTCAGAAGGCGTCTAAACACCCTGTTATGTCATCACAGTCTGCGCAACTATCAGACTCAGATGCGTCCTCGGATGAGGGGGAATTGCCTGAGGACTCTGACTCGGATTCCCCTGTCCGGGAAGTGGAAACGAAATCTTCCATTCGTGTGCCGGTATTGGTGAGGGCGATGCGGTCCATTCTTGATATAGAGGATGATGCACCGGCCCCTAAGTCCAAGTATCCAAATTTTAAACAGGCAAAAGTGACTTTAGCTGTTTTTCCTCTATCTGACCAGTTGACTGCTCATATGGTGGAGGCCTGGCAGTCATCTAGTAGGTTCCAGCCGCAGAAACGTTTAGCATCTAGTTATCTGTTTCCTGCAGGTCATTGCAAAAAGTGGAAAACCCTGCCTGCGGTGAATTCTCATGTTACTCGCTTAATCAAGAGTGCTACCTTACCTATACCTTCCATTTCACCCCTAAAGGATCCCACAGACAGGAAGGTGGAGACTTGTTTAAAATCAATTTATTCTCTCTCAGGGGCGGTGGCCCTTCCGTCCATGCCCATCTCTTGGGTGGCTAAAGCCATTGAGAGCTGGGCCAATGTACTGGAAGATACTTTTCCTGAGGAAGCTCTGGAGGTTCCGAGAGCTTTAGTGGGACAGATGAGAGATGCCGCTTCCTATAGGGAAGCAATATACCGGCAGCCGGCTTCCCGACTGTCTTATCCCGGCAAGGGTGAAATGCCGGGCGTCTAGATGTAGACGCACGCATTTCCCCGACGCCGGGAGACCGGCGCCCGGCATCACGATCGTAGTGATGCCGGGCGCAGCGAGCGGACAGCGGGGAAGGGGGTGGTTAGGGTTAGGCACTTAGAGGGGGGAGTAGGGTTAAGCACTTGGGAAGGAAGTTAGGGTTAAGCACCCCTAAGGAGGGTTAGGGTTAGGGGGGTTAGGTTAGTGGATACTTACCGATCCACGATCGGGATTTCCAGCGCTGTCGGGCTTCCGCTGCGTCGCACTCTGCTGCTGTCGGGCTGCATACCTATTCCCTTCCTATATTGGAGAAGTGTCTTTGGATGCCGGTCTTCTGACTTCCAGAGTTTTCGGCGGCAGCGGTTTCTGCTCGCCGGTCTTTGTGGCTCCGTTCTTTTAAAATGGATGCGGATTCCAAGAAGGGCATGGAAACCTTACCCTTTAATGGGGAGATTGTGTTCGGCCCTGACCTGGACAAAATTGTTGATACCCTGGCAAAGTCTAACAGGGGTATTCAATATGAATACTCCCACTTATCCCCGTATTCAATATAAAATTAACGAAAACGGGAAACTCCGAAGTTGGATTTGCGTAAAGTTACGAATTTTTCCTTAAAAAATTGTAAGACCCCCCTAAAGTAGTAAAAACATGGGGAATCACTATGGGTACCCCCGTTTTAGCCTTTAATTGACAGTCGGGGATTTAAATATCCGCAGCACGTGTTTTTTTTCCGACATTGAAGAAGTGATGCAGAAGAGCACTTAGGTTATTTTTTTAGTTTTTTTAAGTGGTCCCATCAAATTTGGGGTACATGAAAATGGGTACTAGCATATTTTTATGTCCCTAAAGTAAGTTTTTAAAAATTCTGCATTTGTGCACCTGTCGCTATAAATCTATTCTAGAAAACATCTGCCGCATGCTTGCAGAATAGCCCTGAACCTATTTCCCTATTGTTAATCAATTTTTTTCCATTTTTTTTTTCACCCCAACTTTTAAATTAATTTTTTGGGGTGTCCCTATTTTTTGTAAAAAACTTTTTTTGACACAGTTCTTTTTTAAATGTCAGTCCCAGGGGTGCAGGCTATTTTTTTAAGCCTGCACCCCTAAACCCCAATTCTGTACTTTTTTTCGACTCCTATTCAATGGTGAAAAGTTATCCCCGTTTTTTATCAAAGACTTTTCAAAACTGCGCTAAGTCTTTGAAATTGAATACGGTGTAAAAGTAAAACCTGCGATAATGACGTCATACCTCCAATATTAACGCAAAAACGATGTTATCGCACCCATATTGAATACCCCTGTAAGTCTGAGTTTCTGCCATCAGCAGCTGCGCCTTCTAAGGCTAGGACCTCGGCCTTTCGGTTCTTTCATACTCAGGGGAAGTCCACGGGTCAGTCCTTCCCGAGGCAGTAGTCAATCAAGGCTGCCCCTAAACCTAAGAAGCAGGCCTGGAGCACTAGATGCCCTGCTTTCAAGCCAGAGGATAAGCCTTCAGCCTAATGGGGCGGGCCTCTCTCTGGGGATCCCAGAGTGGGAGGCCGACTTCTGTAATTCACCCAGTGCTGGTGCAATACCACCACGGATGCTTGGGTACGAGAAGTGGTCTCTCAGGGGTACGCCCTTTCCTTTCATCACAGACCCCCCCAACAGTTCTTCTGCACAAGTCTTTCTCAGGACAAATTCAGGGAGCCATAGAGTCCTTGCTGAAAGCAGGGGTCATTGTTCCCGTTTTGCTTTCTCAACGCGCGATGGGTTACAACACTTCTCTGTTTCTGGTTCTGAAACCCAATGGGTCTCATCGGCCTATCCTCAACCTGAAGGCACTGAACAAGTTCCTCAGAGTACCCAAATTCAGAATGGAAACTTTGCTTTCCATCATTATGGCTATGGAACTGGGGGATTATATGGTCTCCCTGGACCTCCATGTTCCTATAGCACCTTCACACCAGCGGTATCTGCGGTTTGCTATATGCCAGCTTCACTTCCAATTTCAGGCTCTGCCCTTTGGCCTTTCCACGGCTCCAAGGGTGTTAACCAAAATGATGGCTGCCCATCTGCGCAGCCAGGGTATACGGCTTCTGCCGTATCTGGACGACCTCCTATTGCTGGCATGCTCTCCGGAGGTACTTCTACAACATCTGCACCTGACTATCGCTTGTCTGCAAGTGCACGGGTGGCTGATAAACTGGGAAAACTCCTCCCTGATTCCGTCACAAACGATGGTTCATTTGGAAGCCCTTCTTCACTCTCGTTAGCAAAGGATCTTTCTCACTCCAGAAAAGATTTCCTCCCTACAACTATGAGTGAGCAGTTGTATGAAGAGTTCCCAGGTGTCAGTTCACTCGGCAATTAGGGTTCTGGGGTCCATGGTGTCGGCATTCGACATGGTAGAGTATGCCCAGTTTCATTCCAGACCCCTGCAGGGGCTGATTCTATGCAAATGGAATGGGTAACCATACCGGATCAGGATTCAGATGCTGGTGTTGTCTCCGGAAGTGCGCCTGTCGCTTGCTTGGTGGCTTCAGACGTCACATCTCACCAAGGGTCACCCCTTTTGGATCCCGGACTGGGTTCTGCTTACGACAGATGCCAGTCTCCAGGGTTGGGGTGCAGTGACGGGTCCACTTTCACTTCAGGGCCATTCGACAGCAGAAGAAGTGTTTCTTACCGTCAACATTCTGTAACTTCGTGTACAAGGCTTTCCAGTTGTCCGGTCATGCTCTTCAAGAAAGGGCCGTGCAAGTTCAGTCCGACAACGCCACCACGGTGACGTACATCAATCATCAAGGGGAGACTCGCAGTCGAGCAGCGATGTCGGAGGTGTCACGCATCCTGTCTTGGGCGGAGTGCCACCTTCCGGCCATCTCAGCAGTCTTCATTCCAGGAGTCCTCAATTGGGAAGCGGACTTCCTCAGCCGTCACGACGTGCATCCCGGGGAATGGTCGCTTCACCCAGAGGTATTTCAACTACTCATGGACAGGTGGGGACTGCCAGAGGTGGACCTCATGGCCTCCCATCACAATCACAAGCTGCCCATGTACGGGTCCAGGACAAGAAACGCCAGTGCAAGCCTGGTTGAAGCGCTGTCAGTGAAATGGACGTTTCAGCTGGCGTATCTATTCCCTCCAATATCCCTGCTGCCTCGGGTCCTCAGGAAATTCAAACAGGACGGCAGCATGCTTCTGCTAGTGGCTCCGGCTTGGCCCAGACGTCCTTGGTACTCCGATCTTCAGAGCCTCTCCATCAACGCTCCGTTTCTTCGGTCTCAACGTCGGGACCTGCCTTTACCCGGATCTGAGTCATTTGTCTTTGATGGCGTGGCTCTTGAGTCATCTGTCTTAAAGTCCCAGGGTTTTTCCATCAGCACAATGCTACAGGCGTGCAAGCCTGCTTCCGCCAGGATATGGGAGATTCAACCTGAATATATGTTGAATCCCCCATATCCAAACATTCCGTAATACGCATTCCGAATGCATAAATTCATTCTGTGTTTAGATTTGGGTCACATTCCCAAGATATCTCTTTATGGTATGCAAATATTCCAAAATATTCTGATATCCAAAATACCCCTGGTCCCAAGCATTTTGGATATGGGAGACTCAACCTCAACCTATATGTGTGTATATGTATGTGTGTGTGTATGTATGTATGTATATATATATATATATTATAAAGGGGTCCAGACCATGCACTCTCTAATGGTTAGATAAGCCTCTGTGGACACTGGCCACACACCCTCTGGAGGCTGGCCACACCCCTAAGTATGGGCCCCTGTCATTGCATTCCCCTGGTGGGCCCTTAGTGCCCCAGTCTGACACTGTGAGGGCGCAAAGATGTGTCAAATCTGCTTTTTTGTCCATCCAGCACATTTGAGGCCCTGGTCACAGAGTAGGGGTCTTCAACCATTAAGACAGTGTGGGCCACATTAAAAAATTCAACGAAGCCGAGGCCCACTAAGCTATACTGCTGTATTTAAACTCTGCCCCCTCCTCACACAATTATGATCCATAACTGCCCCTCCTACAATTTTAATTATGTCCCATATCTGCACCCCTCTGCAGTGCCCTCAGTAGTGCCCCTTATACAGTGCCACCAGTAGTGGTCCCCCTTATGCAGACCCCCAGTAGCTATGCCTTCTATGCAGTGCTTCTTATACCCCCTGTAGTGGTCCTCCCTATTCAGTGCCCCAGTAGTGGACCCCCCTGTGCAGTGCCCCTTATATAGTGCCCCCAGTAGTAGTTCCCCCCTATGCAGTGCCCCCAGTAGTGTTCCCCCCTATGCAGTCCCCCTAGTAGTGCCCTTTTATGTAGTGCCACCAATAGTAGTCCCCCCCCTATACAGTGCCCCAAATAGAGGTCCCCCGATGCAGTACCCCCAGTAATAGTCCCCCCCAGTAGTGGTCCCCCCTGATGCAGTGCCCCCAGTAGTGGTCATGACGTCTCTCCCATAACCCATTGCGGTAGCCGGAAGATGGAGCTCATGAACGAGCTCTAGCCTGGCTCCTGCAGTGCGCGCAGCAGCTAATGGGAGTCTGTCTGACTCTCATTGGCTGGCTGTCAAAACAAACACACTGCTGCCGGTTCCGGCGGTAGTGTGTTTGTTTCTGTGTGTAGTGCAGACTGCACTTACTGAGGTCTGCACTACAGTAACCATCAGCGGGCCACGGGGAATGTGTGAAGAGTGCTATAAGAATGGATAGGTGTGAGCAAACCCTAAAACCTATGTTTTATTTATTTTTGTCTTTTTATTGAAGTTTTGAAATCCAAAATGTTCCATTTGAGGGAAGTTTATGTTTCAGCTTACTATTATGAACACTGGGCCTGATTTAGCTTTGATCACTATTGCGATAGCGCACGCAACGGGCGATTGTTGCATACTGCGCATGCACCGCAGTGCATGAGTTAGCATTGTGATCACCTGTGCAGATACAAAGCCATCGCAGAGTGAGTGACGTCAGGTCAGTGTTTGGGGTTGGTGAAAGGGGAGTGGTCGGAAAAACGCAGGAATGCAGCATGTATGTTTGAACGCTGTTGCAGCTTGAGTGCTCACTGTGTGCGACAAGGTTAGCAATTTCTGAGTAAGGTTAGACCTGTTGTAATTTTGCGTGACGGGCCGATGTATACGCAGGATTGCAAGGTATTACGGATGTGCGAAACTGGTAGTGGGCGCCTCTATGCTGGCTTTGCGATTGCAATCATTGGCATATTATCGCAGCAGACCTGCGTGCGTAATTGAAGCTGCGATCGCAATAGCGATCCGTAGTGAATCAGGCCCACACTGTGCAACAATTCTATTTGTGGCATTGGAAGTGAGAGACTTGACGCTCGCTCTCATAAAACTATCTGCCAAGTGGAGGTTTTAGGTGTCACCCCTCACATGGAAAGAAAAGTGCATTAATCTTTATATCAGGTTGATGTTCATGCAGCTTGACACATATCTGTCTGCTTGTCTAACCTACACGAAAAAAAACCTGCAATGTATTATATAAATCACTCCAGTACTTTTGCAGATGAAAAAACTTTTGGATTTAATTTTATTACCATGCAGGGGATGGACAACATAACCCCTTTTTTTTACACTACTACAGTTCTGGCAGCTATAACATGGACATGTACTAAATCTTTTTTTTTCTTTAGGAATCTGTTAAAGAGAAATTGTTTTGTGCACATTGCCTGATTTAATTTACTTAAGAAGGAAAAATAGAATGTACCATTCATAGCCTCAGCTTGTAGAATTGGCCAAAACTCACATACAGTGAGTTTTATCTGTTGGGATTCATTGCAATAAACTGCCATAAACAGTGGACCTCATTCGGACCCGGTCGCGAGCGCGGAGTGCTCGCAACTGGGTCGATGTTTAGGCCCTGTGCATGCACAGCGGCCGCAATGTGCGTGCGCAAGCCCCGGAGCGAGAGAGAAATTCTCTTGCTCCGGAGCTCACTACAAAACGGGCGGCTGTTGATGTTGATCGACAGCTCGACCCGTTTTGTAGACGTGGCGGGGGGGTGGTTTCACAAACAGGCGTTCCATAAGCAACGCCTGCCGTTTTGTGGGCGGCCACAATGACATCACAATGACGTTGCAAGCCCCGATGGTCGCGAAAGTCTTGACCATCGCGATCATCAATCTGGTCGGTCGCTAAAGCTGTGGGTGGTAACCCACAGCTTAGCTAGCGACCAGGAGGCCGCACTATAAAAGTCAAGTGGCCGCCCTCATTCAGAGCGAGCGCTTGCTTCTTGCGACCGACTCTGAATGAGGGCCAGAATTATAGCCATGACTTAAAGAAGTGAGCTGCATCAGCAGTGTGAAGTATACCATGCAATCTCAGTATGGACTATACAACACTGATATTCCCTTGCATACCTCCCAACATATGGCAAAAAGGGGGTGTAGCCTTGCTGAGAAAGGGGATGTGGCATTGTGGGAAATGGACGTAGTCTTGCCGCACATACCTACTTCCGTCACTCTGGAGGTGTGCCTAACGTTCGCCAATCACCTTGGCTGCCCCCAGACTCAACCCCCACACTATTTAGATGCATGTCATCTACAGTATTCACCCGATACTCTGCTGTGCAGAGCATCAATGATCGAGTGCTCCCCCTTCCACGGGACAGTGCGATCCGTGGGTGGGAAGGCCGGACAGTGCAGAAAACAGCCCTGTCCCGCCAAAATCGGGACTGTTGGGGTATTTGCCTTGTTTGGGGTATTGGACTTTATGTATTCCACTTCCAAGCAAAGCGCTACACACCTAGATTTATCCAGGACAACTGTGTATAAGTCTAGATATTACGTACAAAGCTGAAGGCCCTGCTGTGTGTGCCACATATACATTCATGGCTGTCCATGATAGCCTAGACTGTGGGCAAAGCTTTTTTTGTTGTAATCCTTAAAACTAATTACAGAAACAGAAATCTGTGAAATAATTTCAGAATTTTCCCAAATAAGCATCTGTACAAGTATTATAAGAGGTCAATTTACCAAGCTGCAACTTTGTTGCCAATTGCAAACATGATGGACATTGCTGGGATTTTAGTGTCTAAAAATACAGTATTTATAAAGCATTGTTTTTCACTGTCATTTTAAACACGCCACGCCCAAACCCTCCAACAAAGTGATGAGGATCTTCTGTAAATCCACAATGTTTTTCAAGCACTGCACAAATCACTAGGATCTGTGTAGCCATTTAAGCAAAAAAATTGGAAATATTTAAAAATAAAATGGTGAGAGGGTCCACCCTAATTGATAACCAGCCCTAGGCCCCTTAGCCTAGGCTGGTTGTGAAAAATATGGGGCAAAAACATCATAGGTTCCACCCTATTTGTCACTAACCAGCCCTATGCTAAACCAGCTAGGACTGGTGACTCCCTCCCCACATGCAGCATCTGTCAGCACAGGGCTGGAATCCCTATGCAAGTGGGGACCCCCAAAAATGTGGTCCCTCTACTCATGGACAACTAGCCTTTTCAGAGCCCGTTTAAAATTATGATGCCCGTACAGCTAAAATGCTGTAAGTAGTATTTTAACCATGTTCTGATCCTGGCACCAGCTTTCTGGTGTCTCCATAGTCACTGTCGACATGTGACATGTAACTATGTGACTGTAGACTAGCTATACCAAACACCTCCATACCCCTGCTGCAGTAAATACAGAGGTAATTGGTATTTAATATTAATAGAAATATTGTTCTTTACAGGTTGGCTACTGGTCCCAGCAAAGCTGCCATGTCATGATGTCACTTGTAGAACCGCAAGTGCCAGCATGTTCTCACATTAAGGGTATATTTACTAAAGTGCAGGTTTTTATAAATGGAGATGTTGCCTATAGCAACTAATCAGATTCTAGCTTTTATCTTCTAGAAGGTGCTAGATAAATGTTAAGTAAAATATGATTGGTTGCTATGAGCAACAACTCCACTTCTAACCAGCACTTTAGTAAATATACCCCCAAGAGTCTGCTGGCACCTCTAGTGCACCTGTTAAATAAATATTAAAGAAAAGACGAGACACATCTTTTATTAAATACACCCCTACACACCTCGTTAACTTGGTTTTTGTTGGGATGTAGTCACCATCACAGCGCAGACAATGCTGGTGGACAGAATCCCAGCTTTGATATCAAAACAGCAGTCAGAATCCTTGCTTCAGAATCCCAACTGCTGTGATCCTGACGGTATTATGCTGGGTACACACTAGACGATATGTCTTCCGGCTGGATCGGACGACATATCAGGCACACCGTCTAGTGTGTACCCGATATGTCATTGACCGATGCACACTCCTGCGCGTTGTCAGCAACATCGTTAGAGAGGGCCATGCTACCGAATTCATTATGGCCTCCGCCGTCGCTTTGTCGCTGCCAGCATTGGCAAGTGTGTATGCACTTGCCGATGCTGGCACCCTGCCGAGTCCTGTCACTAACAAGGTCAGTACACACTAGACATCGTCTAGTGTGTACCGGCCTTTAGGGTTAGGCACTAGTGGGAGGGTTAGGCTGTGGGAGGGGACGGTTAGGGATAGACCTTGGGGGGGGTGGTGGTTAGGATTAGGCTGCGGGAGGGGAGGGTTATAGGGCCCATACACCTACACGATCAGCTTCCGATCCGTTTTCCATCCGATTACCCTGCAGTTCCTTCGGCACGTTTTTTTTTTTTTCTTTGCATAAGATCAGTCGTATGATCGATCCTGTGCCTCACGCGCTCATTAGGGAATAGAGACAAAACAGTCATTGAAATGACTGTATTGCCACACGATGGTTCGCAAGAAAAAAAAAATGCCACGTTCTGAACACGATACGATGGACATATGTGCTGCACATATGATCATAAGATACGATTGAAGGACCCACGGGAGCGCGCATCGGATGAAAAAATGCACGATTTCAACAAGACTGAACGTAAGCCGAGTCGAAAATCGTGTGATCGCCTAGAAATCGCGTAGGTGTATGGGGGCCTTTAGAGTTAGGCTGCAGGAAAGATGGGTTAAGGGTAGGATTAGGGAAAGGGTTAGAATACTTACCTGCATGCGTTGGAATTTCCACAATAAGGATTATGCTGCCGGGATTCTGAACACCAGAATTATCAGCTCCAGGATCGCGTACCCAACACTGTTTTTTGGGCATAAAACCCTGCACAGATCTTAGTGATCTGTGCAGTGCTTTATCTAAAGTCGCATACCAGAGGCAGGTCATTTATTTGGGTGTGTCTGGTGGCAGTTTTGCAACGGCTTTTAAACCCGTTGAATAATAAAGATGGGGTTTCTTCTATACTTGCAACGTTAAAAACACCAATGGTGAACTGATGGAATATTATACTATATGTATTATTAGCAGTGTGCGGTTTAGTAGATCTATGGATTGCAAAACCACCAGAAAACCACTGAAAAGTACAAAACTGACACTTAGTAAATTTACCCCAACATTTTAATTCAATTGTAGGTTTAGGTGAGTACCAGCACCTTTTTCCATAGGGAAAAAAACACTGCTTGTGAATAATTAAGCCTTAACTTACATAATTGTATTGCAATGTCACATAGATTCTAATAAATATTTAGATTACATGTTACTGGATAAAAAATTTTTTTTTTTATCATTAGTTGACCGTTAAAAATAATGTAATTTTGTTACTCCTAATGTAATGCTTTACATTGAATTACTTGGGGAAATAAGAACAGTTAAAATTAATTCCCCTGTGGCTGAGTATTAGGATTTCATGTCAATTTTCTCTCTCTGAAGATGAAATTCTTTTTTTCTTCCTGCCATCGAGCTGACAAGCTCTGATTGGCCCCTGGCAGTGACTGGCAGCTGGAGACAAGTGGAACAGAATAAATACAGGTGTATGAAGATTTCATTGCGGACAGGCATCTGTTCTTGAACTAAAGAACATGAGGCTGTTTGCTCTTTCAATTACAGTGCAGACAGGCATGGCATTACTCACTTTCTCTCCCTCTTCAAACCTCCATAACAATTACACTTCTTCTCACCAGCAGTCTGATCATTTTGACAAATAAACGACTAAAGAAAATCTGTTTCCTTCAATATTCAAAAAACTTCTTTTTTTTGTATAGGAATCTTGAATTTAGAAGTGCTGTTTTTTTCATAATGCAGAGCGCTGTATCTTTTTGATACTTGAACGTTCAGCTCTGATGCCTTTAAACCAGCATATATATGAATCCATGGTCGTTTCAAATACCACTTCAATCAAATAGATGTCTTTCTAGGTGTGTGTCAACTTGTCATTTATAGGTTCCCTGTCAAAATTGTATCGCCACAATGAAGGCCTGATAATATTCTTTTATTACTATGAAAGATCATTTCAGCAACAATACCGGTTATTTATGAATGTTCAAATACAGTATGTACCTCATGCAGCCCAAATGCTATTTGCTCCTATTTTTGTACAAAAACACCTGATTTTATGCAACACACATGTGAAAATGGTGAACAATTCATTGGTGCACACTGTAGTATGTAATAAAGCGAAGAACTGGGTGATATGTGCATTCTAGTTATTGTATGTCGCACAGGCAAAGATGAGATTGAAAATCTCTTTTTTTTTCCAGGCACTGCAGAACATTTTTTTCTAGATTATTACATAGAGGCTATATTGTGAGGCTGTGACTGTTGCTCTGCCGGCTGCCTAATTTGGGGGCACTACAGTGTGGTATAATGTGTGGGCACTATATTGTGACTTAATGTGTGGGCAGTACAGTGTGGTATAATATCTGGGAACTGCAGTGTGGTATAATGTGTGGGCATAGGCGAAACTAAGGGGTGGTCCGGGGGTGCACAGGACCACCCATTAGCCTCTGCCGCCAAATCGCAATTTTTTTATGTAATTAGTCCGCTCCTGGTCAGGAAGGCGTTAACGCCACTCAGTATGCTCTACACAGAGCGCTCACCTGACCGGGAGGACATTTTCTGCAGCACCGCCTCCCCTGTGTTGGCACCAATCACATTCCATCTCCTTGTCTTGATATCTGGAGTATGAAGCACACATGCTACTGTATTGCAAATTATTTCAACCAGCGTCATCCAAATAGGCCACCCATTACTCACAGTGCATTGCCAAATTTAAAGAAACCAGATCAGATAAACCAATCGCACTCATTTGAGATGACGATGGAAAGTCATGGAGGTGTCTGAGAGTTGGCCAGAAGTGAACGCAAAAAAAGGCCATCTCATGGGCGTGTTATTGGAGTGTCTGTGAACACCAGGGCCGCAACTAGGGATGTGTAACCGGTGCCACATCACAGAACTCAGGGCTCTGTGGGTAGCACCATTGCTGCCCCATGGCTAGCAGGGTGCCTGGAATGACACCGTGCAGCTAGTATCGCTGCGCCACTGCCTCCCGTAAAGGACTTTGGACTCTGCAGGCAGGCACCCTGCTATGTGTACAGCTGACCAGAGCATCTTGAAGACGCTCTGGGCACTGTTGCATGTCTGGGTGCTGGTAGCTATGTTCCCTATGTGCAATGTCATGGCGTAATGCACAAAGATGGTGGGGCCTGCACAGGGTGCTGTTAAACCCTGCCTCGGTACTAACGGATGTGGCTGCAATCTCAAATGCAGGGCCGCATCCACAGAGGCCATGATTAGAGAAAGATTTGAAGGAGACACTGATCCAGCCATAGGGCTTCATAAGTGTCTTTGGTGATCGCGATGGTGGAGCGTTTTCCACTCTCCATGGACATTGAAAGTAGTATCTCGGGGCTTGCACTCTCCAGGACTCGCAATTACAAGGGGAAGGATGAGACTAGCATTTGCATATTATTGCAGCAGCCATGACAACATTAGCTTCCACCTCTGAGTCAGGCCCAATCTCTGTAAATTTTTTAATATATCTATTTAAAACCTCTTAAATTGCAAATGAAAGTTATTCAGACGAAAATGAGAGTGCACACTGAACATGTATTTATGACGGTAGAATCAGGGGCGCCGAGAGGGGGGGGAGCGGGTACAGATTACCCAGGCCCGGGACATAGCAGGGGGCCCGGCCCTCGGGAAGCACACTGACATTTTTTATTTACTTTTTTTTTTTAACTAACCACTGTTTCCCAAACCACCGACAGCAGCGGCAGTTGGCGCGGGGGGAGGTTACGTCTCTGTCACCACGTCACACTGTTTGTGTCTGTGTCACACAGACAGTGTCACTTGCTTGCAGCCGCGCAGCTGCGGAGCTGATGTACTCGCGAGATGATGACGTTATCATCTCGCGAGGCAGTGCGGCACCATTGCCAGGCTGCGGGTGGGGACTGAGACCAGACTACGCCGATAGAAGCAGACAGGTGACTGCAGTGCTCACCGCTGCATGGGCGTCCTCCATGTTGTTTCTGTGTGGCAGAACTCAGCAGGCAAGGGAGAGACTGGCTACACTGAAGGGAAAAGCCTAAGCCTGACACTGACTGACTCTGTGCAAGTCTCAGCATCACTGTCGCTGTGTGAGTGACCTGTCCATCAAGTCCCAGTACACACATGAAAATATAACTTTGCAGAAGGAAGAGACCATAAACACCCTAGAGAGCAATGTTAAAATTCTGATATCATATTATATATGTAGGTGTTTATAATATATATATATATTTATCCTGCAGAATATGTGTGTGCTATATAAATAACTGGTAGTAATAATATATTGCACCACTGCAGTGATTATTAACAGTCTATATGTGAAGGATATAAAATATCCCCGCTATGTACTAAGTGTGGGACAACTATAGTGATAACTGCAAATTACATCCACGGCATATCTGAGGAGTCTTTCACAAAGACTCCTCCGGGGAATCTGATACTGCGCAAGGCATATTTTTTGTGTTTTATTGTAATATCTAAATACATCCAGCTAAAAAGGCATCGTTTATGGAACTATGGCCCTCATTCAGAGCCGTTCGCTATTTGCGGTCGTTCGTTTAAAAACAAGGGGTGGCTATTCAAATGATCCGTACGCACATTGCAGTCTGTTCACACCTCTAAGTCTGAACGAACGAGCAAAACATACGCTCGTTTATTTGTTAAAAACGCCCCCTGGCCGCTCGCACCATACGTCATGTCCGCTATTTATTAGATTAATCGAGTACATCGACCAGCGTATGAACTGCTCGCTATTCTTGTGGTTGGTGTTTGCTACCACAAATTTGCGAGCAGTTCTGGCTCTGAAATAACCCAGTGACGTGGTCATTGACGCTGCTGTTTTAAATATACACACCCATAAAACGCCCGTTTTGACCTTTAAGCACGCCTGCGTTCGGATCTCCACTCCCCATTTTCAAGCACCTTCCCCTGTTACCACCCACATACGCCTCATTCTGTCACTCAAAATAGCAGGCACTCGCTATATAGCGTACAAACGATTTTCGGCCGCACTGACTGGTTCGCGCATGCGTACTAAAAAGCGTACGCATGCGCAGATGTGCAAACATCGCTCGGAACGAGCGTACTGCCGCTAACGAGCGGCTCTGAATGAGGGCCTATGCTATCACCTTAATTGTGAATACTAACGATTCTGCCTTTGAACCTCTATACACCCCTGCTTATACCTTCTGATATCCTGCCTATAAACCTATAAGGATGACGCTATTTTGCGTACGTAGTCATACAGTAAATAAAGACTCCAGACCTAGAACCTGTGGTTCCAAAGCACAAAGTATTATTCAAGTAAAAGTACAGTCAGTTACACGCTATGATCTTAAGTACAATTTAGCGTAAAGGAATTATACAGACCCAAGTACAGTTATACATGCGCAGCGCTTTCTGGACCAGATGTAGGCATCAGCAAGAAACCCCCGTCAATCAGCATTCAGCACGAAGACTAAAAACACAGGGTCAGAGCACACATATTTATACCCACCCAGAAAGAGACAACACAATAGACAAGTTTGTTGCTAATACCATTGGTCCTAAAGGAGAGGGCATATGTTACAAGGCATCTAACAGGTTGGTTCAAATAGACACAGTCCAGCCTCTAACAACTGGTGGTCTCTGGTTTCCCGCCTCACAGTTGGTCATATAATGTACATTTTGTTGCTTGAAGTCTCTGTGGTCCATAAGCTGAGAATGCCTGTTGCGATCTCTACATCGATGTTACTGAAATACTGTTGAGAGAGTACGCATCAGTACAATACCAAACATGGCTTACTTATCACGTATAAAACCTTAGTTACAAAATAATCTTTATTTCATAGCAATTATAGTAAATGTGCATACTTGAATCTTATACCTTAAAGCTTATGGAGCCTTGTATATGAATATGTAATGTGTGAGTATGTGGGGTTTGATGTAAAGAAACTAGTTAACTTGGGGCAGATGCGTGTGCATGAAGCTAATATTCAGCGTTTTCATACAGGATCTTATGCATTCGCTAATATGCGACTAGTTAACAGCGCAATTGTGCGTATTAATGTGTGTATGAGAAATGGTGTAAGATGCAATCGCATGATGCTAATAGTAATATCGCCACATGTACTAAAGTGTGGGTTTATCTAAAGTGGCGCTTGGACGGCCATTCGCAAAATGGCGTCTTGCGATCTCATTTCCAAGATGGCGTCTTGGGGCCAGTCGCAAGATGGCGTCGCTGCAATTCAATTATAAACTGATCTTGTCTCAGCCAATAATCCAGCTTCGACAATACTTACTCCCAGCTACTGGTAGCTATGTCATGCTCCTCTGGGTGGGTACTTCTCACATGCTAGACACACCCGCAAAGATGTGCAGCCCTGCCCCTCACATTCTGTGGCCACACACCCTCCAGAGGGGGCCCTGGGAAGTTACTGTACCGGGGGCCCAGGATTTCTCTTGGCAGCCCTGGGTATAATAAGAGGAGACTTTGAGATGGAACATTTATATAGTTATAGAATGTGTCTATCATATCTACCACAAAGTTTAAATGGAGAAACGCAAGCTTAAACATGGTGTCATCTTGGTCTTATACTGGAAACAGAAACACAATATAGCTCAAGGGCCATCTAAACCCTATTTCTTTGTACGTCATCTGTACTAATATAAGAACGTTTTGTCTGTTTGTTCCAAGTTGGCACAAGAACTACTGAACCGATTTGAATGAAAACAACATAATTTTGTAGTGGAAACTCCTAGAAATAACCTGCACTTTGTTTCATCTCGATTTGTCAAGTTAGAATAGCAATAACCAACAACATTTATTGACCTCATCAATGCAAGAGTGGCTGACCAGTAAGGGGTGGGGAGAGGTGCTTTGGGCCAGCGGTCACTTGAATAGAATAGGTTACATAGCAGTGACATGGGTGTGAGTGGTTGGTGAAGACACTACTGTCACCAGTCTGTAAAGCACTGCTGGTCACGTGGGCCACTCCCGCGACAGGGCCCCTATGCAATGCAATACAACTGAAACACCCCAAATAAAAATAATGTTGGCAGAAGCTATTTCATTGTTGGATAAGCCACAGGCAAAAGCTGGTTAGAATAATAATGCTCATGAAATGAAGCAAATTGTAAAAACATTGTAAATGTGTACATACTTTAAAATAAATGTTTTAAAAAGTAAAAACACAAAATGTATATTAAATTTAATAGTGGGCTTATATATCAGGATGGTTATTGTGCACAGCAACAGAGCAGTCCCTAAGCAATTTGATGCCCTAGGCAAGATTTTTGTTGGTGCCCTTTAGCAGATAATCCCACCACCAAACTTAGGACCTCATTCAGGGTCTCTCGCAAGCGCTGTGCGCTCGCAAACGGCCCGATGGTTTGCGAATGCGCATGCGCACGCTTTGTTCTGCGCGTGTGCGAACTACTCTGTACGATCGCAGCCCGCCCGCTCGCCCAGGAAAGATAGCCCAGTGAAATGAGTGACAGGAGAGGCCGTTTGTGTGGATGACAGGGGCAGGACACTCATAACGGGGGAGTGGAGGTGCGAACGCAGGCGTGCCTGAGTGTTTCAGTTCCATTTTTAAGGCGTGCATAATTAACAGGCAGCGTCATAGTACACGTCACATTCATGTTTTTTACACTGAAGTCCTCGCAGTGCTTTCGGTAGGGTAAGGCAACCACAAGCGCTGCGATCGCTTCCGATTGTCCTCGATGTACCAGTGTTGTAGTACACTTCCTGGAGATGACGTGTGCTGGTGGGCGGCTCTGCCTGTGCGATTGGGCGTACACTGGCCGCTCGCTAAGACATGGTGGGTGTGCTTATGCCTTGGCAAGCGATTGCTTCCCATGGCGTCACTTTGAAAAATTTGCATACGCTGGATGCGAGCGATCGCATCTAGCGAGAGACTCTGAATGAGGTCCTTGGTGTTTATACACGGACACCAAAAATAACACATTGGTTTATGGCTGTTTTTATTATTAATGAAACATGTGCTAAACACACAAAATATACAACTATCCAGACATCATCCTTTGTTATTGCTCCACGGCGCAGAGGTGAACGGTGTAAAATGAGTCAGACTCATTATACTGTTTCCTGCTGCTGCTGTAGGCTCAGGTCAGTGCAGTGGCGGAACTCCCAGAGACAATGGAGTCATTAGCCGCCGGGCGCCATCCCTGAAGGGGGCACCTGGCTCCATTGTCCCCCGGCCGTTCCGGGCACTGCATGGAGAAGGAGCGCCGCTAATCGCCGCTCCACCTCCAGTGGCATGACTACGGGCGGTGCAGGGGGTGCGGTGACACCCCCTGCACCCTCCATTTGCCGGGCGCCTGCTGAGTGTGTTACCAACGGGCGCCCGCTCCTTCTTCCCTCCCTACCCCTGGCGCCAGCAGCAGCCGAAGCTCACTCCTGAGCTCCAGCTTCCGGGCCCCGCAATGCACTATGGGAGCGACGTCATGACGTCACTCCCATTGTTCCGAGGCGCGGGCGCCGGGGCGGCCGGCAGCAGCACCGGAGTGGGGATTAAGGTAAGTAGTTTGTTTTTATTTTTTTTGTGGGTGTGTGTGTGCACGCGCGTGGGGGGTGCTCACTACTGGGGGCCTACAGGGGGCATTACTGGGGTCACTACAGGGGGCTTACTACTGGGGGCACTACAGGGGGCTTACTACTGGGGGCATTATAGGGGGCTTACTACTGGGGGAATTACTGGGGGCACTGCAGGTGCCTTCCTACTGGGGGCACTACAGTGGCCCTTACTACTGGGGGCACTTCAAAGGGAATAACTACTGGGGGCACTACAAAGGCATTACAACTGGGGGCACTACAGGGGCCCTTACTACCGGGGGCACTGCATAGCGGGACAACTACTGGAGGTACTGCATAGGGGGACCATTACTGGGGGGCACTACATAGGCTGGCACTGCATAGGGGGACCTCTACAGAGGGCACTGCATAGGAGGACCACTACTGGGGGAACTGCATAGGGGGGCGGCGGCAGCTGGGGCTAGCATAGGTGCTGGGGGGGGGGAGGCACCAACATTTATATTGCCTCCGGGCACCTGGGATGAAGTTACGCCACTGGGTCAGTGCAATGTACCAGCTGCACCGCCGCTAGTTCCACATCTGAACCAGCACCCCTCTCCCTGTCTCACAGCTCAGCACCCATCACCCAGCTGCACAGATCACAGAGGCAGTCAACACCCATCAACCCTCTCCCACAGCAATCTTCATCCAGCACACCACCCTTCACATAGAACTCCACTGCCCTCTCCCAGTACAGCACCCCTCACCCAGCAGCACAGATCACAGCCTCACCCTTCACTCCTCAACTGGCCAGCACTTCTCACTACATGCTGAGCTGACTTTGTGGGGGTGGTGCTGGCAGGCTACAGGGAGTCAGTGCAGGCTTAACCTGCTGGACTCCAGAGACCAGCTGCCATTTTTGTTGATGCCCAGTGCCCACTGCCACCACTGTGCAGAGCCTGCTAGTTCGCTCCAGCCTTTCTGGATCTGCTTGCTGGCTGTGAGCTGTCTGCTGCTTAGATCTCCGATCGCAGTCGCCTAACAACTGGAAAAGCCCTGCCAATCAGGTGCTCCATCTCCGCAACTTCCACTGGCTGTACCGCTGCTGCTTGCTCGCTCACTGTTGGCTGCTGCCGGGCCCGAGCGGAACTCAACTGACAGCTCCGATCGGGCCCAGCAGCACCAAACAGTGGATACTGAGCAGCAGCAGTAGCAGCTGCCCCAGTCGGCAGCAGGTGCCCTGTGCCACAGTGCCTGCCACATACCACTGCCAACCACCAGCCCTAGGAGGGCTTGGATGCCCCTAGGCATTCCAAATGCCCTAGGCAATTGCTTAGTTTGTCTATGCCTAGGGCCGGCTCTGCATGGCAAACATACCTTCTGTGCACATTTACATGTAAGTGAAGTTTATAACAGACAACTGACTGCAATAGAAATAGCACCCCTTCATGTGGCAGAGAGGATGAGGGCAATAGAAATAGCACCCCTTCATGTGGCAGAGAAGGATGGGTGCAATAGAAATGACACCCCTTTGTGTGGCAGAGAGGATGAGTGCAATAGAAATAGCACCCCTTTTGTGTGGCAGAGAAGGATGGGTGCAATAGAAATAGCACCCCTTTGTGTGGCAGAGAGGATGACTGCAATAGAAATAGCACCCCTTCATGTGGCAGAGAGGATGAGGGCAATAGAAATAGCACCCCTTCATGTGGCAGAGAAGGATGGGTGCAATAGAAATGGCACCCCTTTGTGTGGCAGAGAGGATGACTGCAATAGAAATAGCACCCCTTCATGTGGCAGAGAGGATGAGTGCAATAGAAATAGCACCCCTTCATGTGGCAGAGAGGATGAGTGCAATAGAAATAACACCCTTTTGTGTGGCAGAGAAGGATGGGTGCAATAGAAATAGCACCCCTTTGTGTGGCAGAGAGGATGAGTGCAATAGAAATAGCACCCCTTTGTGTGGCAGAGAGGATGAGGGCAATAGAAATAGCACCCTTTTGTGTGGCAGAGAAGGATGGGTGCAATAGAAATAGCACCCCTTTGTGTGGCAGAGAGGATGAGTGCAATAGAAATAGCACCCCTTTGTGTGGCAGAGAGGATGAGTGCAATAGAAATAGCACCCCTTCATGTGGCAGAAAGGATGAGTGCAATAGAAATAACACCCTTTTGTATGGCAGAGAAGGATGGGTGCAATAGAAATAGCACCCCTTTGTGTGGCAGAGAAGGATGGGTGCAATAGAAATAGCACCCCTTCATGTGGCAGAGAGGATGAGTGCAAAGGAAATTTACCTTACATTCATATGAAAGAAATGTTGTTGGACATTTTAAATGTTACAAAACGTTCTCCTAGGAAGACTTTGGGCCCCATTTACAAACGAAATATAACCCCTTTAGCGCTCGCTAAAGGGGTTATACCATCTTTCTGTATTTAGTAAACAGCGGTAATCTTAGATTACCGCTGTTTGTACAGCATCGCTCTCGCCATCTAAAAGATGGCGAGAGCGATGCGGGCCCCATTGCCGGCAATGGAGACCCAGCGGTGCCTTTCTGGCTTCAACAAAGCTTCCAGGCACTGTCAGGCCTCCGTGTCATGCACATACGCAGACGGACCGTCGCACATGCGCATGACACTGGAGCCCGTCGCTGACAGCGTTAGGCTGCTAGCAACCCAGCTGAGGACCTTGCTGAGGACTTCGAGTTCGCGGCACCTCGCCAGAGGGGTAGGTATTACTAACTACCAGTGGAATTTTCGTTTGTATCACAGTGATACTAAACGAAAATTCCTGCTGGTATTTCCTTTTGTTTGTAAATGGGGCCCTTTGATCTTTATAATTTAAATTATTTATTATTAGTGGACATTTATAGACCATATTGTGACTCTCTATGCATAAGAATGTGAAGCTAAAGAAACACAGCATGTGATGGAACTATGGCTAAAATTAGAAAGGAAAGAACATGAATATCAAATCTGCTAGATTTTATTTTACTTGATAGAGAAATCCTGAAATGAACTATATATATATATATATATATATATATATTAGGGGTGAGCGGGTTCGGATTTCTGAAATCCGAACCCCCCCGAGCCCCCCCGATCCGAGTCCGATCCGAATCAGGCTCGACTTTTCCCGCCTGACTCGGATCTGAAATCGAGGCAAAACGTCATCATCCCGCCTTCCGAGTCTCGCGGGTTTTGGATCCTATATAAGGTACCCACGTCGGCGCCATTTTCTCACTCGGCTGTGGACAGTGAAGAGGGAGGGTGGGAGTTAGGGCTGTGTAGTGTAGTGTAGTGTAGTGCTGCTGTTGTCCACTACTTCAAAGTCCATAGGGGCTGGCTGTGTTGTGCTGTGCTGCTGTTGTTAATAGGGGCTGTGTCCACTACTTCAAAGTCCATAGGGGCTGGCTGGACTGTGTTGTGCAGTCAGTTCTCCATAGGGGCTGTGTCCACTCCAAAGTCCTGTGCAGTGTCCCAGTCCTAAAGAGGTGCTGTAGTGTTGTCCAGGGGGTGCTCTGTCCATCAGGGGTGCTCCCCCCAAGTGCTAAAAAAATAATATATTTTCTGTGTTTGTGAATTGTGTGCGCAGTAGCCGCACGTGCATCAACAAAGTAGTGCCAAGCGTGCGCCTGTGTCATAAGTAAAGGGCCGGCTGGCTTGACCGTTAAAGGGTGCTGTAACCCCCGAAAGTACACTCCAGTCCAAACCAAAAAAAAATTATTTTCTGTGTTTGTGAATTGTGTGCGCAGTAGCCGCACGTGCATCAACAAAGTAGTGCCAAGCGTGCGCCTGTGTCATAAGTAAAGGGCCGGCTGGCTTGACCGTTAAGGGTGCTGTAACCCCCGAAAGTACACTCCAGTCCAAACCAAAAAAAAAATTATTTTCTGTGTTTGTGAATTGTGTGCGCAGTAGCCGCACGTGCATCAACAAAGTAGTGCCAAGCGTGCGCCTGTGTCATAAGTAAAGGGCCGGTTGGCTTGACCGTTAAGGGTGCTGTAACCCCCGAAAGTACACTCCAGTCCAAACCAAAAAAAAAATTATTTTCTGTGTTTGTGAATTGTGTGCGCAGTAGCCGCACGTGCATCAACAAAGTAGTACCAAGCGTGCGCCTGTGTCATAAGTAAAGGGCCGGCTGGCTTGACCGTTAAGGGTGCTGTAACCCCCGAAAGTACACTCCAGTCCAAACCAAAAAAAAAATTATTTTCTGTGTTTGTGAATTGTGTGCGCAGTAGCCGCACGTGCATCAACAAAGTAGTGCCAAGCGTGCGCCTGTGTCATAAGTAAAGGGCCGGCTGGCTTGACCGTTAAGGGTGCTGTAACCCCCGAAAGTACACTCCAGTCCAAACCAAAAAAAAAATTATTTTCTGTGTTTGTGAATTGTGTGCGCAGTAGCCGCACGTGCATCAACAAAGTAGTGCCAAACGTGCGCCTGTGTCATAAGTAAAGGGCCGGCTGGCTTGACCGTTAAAGGATGCTGTAACCCCCAAAGTACACTCCAGTCCAAACCAAAAAAAAAAATATTTTCTGTGTTTGTGAATTGTGTGCGCAGTAGCCGCATGTGCATCAACAAAGTAGTGCCAAGCGTGCGCCTGTGTCATAAGTAAAGGGCCAGCTGGCTTGACCGTTAAAGGGTGCTGTAACCCCCAAAGTACACTCCAGTCCAAACCAAAAAAAAATTTATTTTCTGTGTTTGTGAATTGTGTGCGCAGTAGCCGCACGTGCATCAACAAAGTAGTGCCAAGCGTGCGCCTGTGTCATAAGTAAAGGGCCGGCTGGCTTGACCGTTAAAGGGTGCTGTAACCCCCGAAAGTACACTCCAGTCCAAACCAAAAAAAAAATTATTTTCTGTGTTTGTGAATTGTGTGCGCAGTAGCCGCACGTGCATCAACAAAGTAGTGCCAAGCGTGCGCCTGTGTCATAAGTAAAGGGCCGGCTGGCTTGACCGTTAAGGGTGCTGTAACCCCCGAAAGTACACTCCAGTCCAAACCAAAAAAAAAATTATTTTCTGTGTTTGTGAATTGTGTGCGCAGTAGCCGCACGTGCATCAACAAAGTAGTGCCAAACGTGCGCCTGTGTCATAAGTAAAGGGCCGGCTGGCTTGACCGTTAAAGGATGCTGTAACCCCCAAAGTACACTCCAGTCCAAACCAAAAAAAAAAATATTTTCTGTGTTTGTGAATTGTGTGCGCAGTAGCCGCATGTGCATCAACAAAGTAGTGCCAAGCGTGCGCCTGTGTCATAAGTAAAGGGCCAGCTGGCTTGACCGTTAAAGGGTGCTGTAACCCCCAAAGTACACTCCAGTCCAAACCAAAAAAAAATTTATTTTCTGTGTTTGTGAATTGTGTGCGCAGTAGCCGCACGTGCATCAACAAAGTAGTGCCAAGCGTGCGCCTGTGTCATAAGTAAAGGGCCGGCTGGCTTGACCGTTAAAGGGTGCTGTAACCCCCGAAAGTACACTCCAGTCCAAACCAAAAAAAAAATTATTTTCTGTGTTTGTGAATTGTGTGCGCAGTAGCCGCACGTGCATCAACAAAGTAGTGCCAAGCGTGCGCCTGTGTCATAAGTAAAGGGCCGGCTGGCTTGACCGTTAAGGGTGCTGTAACCCCCGAAAGTACACTCCAGTCCAAACCAAAAAAAAAATTATTTTCTGTGTTTGTGAATTGTGTGCGCAGTAGCCGCACGTGCATCAACAAAGTAGTGCCAAACGTGCGCCTGTGTCATAAGTAAAGGGCCGGCTGGCTTGACCGTTAAAGGATGCTGTAACCCCCAAAGTACACTCCAGTCCAAACCAAAAAAAAAAATATTTTCTGTGTTTGTGAATTGTGTGCGCAGTAGCCGCATGTGCATCAACAAAGTAGTGCCAAGCGTGCGCCTGTGTCATAAGTAAAGGGCCAGCTGGCTTGACCGTTAAAGGGTGCTGTAACCCCCAAAGTACACTCCAGTCCAAACCAAAAAAAAATTTATTTTCTGTGTTTGTGAATTGTGTGCGCAGTAGCCGCACGTGCATCAACAAAGTAGTGCCAAGCGTGCGCCTGTGTCATAAGTAAAGGGCCGGCTGGCTTGACCGTTAAAGGGTGCTGTAACCCCCGAAAGTACACTCCAGTCCAAACCAAAAAAAAAATTATTTTCTGTGTTTGTGAATTGTGTGCGCAGTAGCCGCACGTGCATCAACAAAGTAGTGCCAAGCGTGCGCCTGTGTCATAAGTAAAGGGCCGGCTGGCTTGACCGTTAAAGGGTGCTGTAACCCCCAAAGTACACTCCAGTCCAAACCGAAAAAAAATTATTTTCTGTGTTTGTGAATTGTGTGCGCAGTAGCCGCACGTGCATCAACAAAGTAGTGCCAAGTGTGCGCCTGTGTCATAAGTAAAGGGCCGGCTGGCTTGACCGTTAAAGGGTGCTGTAACCCCCAAAGTACACTCCAGTCCAAACCAAAAAAAAATTTATTTTCTGTGTTTGTGAATTGTGTGCGCAGTAGCCGCACGTGCATCAACAAAGTAGTGCCAAGCGTGCGCCTGTGTCATAAGTAAAGGGCCGGCTGGCTTGACCGTTAAAGGGTGCTGTAACCCCCGAAAGTACACTCCAGTCCAAACCAAAAAAAAAATTATTTTCTGTGTTTGTGAATTGTGTGCGCAGTAGCCGCACGTGCATCAACAAAGTAGTGCCAAGCGTGCGCCTGTGTCATAAGTAAAGGGCCGGCTGGCTTGACCGTTAAAGGGTGCTGTAACCCCCAAAGTACACTCCAGTCCAAACCGAAAAAAAATTATTTTCTGTGTTTGTGAATTGTGTGCGCAGTAGCCGCACGTGCATCAACAAAGTAGTGCCAAGTGTGCGCCTGTGTCATAAGTAAAGGGCCGGCTGGCTTGACCGTTAAAGGGTGCTGTAACCCCCGAAAGTACACTCCAGTCCAAACCAAAAAAAAAATTATTTTCTGTGTTTGTGAATTGTGTGCGCAGTAGCCGCACGTGCATCAACAAAGTAGTGCCAAGCGTGCGCCTGTGTCATAAGTAAAGGGCCGGCTGGCTTGACCGTTAAAGGGTTCTGTAACCCCCAAAGTACACTCCAAACCAAAAAAATATATATTTTCTGTGTTTGTGACTTGTGTGCACTGTGGCTGCACGTGCATCAACAAAGGAGCAGCGCCAAGCGTGCGCCTGTGTCCCATAAGTAAAGAGCCGGCTGGCTCATTTCTTAAAGGGTGGTGTAACCCACAAAGTGCACTACTCTCCAGCAAAAATAAAAAAATATTTTCTGTGTTTGTGTGCGCTTTAGCCGCACGTATATATATCAATATAACATAAATGGAGGACCAAACTTTCTCTGATAAAAATAAAATAGGGAAAGATCAAGAACCACTTCCTACTAGTGCTGTTGCTGCTGCTGGGAGTTGTTCATCATCCCAGAGAGGAAGTAGGAACATCACTACTTTTACTAAACAATTGACCCTCCAACAGTCCCTAGCGATGAGGATGAAGTACGACAGCAGTCATCCTGAAGCAAAACGTATAACTGAGGCCTTGACTGCTATGTTGGTGTTAGACGTGCGTCCGGTATCCGACATTAGTGCAGTGGGATTTAGACAATTGATGGAGGTAGTGTGTCCTCGGTTCCAAATCCCGTCTAGATTCCACCTGCATCCTCAAAGCAGCAGCGACAAGCGTGCGTCTGTCTGTTAAAGGGTGGTGACACCCTCAAAGTGTGCTACACAAACAATTAAAATATTGTTCTTTTTTTTTCTGTCTTTGTGAAATGTGTGGGCTGTAGCCGCACCTGCATCCTTAAAGCAGCAGCGACAAGCGTGCGTCTGTCTGTTAAAGGGTGGTGACACCCTCAAAGTGTTCTACACAAACAATTAAAATATTGTTCTTTTTTTTCGGTCTTTGTGAAATGTGTGGGCTGTAGCCGCACCTGCATCCTTAAAGCAGCAGCGACAAGCGTGCGTCTGTCTGTTAAAGGGTGGTGTAACTCTCAAAGTGCTCCAAAAAATAAAAAACTATTTTTTTTATGTGTTTGTGACTTGTGTGCGATGTAGCCGCACTTGCATCCTCAAAGCAGCAGCGACAAGCGTGCGTCTGTCTGTTAAAGGGTGGTGACACCCTCAAAGTGTGCTACACAAACAATAAAAATATTCTTCTTTTTTCTGTCTTTGTGAATTGTGTGGGCTGTAGCCGCACCTGCATCCTTAAAGCAGCAGCGACAAGCGTGCGTCTGTCTGTTAAAGGGTGGTGACACCCTCAAAGTGTGCTACACAAACAATTAAAATATTGTTCTTTTTTTTTCTGTCTTTGTGAATTGTGTGGGCTGTAGCCGCACTTGCATCCTCAAAGCAGCAGCGACAAGCGTGCGTCTGTCTGTTAAAGGGTGTTGTAACTCTAAAAGTGCTCCAAAAAATCAAAAAAATTTTTTTAATGTGTTTGTGACTTGTGTGCGATGTAGCCACACTTGCATCCTCAAAGCAGCAGCGACAAGCGTGCGTCTGTCTGTTAAAGGGTGGTGACACCCTCAAAGTGTGCTACACAAACAATTAAAATATTGTTATTTTTTCTGTCTTTGTGAATTGTGTGGGCTGTAGCCGCACCTGCATCCTTAAAGCAGCAGCGACAAGCGTGCGTCTGTCTGTTAAAGGGTGGTGACACCCTCAAAGTGTTCTACACAAACAATTAAAATATTGTTCTTTTTTTTCGGTCTTGTGAAATGTGTGGGCTGTAGCCGCACCTGCATCCTTAAAGCAGCAGCGACAAGCGTGCGTCTGTCTGTTAAAGGGTGGTGACACCCTCAAAGTGTGCTACACAAACAATAAAAATATTCTTCTTTTTTCTGTCTTTGTGAATTGTGTGGGCTGTAGCCGCACCTGCATCCTTAAAGCAGCAGCGACAAGCGTGCGTCTGTCTGTTAAAGGGTGGTGACACCCTCAAAGTGTGCTACACAAACAATAAAAATATTCTTCTTTTTTCTGTCTTTGTGAATTGTGTGGGCTGTAGCCGCACCTGCATCCTTAAAGCAGCAGCGACAAGCGTGCGTCTGTCTGTTAAAGGGTGGTGACACCCTCAAAGTGTGCTACACAAACAATTAAAATATTGTTCTTTTTTTTTCTGTCTTTGTGAAATGTGTGGGCTGTAGCCGCACCTGCATCCTTAAAGCAGCAGCGACAAGCGTGCGTCTGTCTGTTAAAGGGTGGTGACACCCTCAAAGTGTGCTACACAAAGAATAAAAATATTCTTCTTTTTTCTGTCTTTGTGAATTGTGTGGGCTGTAGCCGCACCTGCATCCTTAAAGCAGCAGCGACAAGCGTGCGTCTGTCTGTTAAAGGGTGGTGACACCCTCAAAGTGTGCTACACAAACAATAAAAATATTCTTCTTTTTTCTGTCTTTGTGAATTGTGTGGGCTGTAGCCGCACCTGCATCCTTAAAGCAGCAGCGACAAGCGTGCGTCTGTCTGTTAAAGGGTGGTGACACCCTCAAAGTGTGCTACACAAACAATTAAAATATTGTTCTTTTTTTTTCTGTCTTTGTGAAATGTGTGGGCTGTAGCCGCACCTGCATCCTTAAAGCAGCAGCGACAAGCGTGCGTCTGTCTGTTAAAGGGTGGTGACACCCTCAAAGTGTGCTACACAAAGAATAAAAATATTCTTCTTCTTTTTTCTGTCTTTGTGAATTGTGTGGGCTGTAGCCGCACTTGCATCCTCAAAGCAGCAGCGACAAGCGTGCGTCTGTCTGTTAGAGGGTGGTGTAACCCTCAAAGTGTGCTCCACAAACAATAAAAATATTCTTTTTTTTTTTCTGTCTTTGTGAATTGTGTGGGCTGTAGCCGCACTTGAATCCTCAAAGCAGCAGCGACAAGCGTGCGTCTGTCTGTTAAAGGATTACATCGGTGACAGCATCCAAGTAGGCATGTCAGACAGTCCGTACCTGTACTGGCAGGAAAAAGAAGCAATTTGGAGGTCCCTGTACAAACTGGCTCTATTTTACCTGAGTTGCCCCCCCTCCAGTGTGTACTCCGAAAGAGTGTTTAGTGCAGCCGGGAACCTTGTTAGCGAAAGGCGTAGGAGGTTGCTTCCACAAAATGTGGAGAAGATGATGTTCATAAAATGAATGATCAACTCTTCCAGGGAGACCAGCCTCCAGAACGTACAGAGGGACCTGTGGTTCCAGCAGGGACGAATTAATACTCTGTGAGGATGAGGATGTACATAACACTGAAGAGGGTGAGGAATCTGTGGATGAGGAGGATGAGGACGACTTCTTGCCTCCGTAGAGCCAGTTTGTGCAGGGACAGATTAATTGCCAGCTTGTTTTGTGGGGGCCCAAACGAACCAATCATTTCAGCCACAGTTGTGTGGCAGACCCTGGCGCTGAAATGATTGGTTTGTTAAAGTGTGCATGTCCTGTTTATACAACATAAGGGTGGGTGGGAGGGCCCAAGGACAATTCCATCTTGCACCTCTTTTTTTTCTTTGCATTATGTACAGTTTGGGGCCTAGTTTTTCAATGCCATCCTGTCTGCCACTGCAGTTTCACGCCTAGATGGGTCACGTGTTTGTGCCGCCCACTCGTGTCGCTTAGCATAGTCATCCAGCTACCTCGGTGCAACCTTTTGGACATAAAAACACTATTGTGAGGTGTGAGGTATTCAGAATAGACTGGAAATGAGTGGAAATTAAGGTTATTGAGGTTAATAATAGCATAGGAGCAGAAAAACCTACAAATTCTGTGATTTTAGCTGTTTTTATGCTTTTTTTCAAAAAAATACAGATCCAAAACACAAAACCCAGAACCCAAAACACGGACGGGTGGTTTTGGCAAAACCAATCCAGATCCAAAACACGAAGAAAGATCCAGATCCAAAACCAAAACACAAAACACGAAAAGTGGCCGGTGCACACCCCTAATATATATATATATATATATATATATATATATACATACCCAAACATACGCACACTGAAGGCTTGGATCTATGTTTTATGCAAAAATGCAGATGGACAGAAGATTTTTTTTAATGCAAACTGCACATCTTAAAGTACTTACAAACGAGTCGTATGCATTACAGTCGCTTCTCAGTTGTGGCTGGATGGGCGTTGTTGGGTGTCAATGGGGCAGAAATGGCTCATTCGCACATAGAATAGATTTGTCATGGGCTGGTGTAAATGCTGGTAATAGTGATGACGGCGGCTATCTCATTCGGAAGACTGTGGGTCTGACTTAGATTACCAACTGCTGATCGCATGGGACTTCGATCAAAAGAAGCAATCGCATTACATATGACTGGAGTGGCTACTTTATTTGTACTCAGGTACTGTACTGTAACTAGTAAGTATACTGAATTTGTATGCAACACTTATGCACATAATGTATAAAGGGTTGCATAAATTAAGGGCAGGAATCAAAGACACAGCCAGCGTCACAATGACAGTGCATGTCCTGCCTCCTCTGTACAATGTATTGATGTCGGGCGCTTTGGGGGTGGGCCGGCACAGGGCACATTTAAGCCATGTTGAGCCTATGCCAAGAGGTGTTTGCACCTTACAGCTCATTGTGAAGATACAAATTTGCCAGGTTTTCCTGGCGTTCATCTGCATCAGCAAATAGTAAAGTCCAAACCGGTAACCGCCATCCGGGACATTACCCACAATGCAGTGCTCTAGCTCCATCTCCTGGCCTCACTCTCCTCCCCTTCTCTCCTGTTCTCTGCCTCCTCTCTCCTGATCATAGTTGCCTAGTCTGCTTATAACAAGCGGAATTGGGCTTGTTTTTTCCCCCATTTGCTTGTTATTTTGGATGGTTGCTTGTTGCTTGTTTTTGGTCTTATTTCTTTTTAGGTAGCTTGTTATTGGGCTTGAAAGCCAGGTCCCATTACTAAGGTGAGCAAATGTTATATAGCTCCTTCACCAATCCATTTATGTTAGCTGTCTGTCTGTATGTATATCTCTCTGTATATGTAGTTATATAGATTTGGTTAACTAGAATGACTCGTTTAAACGATCAATAGAAGTTACATTTTCCCATATGTCAGTTATTTTGTTTTGACGTGTTTGTTTAAATGACTCTTTTGTCCTGTACTTTACCACGCACAGAGGGCCTGATTCAACAGTGCATACTAGTTGCTTGGGAATCTGCGCAGGACCCATTCTGCGCATGTGGAGAACAGGTACTGCTATATTGCACAGACACCTGTATTCATTTGCCTGATTGACAGGCAGAGGAGTTTGCGCAGCGGAGACGACCTGCGTTCCTGGAAACGGGGGCATGTTTCCTTTGTTTTCTGCATTCCTGGAAACGGGGGCATGTAGTCCCCGTTTTCCAGGAGTGGCAAAGCTAGCACCTGCATCCATGGACGCAGACTTCCTGGTCTTGCAGGATGACAGAACACGGCTAGCTTCAGCTACCGCTGCCTGACCAAAAGTGCAACCATCGCGATCGATGGTTGCAATGGCGATCCCAGACTGCAACCTTGGTCGCAGCCTGGGATCACAGATGCAGCAAGGAGATTTCAGGCACCTTCTGCTGCATTTGCATTTTAGGAAGGACAGAATTACAAAGTTGCTTGTGGGCGGCTTTGCAATTCCGTCCTATGCCGAATCAGGCCCCGTGTGCCCTGCGCTCTACTTCGCACAGTCGAGTCCATTCGTACAGCAGGGAAAAGCCGGGTTTTGCAAATATTTATATGTATTTTAATAAAATTAACAATAACTTTGTGGTTTTCATTAAATTACCTCCACCCCCGTATTAGGTTGGGTTTGTTTTTCACTCAAGAGTTGCTTGTTTCTCATTTCAGAGTTGGCAACAGTGCTCCTGATCTCTGTGCTGAAATCTTCACTCGACGGTGACTGGGCATAAAAAATACGCTACCTGGTAAAATAACACTACCGCTCGCTGCACGACAAGGCAGTGTTATTTGCCAGCAGCAGTTAACTAAAAAGCTCTGTAAGCAGCACCAAGAGCTGCCGCTATATTGCACCCATTTTTTCCTAGTTAAATAGGCCCCTATGCACTGTGTACTACACACATTGATGCATTTGTTATAAAGGCCATAAAACAGCAGACAAAGGGCCTCTGCAGCCTTCTATGAGTGTAATAATCATGCTTCTTCGTATTCTGCTCTGTTTATAATCTGTCTTGCTTTAGTTACAGTACAAATCACTTTTTCATACAGAAGAAATTGCACAAGAAATGGTTTATCTTCTAAAAACAATACTGAAGACAAATTGAAGACGTTTTACATGCTTCACATACAAAGCCTTACAACAGTGTCACTAATGTGATTTGCACATTAAGTGTAGCCCCCTTAATTGTAAGAAGAAAGGGTGCAGGATGAATGTCTATGCTTATTACATTGTTTACTCTAATCTCTCCATAAGCAAGAAATTCAGCGTAGCAACATTTTAATGTTATTTGATAGTGCCATCTATTTCCTAAGCTTTTGTTTCCCAAAAGCAACATTAATCTGGCTGTACCTGCTGTGCTAGGCTGCAGAAGAAACTAATGCATATCTATAAACAATGGTTATTTAGTGCATCTACTAAAGATTATAGGAGTCATTTCCAAAACCTACATGATTAAATTGGGATGCAACTGCAGTGATTGGCCATAGAAGACAAGAATTTGGGCATCCTAGGTGACTCAGAAGATACTGTAAAATAACATCTCTGACACGTCTCTGAATGCTGCAGGACATCAATGAAATACACATACAAGTTCATCAAATGTTGTGCTGAAATATATGCATACAGTAAAGTTATTACACATGGCCTAAACAAATGTCGGCACATGTCATGGGAGGATGGAGTGAGGACATTCACATCAAGTTCTCCTAAATTAATAGCTACATGCACAAAACAACAGCCAAAGTATAATTAGCAGGAATGGGGGAAATATAACTCCTATGTTGCTGTCTGTATATTACCATCAGGTGACAAGGTTGTGAGTTATTGTTGGGAGCCCTACAACTAACATAGTACCACTGTGCAGCTGCAAGCATGACCTTCACCAAGCTAAGAGGTTCAGTGAACTACGCCACATGGAAGTTCGCTATGGAGATTAAGCTGAAGTTTGAAAAACTGTGGAAAACCACACATAATCCAGGTGACAATCCAAATCCTGATGAAGTAGATAGAGTCATGTGAACTATTGGCCTAGCTGTAGAGCAGCACATGTTTTCCATAATTCCATAACTGCACCAGCACATAATAGGTGGATAGCCCTGCAAGCAGTGTAGGAAGACAAGGGTCTTATGAGGAGAATAAACCTGAGGCATTCACTGAGTGCATGCAGACACAAGAATGAGAAACATTTATGAGGTTATCTATATCTCAGCAATTGACATCTGTAGGTGTCCAGAGTCCAAACGGAGGTTGTGATGGCAATTATGCAGAATCTTATGCCTGAATTGGATATTTTGGTGGCTATAGAATCCATTACAATGAAGCTATCAATGGAGAATGTGAGGAATAAACTACTGCAGTTCCAGTAACACATTAGTTGAGACAAATGCTGAGAGTTCTGCTTTACTCACAAAGGATACTAAGCCTAAAAGGCCTAAGTACAAAGTGTATCATATGTCAAAAGGTGGAACACAAATACTCTGAATGCAGACTGAGAGATTCAAGGAATGAGCTTTCAATTTAACTATTCGAGTCATGAGGCATTTCAGTTGCAATCATGAATGGTTTACATCATTAAGGAAGCGGGATCCTTTAACAGTCAGAGGCATAGGCAAACGCAGGGGGGGTTTCTGTCTGCCTGGAAACCCCCCTCCCCAACCCACACCATGACCACAATAGAAATAGTAATATAATAGATTGTTACTAGTGCTGCATGTTCTTCTCAGTATCATAAATGAAATAATTAGCACCACCTGTGGATCTTTTAACATGTATCAGCCAGTAATAAATAACCTGTGCACCAACTAGAAGAACTGGAAAACATGCACTATTAGAGATGCACTGCTATAGTGCCCATAATGTACATATACAGTATGTCCAGGGCAGTGCTAGGTTCTTCTGCTGCTCCTCCAGGCTCCCGGACTTGCTCCATTAGTCTGGATTGGTGCCCACATCTAAAATAAATACGTTCAGCTCAGGCAGGATGGCCTACTGGTGCATCTAATGGCTTACTGTGATCACTGGTCCTGTATATGCTGGAATTATTACACACAATACACTATGTATGATGCTTATTAAAGCTGGTTAAGTACTAATTCTGCCCTCTTCATTGACAGGCCATACTCGCTCTAAAATTAAGCATTTGGAAACCCCCCTCTGGAAATCCTGCATTGGCTACTGAGAGGGATTGGAGACAAGTCCTTACAGCCACAGAAGTCAGGACAATCGTGCGATAACAAGCTCTGAGAAAAGTCAGTCTGTAGAGCTGTTGCACAGGCACCTAGGGTAAAATAACATTTAGAAATCTTGATGGAATGGTGATAGGAATAGCCATAAGCAATACAGTAAGACCAGGGTGTTAGAGTTGTATAATGGGTAAACAAACCTTCTGTCCCTTTCCATAGTCATAAACCAGAGTTGAGGCACTACTAGCATACAGAAATGTGTGTCCCAATGGAAGTGAAATTGATAAGTAGATACCAATATTTCCTGATATTAATTGATGACTTCACAAGAATGACAAATATTTACTTTATCAAAGCCAACAGTGCAATGCATACACGCCCAAACAGAATGGCGTCAGTGAAAAAGTAAACCACAAAATTATAAGGACAACACAGACTATTCTGATTGATGCAGGCTTAGAAAAGTGTTTTGGAGCAGAAGCAGTGTCTACTGCTGTATACTTAGAGAACCTTGCAGCCGCAGTAGCTTTAAAAGGCAAAACACTATTAAAGGTGTCATCTGAAAATAAGCCAAATGTCAATCATCTAAGAGTCTTTGAATGTAGAACTTATGCACACTTTCCTAAAGAGAAAAATGTAAGCTGGATCATAAGTCAGTGGAATGTATCATGCTTGGATACTGCTATGAAAGCAAGGGATACAGACTGTGGGACTTTACAAATGAAAAGCTTATAAAGCCTAGGGATGTTGTATTCTGTGAAACAGCACCACTGAGCTGGAACATGAATCACAGCACAAGTTTGTATCACTGGATATACTAACAGCTGCAAGCATGTCTGAGTTAGACTGCCAGTGTGGATACCTAGGTCCATATTCAATTTGAGGCGAAAAGTCCAGACTTTTCTCCTGCTGGACTTTTCGCCTCCTTCGCCTGTTTTCCAGGTGGAAAAGTATTGCGCTTGTGCCCGATATTCCCCGTATTTAATTTCAAAGGACACGAAAACGAGACCTGGTGAAACTGGGAGCGGTGATAAAAAAAGGGAATTTTCTGGAAAACATCCTTGAAACCCCCTAAAGATGTCCAGTGATGGGGGATCACTATGGGTTTTTAAATAGCAATGGCAGGTGCATAAATGCGGCTTTGAAGAAGGTGATGCAGAAGAGCATTTAGCAATTTAAGAAAAAAAAACTATGGCTATCCAATTTGGGGTACATGAAAATGGGTGCAAGCATATTTTTAAGTCCCTAAAATGATTTTTAAAAATTCTTCAAAATTGCACCTGCCACTACTTCCCGCATTGAAGAATACACCTGCTGCATATATGGGAACGTCTCGGGATTACATTTAGCTAATTTACAAGTGTTTTCCCTATTTATTTACTTTTAAACCCAAAATGTAAAATATGTTTTTGGGGTGTCCCGATTTTTTTTTTTATTACTCTTTTTTACACACATTGGGCCTGATTCAGACCCACTTGCGAGCGGCTGTCCGCTCGCAAGTGGGTCGATGGTGTGCAATGCGCATGCGCACGACGGAGGGAGCTCCGTCGTGCGCATGCGCGAGACGCGACGAGCGAAGGACTTTCCTTCACTCGTTGTGTCTGATCAAAGGGGGCGTGCTGTCGATGTTGATTGACAGCATGCCCCCTTTGGTGGGCGTGCCAGGGGCGTGCCTGCCAGACGGAGGCGTTCCCAAGGGAACGCCTACCGTCAGAAGCCGGCCCCACTGACATCACTAGTGATGTCAGTGGGAGTGATTTTGGCTCTGATAGAGCCAAAATCACTCCTGGCCCTGCGGTTGAAAAACTCAACCGCAGGCTTCTGCCCGCAGTGGCGATGGTCGCGATGGTCAAGACCATCGCGACCATCATACTGCACGCTCGTATATGCTGTGGGTGGTGACCCACAGTTATACGAGCGTCCAGGAGGACGCTCCATATTTATGGAGGTGGGCCCTGATTCAGAGCGAGCGCTCTGGGCAGAGCGTCTGGCTCTGAATCAGGGCCATTGTTTTTAGAAGGCATTCCTAGGGGTGCAGGCTATTTTTTTTAAGCCTGCACCCCTAAACCCCAATTTTGCTCTTTTTTTCGCCAGCTATAGGCTGGCGATAAATTATCCCCTTTTTTTTACATTGACTTTTCGCACCGGCGAAAAAGTCTTTGTAATTGAATACAGGGATAATGACAATAGGCGAAAATGACATCATTGGCGATAATTTATTGAATACGGCCCTTCTGTAACCCCCCTCCCCAAGATATATTATGAAGAGCTTGCAAATGTTGCTTTCTGTGAACCACAGAATAACCAAGAGGCCAAGTCCAGTCACAACTGGAAGTAAGCAATAGACAAAGAAATGGCAGTATTACATGACAACAATACGTGGACTCTTCTTAACAGGCCAAGTCACTGCAAGACAAAAACAAGTGGTTCTTCATTAAAAAGTTGAATGTAGATAAAACTGTTGCCCATTACAAAGCCCGACTTGTTGGTAAAGGATATATGCAGAAATCTGAGATTGACGATGGCAAAATGTTCTCACCTTTGGCAAGGTACAAAACACTAGATTTAGTCATTGCCCTATCTGCCATGCATGATATAATGCTGTACCAGACAGACTTTGATGAGATGTTTTGAAAGAATTGGAGCTTGTTGTTTTCATAAAGCACATGGGGTTTAACATGAGTGAGTAAAATTATTTAAGATTAGTTGGTATTGAGACAAGTCAGTGTTACCTGATTGTTTCAATATTCCTGGCGCTTGGGGGAATTATATAAAAAAAATATATTTTATAGATTAAGACCTACACGTACTAAATAAAGGATTGTATGAATGAACCACTTAAGTTGTGGATTAATCAGTTCTGTGTAGCTAATTTAGAGCAATGCAGCAGGATTAAGGGGTAAATTTACTAACATTCGATTTTGCAGTTTGAGTATTTGACATTCGATTTGTATTTACCACAACGAATGTAAATTTGAATTTAAAACTGAATTTTACTCAAATCGAACATCGGAAAAACATCTGTACTTTTACATAGACCAACACACAAATCCCTTATTTACTATAATTCGATTTGAATTTGAACACAAAATCGAACTGCAAATCGAACTTCAAATCCCCAAATGAATAGACCTGCTTCATGCTTTCAATTTGAGCATGAGCAGGTCGGATTGACACCGATACATGCATACATCAGTGAGATGCATGCATGTATCTTACTGTAAAAAGCTAAAAATTACGTGGGGTCCCCCCTAAAACAGAACCAGCCCCGGACTTTTCATAGCGTTGTCTAAGTACAGGGAAAAAAATACGTAGGGTTCCACTGTACCTAGTACAACCAGCTCAGGGGAACCAGTCCTGGTTCTGGAATTACAGGGGAAAAAACAGCGTATGAATTCCCCTGTAAGCTCCAGAACCAGCACCAGACCCTTTCTAGCGGGGGACTGATGCCAGGGGAGCCCATTCACCCCCCAGCCATAGCATCAGCCCTGACCGCGTCAGCCCAGGCCAGGGACCCCCCAATAAAAGGTTACCCCTTTCCAGGGAACCCCTCTCCTAGGCTGATAGCCCGGGGCTATCCTTGCCACCCCTGGGCAGTCGGTGGCGGGTTGATAGTGTAAGTGTAGTGCATTTTATATAGTTTATATTTAATGTAGTATAATATATAATTATATAAATTTAAATTATATAGAATATAAGGGGGAAGAGATTATATTTCAACCTCCAATAATATTTAAATACAGCCAATAATTACAAACAAACATAGAAATCAATATAGTTCACTACCAATTTTTCTTAATACAGGCAAAAGGCGATTATTGTAAGTGGTTAGCTTCAGAGTTGTATGGTAATGTAGCCACTGCTGTGAATGTGTACATAGATGCTATGCAAAAATATGCAAATGTTGCAGTCACTGGGAGATGTATTGAGACGCCCACGTGCAGCTTTGGAAATCCAAACATCTGCGTACAAAGATGCAGTTACATTCCAGTCCTGAGTGAGTCTATGGTCCCACAGAATGGCCGTGGGAATTGAGACACCGTAGCCATATTTCTTCCGTACCTAATGCGCAGACACAGGATGTTACACACCCCGAGACGTCGTGACACATCTATGTTTTTTGCCACCTCTCCCCGTTACCTCCCCCAAACACTCCCTGGCTGTCAATCATACAGCAAGTAAAAAGTCGCTGTGAGCGACTATAGTAATGGTCCTTGATGCATGCTCATTGAGAATTAATATTGGCTTTGTACCACTAATTTCTCCTAAGTATTGCCTAGACACAACCTTTTATCCTCAAACATATTCCAACACTCTCATTGCAAGTTAATCCAGTTGAGAACTTTTTGGTGTTAGACTACCATTGACTAATGCACTAGGAGATAGGTTTGGTTGGCAGGGGCATGGTGAATCGATTCCTCACTGGACCTCGACTGAGGAGGCTGTGATGTTGCTTGAATGAACACTTAGGTATAATAAGAAAACTAATATATGGAGAAGTACATGCTTTTGATATGTCACACATGGGCAAATAACCAGGCCCATATAGTTTCTTAATAATTTATTTTAAAATGTGAAATACATAAAATGTGGCTCCATCTTACTTGAAGGAATCAACAGCAAATCAAGGAATTCCAACTTCCCAGATGATTCTCTTGATGCGCACATGACAGTTCTGCCAATGCCAAGTATGAAGCATCACTATGTGCTAGCTACACGCTAATCTCACACCTGAACATGAATGGATAACATTTTATACCAAACAATCATAAATGTAGTCCATTGTTTTACATGTTTTTAATAAAAAAATCTATTTGTAGAATAGACAATTGTATTTGTAGGGATAATATACTGACAAACCATGCAATCAGTAAGATTTTAAAAGCTGAATTTAATTAGCGGCGATGTGAAGTTACAATGTGCAACTGCGCACATCACAGTTTAATAACCTAATATATGACCCCAATTTTTCTGAGTTTCCAGCACAGCTCTATAGGGTTTTAGGAAAAATCTGGGTTGTTTTTGGTCGCGAGATGCCGGCTAAATGGTCGGTGTCCGGCACATTGTGTCTATCTCTTCTAATTGAATACCACCTTAATTCTACTTGGATATGAGATGTGATCTATCAAGACAAACATCCCTAAGTTTATCATCCATGTAATGATGGTTTTATATGAACTGTAATGACTCTTACTTCTGCTTTGTTTTTCTTTGGGTGTTTTAGAGGAACATAGAAACTCAGTTGCCTTTGTCTTCTTGAATAAAACATATCTTGATATATTGAAGCAATTGCTGTAAGATCGTACTTTTAATCTATTTATAACACATGCCTGTTGAATAAAATGTTTTGTTATCAGAACAGTTTTATTGAATTTTCAAGAAAAACTGAGCCACTGGGAAATTCTGCTTCAGACTTCATTGGTGAGAAATTCATAAAGTAATGAGCTGACAACAGGGGATGAAGGGACATTTGTACTGGGCTCAGTACGGCAGGGGGCACACCATCAGATATCCTAATTATGGAGCCTGTACAGAAAAAGACCCTAAAATACTTTCTATTTCAGCTCTACATGTGCTACCCTGAGCTCCTGAACTACTTTCCGTAGTAAGTATCCTGAGAAGTGCAGTTCTGCTATCCTGCTGTATTGCTGCTGTTAACCCAGTCCGTACTGGGGTGAAGCTACTCCTGAACTGTGTGACTAATTTCCTAATTAGTGCCTTTCCTAGCAACTGTTTGTTCCAAAATTCAGATTGCTGATATATTGACTTCAGCTCCAGAATCCAGAGCCAGCTATCTATTAGCAGATATCTGTCCAATCTGGCTGGTTGGAATGAAAACCTGGTAATGTATGGGAGCAAATGACAATCATCCATTTGCTCACAAACACTGGAAAGTAGCCAAAAATGGTTGTTCAGACAAATTGGTTAAAACACACAAATTTACCCAATTTGAAAAAAAATTTTGTCCTTTTTTTAGTGTTTAAAACCATATGATCGACTGTCATTTGCTCCCATACATTACCAGGTTTTCATTCCAACCAAAGATTTTCTGTCCAACCATCCAACTAGTTGATTGGTTGGAATGCAAATCTGGTAAGGTACGAAAGCAAATAGCAATCAGCAATTTGCTCCCAAATGCCGGAAAATGGACAAAAACTGTTGTTTGAACAAATTGTTTAGATGAAACATTTAACAAACTTGTCTGACGACCATTTTCATCTGTTTTCTGGCATTTAGGAGCAATTTGATGATCATCATTTAAACTGACAGACATTTTATCTGGCAGCCTGCCAGCCGCAGATGTCCGCGGCATACACTGTGAGATTTCTCTCACAGTGTATCAGCCCCGACATCTGCGCGCCGCCCCTGGGGGAGGAGACATTTCCCTGTTCCTTGCATGGGAAGGAACACAGGAAATATCCGTCTGTCAGCCGTGGCTGGGCATACACTGCCCGATGCGGCCGACAGTTTACGGGTAAATATCGCATCGGACGGGCATGCTGGACAATCCGGCATGCCCGACCGAGCAATATTTAACCCTCGGTTGCCCCCACATGCTATAATTATCGGGGCGATCCGTGGATATCGGGCGGATCGCCCCGATTATTGTAACGTGTATAGCCAGCTTTACTCCCATATGTTACCAGATTTTCATTCCAACCAATCAACTAGTTTACGTGTGTACCCATCTTTAGAGACTTTAGGCCCCCATACATCAGCAAATGATTGCAGCAATTCTGCAATTTGCAATCGATTGTGTAAAAAAATCTTTCCCTTTTTCAATTGATTGCAGATTGCAGAATTGCCACAATCGATTGAAAAAGGGAAAGATTTTTATACACAATCGATTGCAAATTTCAGAATTGCTGCAATCAATTACTGATGTATGGGGGCCTTTAGACTTTGCCTGTGGTGAGTCTAATTACCATCTATTTGGTTCACCTGTACTTCCACCAGGGCCGAAACTAGGATTTTTTGTCACCAGGGGCAAGACAGTAATTTGGCGCCCCCCATGTAATTCCCCTGCAGTAGTGCCCATATTGTAATGCCCCCATAGTAATGCCCATATGTTAATACCCCCATAGTAATGCCCCTGTAGTGCCCACCATACAGTAATGCCCCTGTAGTGCCCATGCTCCCATATTAATGCCCCTGTAGTGCCCATGCTTTCATAGTAATGCCCCTGTAGTGCCCATGCTCTCATAGTAATGCCCCTGTATTGCCCATGCCCCCATAGTAATATCCCTGTAGTGCCCTTACAGTAATGCCCCTGTAGTGCTCATGCCCCCACAGTAATGCCCCTGTGGTAATGCCCCTGTAGTGCCCATGCCCCAATAGTAATGCCCCTGTAGTGCTCATGCCCCATTAGTAATGCCCCTTATTGCCTATGCCCCAATAGTAATGCCCCTGTGGTAATGCCCCTGCCCCCATAATAATGCCCTGTAGTGCAGCTTATTAACAAAAAAAATACTTACCTTGAACCCCGCTCCTGCATCCAGTGTCGTGTCCGGTCCGCCGGCTGCTCCTTGGAACTATGGAGGAGATGTCATGACGTCTCCCCCATAGTGCCCGTGGGGAGAGCCGGAAACTGGAGTTCGGGAGAGAACTCCAGCCTCCGGCTCCGGCTACACCGCGTCGCTGCAGAGAAGGAGCCGGGCGCCCGCTGGTAATAAATATTACCAGCGGACGTCCGGCTTGGAGCCTCTCTGCAGCGCCGGGCTGGAGGTCACTGGCACCAGGTACAGCGGCTCACCCGGTGCACGTGCACCTCCAGCCCCCCCCTAGTTGCGGCCCTGCTTCCACTCTTCTACAAGGAATCCTTAATCCACAGCAGTGTAATTAATCTGTGGTCTCCTAGCTCTGATTCAGCATTGCTTCACTTCTGTTTGATCTCTGACTCACCACTAATCACCTGTGTGTTGTATAGCTCAGTCCCTACTGAGTGAAGCTCAACTGTGCTTTGGTTACATTCATTTGTTATCTTGCTGGTGCAGTTCTGTTTGTATTTGCTGCACTAACATTTCATGCCATTCTACTCCTGTGTAATCAGCATCTGAAGTTGCATAGGTAATTCCAGCTTGTTCCACTGTGCAAAGCATCCACCTGTCTGCTCAAGTATATCAGCCGTTACTGCTTCCCTGGTTCCATTCCCGATTATTCCACAGCTACCATCCATTCTGGTGTTCACCTGTCATCTTTAGAGTGCTACCAGACTACAGAGAAACCTCAGTCGAAGCCTGGTAAATACTTCTGCCAAGATCTGCCACTCAAGTGTCCTGGACTACAGAACCAAGTAAGAAGAGTGCTTTTATTATTATTATTATCAAGTAACAACCCAGTTCACCCTGGTTTACCTACTGCTACACTCTTCTCTGCTACATACAGCACACCATCACCAACACCAACGTCCCTGGTAGTTTAGAGGGTACGATCTGACATCTCTCTGCCGGTACCCGAGTTAGATTCTTGGTCAGGGAAGCATCTACTCACATGTCAAGAGGTCTTCTCAGGCCTGCCAGCTTTGTTTACACACCTCCCACTTCTCAAACAGACATCTACCTGACCCCTGTTCCACAAACAAACACAAGAGTGACAGCTTTAATACGCAGGTATTACTGTAGTCGCAGCATTAATCCAAATCCTATAATATTTCTCACTGTAAAACTAGCTCCAGCTCTAAAACTAATTATCTATCAGGGCCCTGTGTGAGAGTTGCAGCCCCATCCAGGCAGTTATATAGCAAGGGACAGACAGAGCATATTAGTCATTGAGCCCATACTGGAGAACCACAGCACTTGCTGTGGATTAACCCTTTGTTGTGGACTTTTTCGCCATGGTCCATCCCTCGTCATCAATAGGGACTGATAGATCAGCCTCCCAATCTAATTCATGAGGTTCCCTGTCAGGAGGAGTCGGGGTCAGAATGAAGTGATATAGTATGGAGATGTTTCTTTTCTGACCAAGTATACACAAAACGGAGACCGCGTCCGTAGAGTACAGGAAGAAGATTTAGAGTTAACAAAGCTGACATTCTGCAAGTATCGGTACGAGGTAGGGAGTGATCAGCAAGTTTGGAGGTCCGCAAATGATGGAGTAAATTTACCTTTCACGTTCCTAAACCTGTCAATCTGTATTGCCTGCAAAAAGGATGCAATAGAACTGCCACAATCTGGATGTTTCCAATTAGTAGACATAGAAGAGGGGTGCAGAGCTAGATCATGGGATATACGAAGTCTGTCCCACACCTTGAGAGTGAACCTAACAGTCGGGATTGCACAAGCTGAGGCTAGTCTAAGCAATTTAGCAAGCCAAATGAACCCATCATCGTTTCCCTCCTGGAGCATAACATTTTCAAGATCCACCCATCTCTTACAACCCAGGTCTGAATGCCACGATATTACATGGTCAAGTTCTGCATTATTGTAATAAGAGCAAAGTACCAGGAGACCAAGGCCTCCCCCAGGTACTGGGTTAGCTAGGATGGATCTACGATATGAGGCCTACCATGAGCCCAGATTAAATGGTTACAAAGGGTTTGCATGGAGTCCAGGGCCAATATCGGGATGGGAATGGGCAGGGTTTAGAACAAGTATAATAGCAGAGGAAGGAGGTTAATTTTTATGGCATTGATCCTACCAATTCATGAGATGTATAAGGAATGCCACTTTACCAGAACATTTAGGGAGTAATTGATTGTACCTGCGAGGGAACACAAAGGGCCAGAGCCTCAGATTTAGAGATATTTATTTTATATCTGGAAAGGGAGCCATAAGCCTGTAATTATGACTGAAGATTAGGAAGAGACACTAAGGGGTTAGTCAAAGTGAGAAGGATATCATCCACAAAGAGAGACAACTTATACCGAGTCTTTCCCACTTCGACTATTCTGATTTCTGGATTTGCTCTAATTCTAGCTGCTAATGGTTATTATTATTTTTATCCTTTATTTATATGCCGACACAAGTGTTTTCCACAGTGCCTTACAAAATACATAAATAAGTGAACAAGATATCAGTGACTTATAGTACAATACAATGCAGGACAAGGACAAGCTTTATATACATTGCTGCATTAGCTATCATAACACACAAATAAGCAACCAAGTGATAGGCGCCCTAGTGGGTAGTAAGGAGTAGATGAAAGTATAAGTAAGAAGAAGCACAAGAGAGTAGAGTTCCCTGCTTGTGAGGGCTTACATTCTAATGGAGAGGAAGACAAACAGGCTTGACACAGATGGGGTAGACAGGGATGAAGGAGCATGTAGCAGCAAGCAAGGATGAGAACTAAAAGAAATTTGAACATTTGTAGAGGGTAGAGAGTCTGATGGGGAGAGGGAGAGAGTTCCAGAGGTAGGGAGCAGCATGGGCAAAATCTTGGAGGTGGGCGTGGGAGGAAGTAATGTGACAGAGGGTGGATGGGAGTGTGAAGAGAGATGAAGTGACTAAGTGAGTGTAAAAACCTTGGGTTCTGAAGGGGAAGGGGAGCCAGTGTAGGGCTTGTACCATAGTCCGATCTGGAGATGACCAGTGAATTGCGGCCCTTACCGGTGAAGGCACTGTGGCGAGGTCCTTCTATCGAGGGAGCTGGTGTGTGGAGACTGGCACATTGGCTGTACGCAGAGGTCTGCCAGCATTGGGCCATCCTGGCCAGGGTAAGTCTAGCGGCGTCTCTGCGTCACAGGTGTCTGGGCGCCACCATGTTGTCTTTGGCCATGTGACATAGTAGGCCAATCGTCTGTAGGTCACCTGCTCTCTCGGGCTTATAACGTTCCGCTACTGGGTACTTAATGGTGTTTGGAGCTACGTGTTCACAGTGTAGCTGTGAGAGAGAGTTATCTGCGCTACTGAACCCTAGACCGCTCTACCTTGCCTTGCACTCTGCTGGAGATCAGCCCTGCACCTTCCACCAGACCCACTCCTGCCTGAACCTGTCTCCTCAGTTAACCCATTCCTGCACAGCCATCATCACAGCATTTCCGGATATCCCCTTCAGCCACTATTCAGCAAACCAGGATTTCCACTTCACTCTCAAAGTCTATCTGGATTCATCTCTCTCACTGATCTGGACATTTGTTTACTCCCACTCACTACAGTTCCCTTCAGCCACATATATCAGTTTGTTTATTACTGGACTGTAGTTTATCTTATTATTCATGTCTACGAATAGTCACATTTAACAACCCACTTTTCAGTTTAAACCTGTTCCATTGCCTGCTCCTGTTTCCACCCCGGGTCCACAACAAATACAGGGCCTGATTCAGACCCGCTCGCGAGCGCTGAGTGCTCTCAAGTGGGTCGATGATGCCCTAATGCGCATGCGCACGACGGAGGGAGCTCCGTCGTGCGCATGCGCGAGACCTGCATAGCGACAGCCAAGCTGTCGCTATGGGTCTCGCACCAAAGGGGGCGTGCTGTCGATGGTGAGTGACAGCACGCCCCCTTTGGTGGGCGTGCCGGGGGCGTGGCTGCCCAGACGGAGGCGTTCCCATGGGAACGCCTACCGTCTGGGGCCGGCCCCACTGACATCACTAGTCATGTCAGTGGGAGTGCTTTTGGCTCTGATAGAGCCAAAAGCACTCCTGGGCTTGCGGCAGCGAGACCCTACCGCAGGGTCTCGTCGCAAGCCCTATGGTCGCGATAGTCTTGACCATCGCGATCATCTTTTTGGCCGCTCGCATAAGCTGTGCTAACAGAGGGTTTTAGTAGCATCCTGGGTGAGGTAGGGTTTTATCTTGGAAATATTGGGCAAGCATTGGTAGATCTAGTCACTATTAGTATTGCTATTCCTGAAGCATTAAAATTGACAGATAATTCTCTCTTACCACATGTGGAGAGGGTACACCGTATAGGCCCGGATAGACCTGCTCTGAATGCTAGGTCTCGACCAGTCATTGTGAAGTATCTAGACTTCAATATAAAGGAGAAGGTACTTGCTACATATCGTAAGGTATCTGAACTAATGGTAGCTGGTACTAAGGGGGTCATTCAGACCAGCTTGCGAGCGCAGGACGCTTGCAAGCGAGTCGATGGTGCCCTACTGCGCATGCGCACGACGGAGGGAGCACCGTCGTGTGCATGCGCGAGACAAGGCTAGCGACGGGATAGCCGTCGCTCCGGGTCTCGCACCAAAGGGGGCGTGCTGTCAATGTTGATTGACAGCACGCCCTCTTTGGTGGGCATGCCGGGGGCCGTCTGAAGCCGGCCCCACTGACATCAGTAGTGATGTCAGTGGGAGTGATTTTGGCTCTGATAGAGCCAAAATCACTCCAGGGCTTGTGGCAGTGAGACCCTACCGCAGGGTCTCCGTCGCAAGCCCGATGGTCGTGATGGTCTTGACCATCGCGACCATCATCATGGACGCTCGCTATAGCTGTGGGTGGTCACCCACAGCTATGCGAGCGTCCCAAGAGGCCGCTCCATTTTCATGTCGGAGGGCCCTGATTCAGAGCGAGCGCTCTGGTCAGAGCGTCCGGCTCTGAATCAGGCCCTAAGATCCTGATAATTCTGGATTTTTTGGCCACGGTCACTCAGAAGAGAAGAGAGTTCTCCAAAGTGTGCAGATTTCTGTATGAAAGCAACACTCTCAAGGTTCGCTCTTATGTATCATGCTAAATTGACGGTTGAAGATAACTGTCAAACTGTATACTTTACTGACACTAAAATTGCAAAAACCCCATTTTGGGATTGGTATTGAGCGGGGTAGATCACCAAATAGATGAGTACATTTGATGGTTCACTAAGATTTCCATAATAATGTATTAGTATATACACTGTTACTTTCAGGAGAGATGTTCCTCGATTTTGATTTTCTCTGACTCCCTGTTACTTTTGCTATGAAGTACTTCTTACATCATATAGTGCACATTACATTACAGGTGATGCTCGCTACAAAGTTTGTTTTTTTTATTGTGGAAAATTTGGAAAAAGAAGGTTGAAGCATTGTATGACAATGTAAGGTTTTTTTTTATTTTTTATTATTCTCTCTCTCATTCTCTCATTCTCTCTCTCTCCTCTCCCCTTCCCTTCCCTTCCTCCCTGGGGGGTGCAGTTGTTCCTGCATGCTTCTACTTTGCTGTATGCTTTCTCTGCTAGCTGGGACAGAGAATTGCGCTACTTTTCTGTCCTATCTCTTACATCATGTCTACCTAGGTGAGGTATTGGGTAAAAATGTCATCCCATTATAGATACTAGCTCTAAAGGGGTTTCTACTAATAGGTTAAAATTATTGTCATGGAACGTGGGTGGTCTAAACTCCCCCGTCAAGAGAAAACGTGTCACTAATCAATTCAAGAAATTCCGACCGGATATAGTATTCCTACTAGAGACGCATTGGTCAGAGGCCGACAACTTTACATTATGTGCATCTTGGATAGGGGAATGTGTTGGGGCCAACTACTGCAGGAAGGTCAGGGGTGTGGCCAGTTTCTTCCACAGAAACGTAGACTACTTCATGTTAAATACCATAACTGACCCAGGTAGATACCTGGTCGTGGACAAATCTCAGGTGCGCAACTCCAAATTACTAATAATATATAAATTCAATAAAATTTTGCAATCTATAGAGGTTTTTAGCATAATCATGGCCGAGGTTATGAGCCTACCCACCATATCCAGGTAACCTCTTTAGGGTAGTTCCCTAACATACTAGGGTTCAAATCCAGAGCGCAAACCACCCCCAAAACTAGCCCAGCTAGGCCGCCCCAGGGTACCGTTATAGTAAGAGTTGTGCACCTGAGATTTGTCTGTTTCTGTGCCTCCAATTAGTCTCATCAGGTTGCACCTCCCATTATATATATTCAGAGTGTGCACTCCAGGAACCTTTCCTATATGCAGCAGGGGGAAGATAAGTGCGTCTCCCTGTTTAAAGGAAGCCATGGGATCATGGGTAATCACCGCCGGTATAGGAGACCGTGCAGGCATGGGGGACCCTGGTTGTTTACGCATCCTCCTTAGAACATCAGGGCAGCGGGGCCTTAAGGCGGCCATTGCCCTGAGATCTATGCCTGAAGGGGTAGAAAGGCCGTCCCATGCTGGCTCCTCCCCCACCTCCTGAGGTAGTTGTTTCAGGGTCATTGCTCCTCCTCTCTCTCCTCACAGATGCTGGGCAGCCATTATTTCAGTGCCTGCAGTAAAGCTGGTCTTTGGAGAGTACAGGCTCCCAGTCTCTCTGTATTCTTCACCCTCAATGGTCAGATTATACATATTGCTCCTGCCTCCCCTGTTGGGGCTGGTTTGTTGAGCATTTATTGTCTTATATTGTCTATATTGCATTGAATGTTCTGTATGTATGACTGATAGCCCCAATTTTTTGTTATCTGTGATGCATTTACACTCTCTGCTCTAACGTAATTTTGCACATCTCAGTTCTTGCTTTGGTGTGTGGGGTTCTCCTGGGATTCTGTGTTAAGTCTTCCAGGGGTAAAGCTCCCAAGCAGGTGGGTGCTTCTAAGCTAAGTAATTGTAAAGCTTGTGCTGCTGTAGTTTCTACACAGGTTCCGGACCATGATGGTCTCTGTGTTCGCTGTTTTACTGCTTCACAGTAAGGAGGCCCTCTCAGCTGTGACCTTCTAGCCAGGAACCTGCTTGGATTTCCTCACTCTCCCAGGTAATTCTACAAGTAGTGGATAGACTCTCAGCTACTGTGGTAGTGCCCGCGGGGGCTGACTCTTCAGGTGTGGCCCAGGGTTCTAATTCGATGCAGTCCCAATTGCTGCCTGCTGCTATTGAACCTCCTTTGATACAGTCCTTTATGTAGTCAGTTCAGAAATTAGCACTGATGTCTGAGTCCTTTAAACAGATGATGGACAGGGAGCGCACTATTAAGCATAGGTCTACTAAGAGTGACAGGTGTGCACCATTGTCTGACATTGAATCTGACTCCTATGTTGCTTCTGATCTGAAGGAAGATCTATCCGTGCTTTCTGATGAGGAATCTTCATCTATCCCATAGGATTCCCAGCCTCAGGTGGATGTGGTTTCCTTCATTAAAACAGTTAAATAGTTACATCTGTTTTACTAATAAGGATGCGGAACCATCACCTGTATCCAACGCTCCAGTATTTTAATGGTAAAGGAACGCAGTGTCAGAATTTCCTTAATCAGCGCAGCTTGAGGATCTTTTGGTGGAAGCTTGGTCTCACACTAATAAGTGTTTACCAGTTTCCAAGCATATTATTACTTTTTATCCTCTACCAGCTGCCGATCAGACTAGATGCGAATCTCCTCCCCCTGTTGATGTGCATGTTGACCACTTGGTTAAGAATACTACTCATCCTCTTCCTAGTTCAGCATCACTTAAGGATCCGATGGATAGGAAGTTAAAGAATTACAGATGTGCCCAGCTAGTTTGTTGCTCCATACGCTATGTAGCGCGCCACACACCACACCATGAGTCGTGCCACACAGAAAGTTTCGTAATGTAGCGTAACGTAGCACTGGAATAAAGTCATAATGTGTAATACAACTTTTTGTCCACCAGGTGTCACTTTTCCTAAATTACACAGCACATGCGTCTGATATCCAATGCATGTTCTGTATCACCGCCGGATGATTGGCTGACAGAAGCGGTGATTCGGTACACTATACAGTAGTACAGCATTTTCCACGTGGAATCAGGAATGTATAATAAAGCTGCAGAAGAATGTCTAATAAAGTTTGAAATCATTAAGCTCTGTATTACAGGCTGACTGTGCGTTTGAAATTGCACACTTGCGCCAATGTAAGTACTGTCGGCACTGTCCCAGCCTTAAGCTGGCCACACACTAGACCAACTTTCATCCAACCATCCAACTAGTTGATTGGTTGGAATGAAAATCTGGTAACGTATGGGAGTATATGATGATCAGCAATTTGCTCCTATATGCCAGAAAACAGATGAAAATGGACGTTCAGACAAGTTTGTTAAATGTTTGATCTAAACAATTTGTTCAACTAACAGTTTTTGTCCATTTTCTGGCATTTTGCAGCAAATTGCTGATTGTCATTTACTCCCATACTTAACCAGATTTTCATTCCAACCAATCAACTAGTTGGATGGTTGGATGTAAGTTGGTCTAGTGTGTGGCCAGCTTTAGACATTGTAGTGATTTAATTACTTTAGGAACTACTGTAGTAATTGGATGAGGCGTGTTGCCTAGGAGGCTAATGCCTAGTCTCACTGCTCCTCCAATCTTCTTGTCCCGTGGGTTCGAGACCTTGAAAATATAGTTGTTGTTTTTTTTTGGTTTTTTTTAACATTCATTTATTCAGTATTCAATACATTATCAACAACTTCCCACCACCTGGCATTATCTATGCTACTTTATGCCACTGTGTGCTCAAGGAAGGGGTGTATGGCGCTCCAAAACAGTACCCATGTACTGTAGCACAAAATTAGTCATGCTACATTATGGCGTTTCGAGTCTATTTCTACTGCGCATGCCCAGTGGGTCAGGAGTCAAATACAGCGAAAGTGGAATGTCTGAATTACAGTACATAGAAGCAAATTTGAGGAAATGCGCTCTATACCCCTTACAGATGTATGAGTATATGGGAATGAATGTACTGCATCCAAAAATAACCCAATTAACTAAAAATATATATTTACTGAAAGAAAAGCATATATAAACATGAGAAAACAATATTAGCAAAGTATTGTGGTAATAGGTACATGAATCACCGGAATGTACACATGCAGGTGATATGCAGTGTACAGCTGTATGGGGCAAGTTTCGAGGTATGTGCCTCTCTGTAAGAGAATCAGTCTCCCACTATGAGAGAGTGGGATATAGATATATCAAAATAACACACTGTAGGAATCTGGAGATAACTTAGCTGGGAAGAGTTAATGAGTGAGGGGGGAATTAGTTGGTGCGGCGTCCCGCACAGTAAAGTCAGTGAACAGCGGCGTGTATGTAGAGTATAGATGCCCGGGGTGATTTTCTGGGGTAAGCAGTACGGGTGAAAACCTGGATATCAGTGGGAGGCGTGAGACACTGCACCGAGTCTGGCCCGTGGACTTCGCCGGAGAGCACCGGGTAGACCCCGCGACCACCGGCGCGTCTCGTCGGGCGGGACTGTGTGGTGTAGCAGAGACGGAGAAACGAAGACGGCTCTACTGTGAACAGTCCCCGCTCTCCAGACCCGCTAAGGAACTCACCTCCTCCTGCCTCGACAGGACTCCGCTCTTACCCCTGCCGGCTCGATGATCTCTGAGGTCCTCTTCTCTGGTCTGGTTTCCCTTGTAACATGTCCTGGCGGTTCGTGTCAATTGACACTGTGAATATACTGTTTCTCTCCAGTCCTCGCTTGTGGGTTTAAATGGGATAATGGTTCTGGTGCCAACGCGTTTTGACCCGCAAAGGGTCTTCTTCAAGGCAATGGGGGTCATGTCCAGTCTCAAGGGTGTGTTTTAAACATTCAGTCCTGGTCGCAAGCTCCATTGATTGGTGCTGGTGTGGTGGGGCGTGGTAACCAGATTGCTGACTGAATCTTGTTCTCTTAAGTGTGTATTGGCAACACTTGGTGCAATTAACAACATATCATGAATTACAGACATAACGGATGTGTGATATAAAACATAACGGATGTGTGATATAATCAAATTACAGACATAACGGATGTGTGATATAAAATATACACATGGCTTATGTCGCTTGTGTATTGTCGGGTAAAGGCTGAAATAAAGAATAGCAGAACGATCTAAAATGAATCTACTAAGGACACTATCTGACTGTAATCTATAGGATATAAGGTTATCACAGTATGAAACGATTGGTTTATATATAACCTAGACAATAAAATACACATAGACATAAATAGAATGAAAAATACTGACTGTGCGTTTAAAGCGCAAACTTGCATCAATGTCGGCGCTGTCCCAGACTTGGACACTATAGTGATTTGTCATGATTAGTAACTGGTAGTGGGCTCTGTTTGAGAGAGAGGTCTCTGCATTACAAACTGACTGTGCATTTAAAGCACAAACTTGCGTCAATGTCTGCATGGTTGGTGCTGTGGTAGCTGACAGCCAGCTCAGGGGGCTTACAAATTGGATCTCTGGCACATGCCCATATGGATGTTTCAACTCCTGGTTCTTCGCTCAGGTTTGCCGGACATTGACATGATGGCTTCCCGGCACAATCACCAAGTTCCAACGTATTGCTCTCGCACCAGAGATCTGGAGGCTTTTCTGGTGGATGCTTTGGCGGTCCAGTGGACCTTCCCTCTCCTGTACATCTTCCCTCCAATCTGATTCCTCGGGTCCTCCGCAAATTGAAGTTGGAGAGAGGCAGGATGATCCTAGTGGGTCCCCTTTGGCCACATAGGGCGTAGTACACAGACGCTCCTCTGCATCTTCCACTGTGGCTAGATCTTCTGTCTCAGGGCCCGCGCTTGCATCCAGATCTGGACTGTCTTGGTTTGACGGGGTGGCTCTTGAGACATCCGTCTTAAGAACTAAAGGATTTTCCAGGTCAGTCATTAATACTATGCCTAATGCCTGTAAGCCCTCTTTGGCTAGAGTTTACCATCGAATTTGGAGGACTTACTTTGACAGGTGTTCAACTAAAAATCTTAACCTAAGGTAATTTTGACTTTCTCGAATTCTTTCTTTTTTGCAGGCAGGGCTGGATTTGGGCCTTCTCCTTTCCTCGCTGAAAGTGCAGGTTTCAGCTCTTTCGGTCCTCTTTCAGAAACAGATTGCGCTGTTGCCTGATGTTCGAACTGTTTTGCAAGGGCTCCTACACGTACTCCCCGTTTGTACTGCTGGTGGCTCCTTGGAATTTGTCTCTGGTTCTTAGGGCCCTGCAGGCTTCACCTTTTGTACCCCTGGATACTGTAGACATTTCTTGGCTTACCTGGAAGACTGTCTTCCTCCTGGCCATAGCTTTTGTTTCTGTATAGGGCAGCCACATGGTCTTCTGCCAATACGTTACTGAAATTCTATTCCTTTTATACCTTCGCCACACCTGATGCAGCTTTTTGGCAAAGGGTTCTTAGCACAGCCTGGAAGTGTCCCCTCCCTTAGGGGATTAGCTTTGGAACGTCCCAGCGTAAAGCCTGTGTCCCCTATGGAGGAAGAAGAAAAGGAGATTTATGTGCTTACCTGTTGAATCCTTTTCTTCAATTCCATAGTGTCACAGGGCTCCGACCCCGATGCACCTGGCTTGTGGAGCTTGCTCTGTTTTTAGTTCTCCTGGTCACATATCTTATGTGCTTGGACCTGAGTGCGTCCCAGTCTTCCTCCTTCTTGTTTTAGGCTTATTAACTTAACTGTGGTGGCCTGTGGGTGGGGGTGGGATTTAGGGGGAAGGAGGAGCCTGGGCTGTGCCCGACAAAGTTAACTGTGTGGTGTCCAGACTCCTTTCCACCACCCTATACCCAGCGTAAAGGCTGTGTCCTGTTATGGAATTGAAGAAAAGGATATAACAGGTGAGCACATAAATCTCCTTTTGTGTGTACATACGCCGAATGGGTTTTTAGGAATTTGACATGTTTGTGCAAAACATCGCTCAAGTACGAAAAACATCAGCATTGCATATGATTCAGAATAAGACCCACTGTTTTTTGCTTGTTTGCAAGGCTGCATTACAACCACATTCTGGGACTTGATAGCTGTGAGAGATGACTCTTTGCTAATGATACGTGGTAAGTCAGTCACTTTGTAACAATTGGCCCGATTATTGGGAATTCTGTGCATGTGCAGAACGGGTCTTTCATGATGGCACGCCGACCCCATATGCCTTTGCCTTATTGACAGGTAGCGGCGTTACGGGGCAGGATAGCCTGCATTCCCATAAATAAGGGCATGGAGTGGCAAAGCCAGGATCTGCGTCCATAGACGTAGATTCCTGGCCTCGCATGCCAGCTAGCCAGCCTGCATAAGCTAAGGCTTACTCAGCTGGCTGGCGCAGTCCAACATCACAACAGATGTGTGCAGCTTTGCAATTCCGTCCTCTGCTGAATCAGGCCTAATATGTAGAACTATTAGCTAAAGAAAGCCATGCAGCATTCAGACTAAAATTGACTTGTTCAAAGACATTGCACTTTCCGTATTGTCCTAGTATGTCCTTGAGACACAAGCATGTATAATAATATAGGCTTTGGGACCTTATAATCTTGCTAGTATTCAGCTAATAGCTCATAAGCTTAAACAAACTGCTTTTACTACCTGAATTCCAAACAACACATATTTGTAATCAATCTACCGTATTCACTGCTTATGCTGTGCCCTATTGATCTGGGCCCTGGAGAATCAATGCATGTGACCCATGTTATTTAATTTAAATTGAATTTAGTGTGGAAGAGGTGGAAGTGAGTAGACATGTTTCAATAATTTTTATTTTTTATGACCTTCAATCGTAAATATATATATATATATATATATATATATATATATATATATATTAATTAAAGTATAGCACCTACCGTAGTTCTATAATAAAGTGATATGTTTAAAAAATATAGGATGAGTACTATTACACTTCTACTAAAGATATTTTCTGTGCTTAAACATGTATGTGCATCTCAAAGTACTGTGGCACTACAAGGACCAGCACTCCCTGGCAGCTATTGATCCTATACATATAACTGATTTCAGACAGTCCCTAGGTGCTCAAATACATCATTAACACTCAGAGCTGTACTCTATAATCTTCATCTTTTGCCCAGTCCTATACATAGAAATAATTCAGAGATTTAAACATGATAATTGCTATGCTTTTTTCTGAAATTTGAAATGTGATATTTGTGATCAGTCTCCTCTGATCAGGAAGTTACAAAGGGCCAGATGATCAGCCCGCTCAGTGAGTACAGACATCCGTGATTATATAACGCTCATAGGGGAACTCCAAGCACTTTGATGTCTTGTATGTGGCCGTTCTCCGTAGCGACCACCCCATAATGTTGATCAAAAGGTATTCTGGGGCTCACAAAGGGCACCTTATGTCAGCCATCACAGACCGTCGACTTCACACACCCTCTCTATGGGATGCAACCCTGACAGGGAGACAATGCCAGGCAAGTGGTTAATACCAACTGAGCATTGTTTAAATGCCACAGCATTTAGTATTGTTGCTGATCATATGCTTCCCCTTTTATAGCCACAGTCAGGGGCGGATTGGCAGTTACTTTCTGCCGGGAAAATCCCGGTGGGCCGATTGGTTGTGTGGGCCGCTTTTCCATTAAGGCCCCACCCCCTTATCCCATTCATCCACGGCCGCTGGGTCCTGACACAGACTTACTATTTTATCACAGGCGCCCGGGCCGGCTGCCTGTCAGCTCTACCTGTGCCTTGCCTGAACCTCTCTTGCAAGGCCAGCGGCCTATTTAAGCCCAACCCAGCATGCCGTTTGTGTCACACGCCACGGAGTGAAGAAGAAAAGAAGTGGAGCGGCGCGGGTGACAGTGGCAGAGGTAAGTTGCGGCGTCGGTGGGGATGGGAGGCCGCCCAGGCAGTCTGTCTCTTCTCTACTCTTCACTCCCCAGGCTGTGATGTGTCAAGTTTCATTTCACAGCCTGGGGAGACGGCAGAGTACAGAGGAGACATTCTGGCTAGCTGTAGTGCAAGGCAATGGGGCTAAGTCCGTCTGGAGAGACTCGGGATGTCTGGGGTGGGGGCCCTGCTAAGGGGAGAACATCTGTCTAAGGGGGAGAGGAGATGATCTGTCTAAGGAGGAGGGGGGAGAGATGATGGGGGTCATTCAGACCCACTCGCGAGCGGCAGTCCGCTCGCAAGTGGGTCAATGTTCCCCACGACAGAGGGAGCTCCGTCATGCGCATGCGCGAGACCCGGCGAGCGAAGGACTTTCCATCGCTCCGGGTCTCGCACCAAAGGGGGCGTGTTGTCGATGTTGATTGACAGCACGCCCCCTTTGGTGGGCGTTCCGGGGGCGTGCCTGCCAGACGGAGGCGTTCCTATGGGAACGCCTACCGTCTGAAGCCGGCCCCACTGACATCACTAGTGATGTCAGTGGGAGTGATTTTGGCTCTGATAGAGCCAAAATCACTCCTGGCCTTGCGGTTGAGAAACCCGACCACAGGGTTTCTCTCGCAAGTCCGATGGTCGCGATGGTCAAGACCATCGCGACCATCTTGTTGGACGCTCGTATATGCTGTGGGTGGTGACCCACAGCTATACGAGCGTCCAGGAGGACGCTCCATTTTAATGGAGGTGGGCCCTGATTCAGAGCGAGCGCTCTGGTCAGAGCGTCCGGCTCTGAATCAGGGCCGATATGTCTAAGGGGGAGGGGAGATGATGTGTCTAAGGGGGAGGGGGGGAGGTGAGATGATCTGTCTAAGGGGGAGGGGGGGAGGTGAGATGATCTGTCTTAGAGGGGTATTCAATATGAAACGTTAACTTCACTGTCGAAGTTAACGTTTCATATTGAGTTTTTTTCTGCGTTAAGGTATGGTACGCGCTCCCGCTTAATCCCGTATTCAATATAAAATTACGAAAACGGGAAACTCCGAAGTTGGATTTGCGTAAAGTTACAAATTTTTCCTTAAAATAATTGTAAGACCCCCCTAAAGTTGTAAAAACATGGGGGAACATTATGGGTACCCCCGTTTTAGCCTTTAATTGAAAGTCGGGGATTTAAATAGCCGCAGCAGGTGTTTTTTTCCCAACATTGAATAAGTGATGCAGAAGAGCACTTAGGTTATTTATTTCGTTTTTTTAAGTGGTCCCATCAAATTTGGGGTACATGAAAATGGGTACTAGCATATTTTTAAGTCCCTAAAGTAAGTTTTTAAAAATTCTGCATTTGTGCACCTGCCGCTATAATTCTATTCTAGAAAACATCTGCCGTCTATACTTGCAGAATAGCCCTGAACCTATTTCCCTATTGTTAAAAAATTTTTCCCATTTTTTTTTTTCACCCCAATTTTTAAATTAATTTTTTGGGGTGTCCCTATTTTTTTTAAAACTTTTTTTTGACACAGTTCTTTTTTAAATGTCATTCCCAGGGGTGCAGGCTATTTTTTTTAAGCCTGCACCCCTAAACCCCAATTCTGCACTTTTTTTCGACACCTATTCAATGGTGAAAAGTTATCCCCGTTTTTTTATCAAAGACTTTTCAAAACTGCGATAAGTCTTTGAAATTGAATACGGTGTAAAAGTAAAACCTGCGATAATGACGTCATACCTCCGATATTAACGCAAAAATGTTGTTATCGCACCCATATTGAATACCCCTGTAGGGGGAAGAGAGATGATCTGTTTAAGGGGGAGTGAGGGGAGATGATCTGTCGGAGGGGGGAGGGGAGATCTGCTGAACTGGGGGGAGATGGTCTTTCTGTGGGGGAGGGGGGGTCTACTATACTGAGATGATCTGTCTGTTGGGTGGGCTATTATTATTCTAAGGGGAGATGATATTTCTGTGGGGGAGGGGGGCTTCTATACTGAGATGATCTGTCTGTGGGGTGGTGTGGGCTCATTTTGTTCTAAGGGGAGATGATATTTCTGTGGGGAGGGGTCTGCTATACTAGGTGGAGATGATCTGTCTGTGGGGAGGGGGCTCTGCTACACTAGGGGTGCGGGACATGATGATCTGTGGGGAGGGGGGTATTCTATGCTAAGGGGAGATGACCTGAGTGTGAGAAAGAAGGGCTATTCTGTGCTAGGGCAGAAAGACGCCACTGAGGAGATGCAGAATGATGGCGCTGGGGAGGCGCAGGATGATGGCACTATGGGGAGACACAGGCGGATGGTGCCAGAGAGAATTGGGGGTGGCACTGGAGAGGCGCAGGGGGATAGCGCTGAAGAAACACGTAAGGGGATAGGCTGGAGACACACCAAGGCGATGATGCTGGAGACACACATATAGGACGGTAGGAACGCTGGTACTATTAGAAGAAAACACTGGGGCACAGTCATCTTCAGTAAGATAACAATTCTAATGAAACCATATTCGAATGCAAATGGTACCAAATTAGCAAACATATTTTATTAGTATTAAATTGTTCAATATAAGAAACTCCCATTTTATCTTCCCCCCCAAAAAAACTTCTGTTTCTATGTATTATCTGGTTAAACCTCTGTTGCATGATGATGACATTGGCTTTATTGCTACACAAACAGGCGCCTTCCGGATCATGTGACCTCCTGCATGAATAGTGATCACCGACTCATGAAACTGCCTGTCCAAGAAGGATCAATTTCTTCATAGGTTCCCCGCTGCAGAGAAATCATAAAGGTAAGAAAATACTCCTTCACATGCTCGCTGTGCTTATTCACTAAAGAGAGGGATTGGGGGCATGGTCATCAGCTCCTGGAGTTGTGGGTATACCCCCAGAATGAAATAACGGGGGGAGTGGCTTGTGGGCATGGCATTTCTCATTAGACCACAGCCCTTGTAATTAGGTCACACCCACTTTTCCGGGGACGGATTATGGATGCGACCCGTATTTTGGGAATTGGCTAGACCTATGCCTGAGGCGCGGCGTCTAATGTGCCGGTGGTATTCACCAGGGACCCTCACAAGAATGTATGGACTTGGCTGTGTCCGACACACAGGTCGTGGCCCTCAGGTTAGGTTCCCCTATACAGGTGCTGGTACTCACTGCAGGGACACAGGCACACTGCTGGATACACAGAGAGGGAGCACACTGCTGGATACACAGAGGGGGAGCACACTGCTGGGAACATAGGGAGGGGGAGCACACTGCTGGATACACAGAGGGGGAGCACACTGCTGGATACACAGAGGGGGAGCACACTGCTGGATACACAGAGGGGGAGCACACTGCTGGATACACAGAGGGGGAGCACACTTCTGGATACACAGAGGGGGAGCACACTGCTGGATACAGAGAGGGGGAGCACACTGCTGGATACAGAGAGGGGGAGCACCCTGCTGGATACAGAGAGGGGGAGCACACTGCTGGATACAGAGAGGGGGAGCACACTGCTGGATACAGAGAGGGGGAGCACACTGCTGGATACACAGAGGGGGAGCACACTGCTGGGAACACAGGAGGAGCACACTGCTGGATACACAGAGGGGGCACACTTCTGGGAACACAAGAGAAGCACACTGCTGGATACATAGAGGGTGGCACACTGCTGGGAACACAGGGGGAGCACACTTCTGGGAACAATGGGGGAGCACACTGCTGGGAACACAGGCGGGGGCACATTGCTGGATACACAGAGGGGGAACGGGATGTAGTCAGCTTACCTATGATCTGGATGTCCCAGTGCCAGAATCCAGAAAATCAGTTAGAATACTTACCTAGCCCCTGTCGGGATTCTGAGTATCGGGATGCTGCTGTTGGTATTTTGACAGCTGGCATCCCGAATACCGGTCTCCCATACCCAACCCGCTGGGGAACATGGGTGGGCACACTGCTGGGAATACAGGGGGGTACCTTACTGTATGTACAGAAGGAAGGGGGCAAATATATACAGAAGCAAGGGGTGACACACTGCTGGGCGTTGGGTACACTGCTGGGATCACAGGGGGGCACATTACTGTATACACGAAAGAAAGGGGTGGCACACTGCTGGGAATATAGAGGTTGGGCACACTGCTGGAAGCAAAGGGGCACACTGCTGGGAATACAGGGGGTGGGCACACTGCTGGGAATACAGGGGGTGGGCACACTGCTGGGAATACAGGGGGTGGGCACACTGCTGGGAATACAGGGGATGGGCCGACTGCTGGGAACACAGAGGGGTAGGCACATTGCTGGATACACTGAAGGGGGCACACTGCTGGATACACAGAGGGGGAGCACACTGCTGGATACACAGAGGGGGAGCACACTGCTGGATACACAGAGGGGGAGCACACTGCTGGATACACAAAGGGGAGCACACTGCTGGATACAGAGAGGGGGAGCACCCTGCTGGATACAGAGAGGGGGAGCACCCTGCTGGATACACAGAGGGGGAGCACACTGCTGGATACACAGAGGGGGAGCACACTGCTGGGAACACAGGAGGAGCACACTGCTGGATACACAGGGGGTGAGGACACAGGGGGTTGAGACACAGGGGGTGAGGACACAGGGGGTGGGCACACTGCTGGGGAACATGGGTGGGCACACTGCTGGGAATACAGGGGTGTACCTTACTGTATGTACAGAAGGAGGGGGGCAAATATATACAGAAGCAAGGGGTGACACACTGCTGGGCGTTGGGTAAACTGCTGGGATCACAGGGGGGCACATTACTGTATACACAGAAGCAAGGGGTGGCACACTGCTGGGAATACAGGAGGTTGGGCACACTGCTGGAAGCAAAGGGGCACACTGCTGGGAATACAGGGAGTGGGCACACTGCTGGGAATACAGGGGGTGGGCACACTGCTGGGAATACAGGGGGTGGGCACACTGCTGGGAATACAGGGGGTGGGCCGACTGCTGGGAACACAGAGGGGTAGGCACATCGCTGGATACACAGAAGGGGGCACACTGCTGGATACACAGAGGGGGAGCACACTGCTGGATACACAGAGGGGGACCACACTGCTGGATACACAGAGGGGGAGCATACTGCTGGATACACAGAGGGGGAGCACCCTGCTGGATACAGAGAGGGGGAGCACCCTGCTGGATACAGAGAGGGGGAGCACCCTGCTGGATACAGAGAGGGGGAGCACACTGCTGGATACACAGAGGGGGAGCACACTGCTGGATACACAGAGGGGGAGCACACTGCTGGGAACACAGGAGGAGCAAACTGCTGGATACACAGGGGGTGAGGACACAGGGGGTTGAGACACAGGGGGTGATGACACAGGGGGTGGGCACACTGCTGGGGAACATGGGTGGGCACACTGCTGGGAATACAGGGGGGTACCTTACTGTATGTACAGAAGGAAGGGGGCAAATATATACAGAAGCAAGGGGTGACACACTGCTGGGCGTTGGGTACACTGCTGGGATCACAGGGGGGCACATTACTGTATACACAGAAGCAAGGGGTGGCACACTGCTGGGAATATAGAGGTTGGGCACACTGCTGGAAGCAAAGGGGCACACTGCTGGGAATACAGGGGGTGGGCACACTGCTGGGAATACAGGGGGTGGGCACACTGCTGGGAATACAGGGGGTGGGCACACTGCTGGGAATACAGGGGGTGGGCCGACTGCTGGGAACACAGAGGGGTAGGCACATTGCTGGATACACAGAAGGGGGCACACTGCTGGATACACAGAGGGGGAGCACACTGCTGGATACACAGAGGGGGAGCACACTGCTGGATACACAGAGGGGGAGCACACTGCTGGATACACAGAGGGGGAGCACACTGCTGGATACACAGAGGGGGAGCACACTGCTGAGAACACAGGGGGTGAGGACTGCTGGAAACAAAATGGGGCACATTACTTTATATACAGAAGCAATGGGGCACATATATATAGAAGCAAGGGGTGGCACACTGCTGGGAATACAGAGGGAGCACATTACTGTAAATACAGAAGGAAGGGGGGCACACTACTGGGAATACAGAGGGTGAGCACATTACCTCCAATACAGGGGGGTACATTAATGGCAAAAATCCATTAGGCCATTCAGAGTGGGTAGGGGACATACAGATGGTGAGCACAATACAGAACATACAGATGGAGGGTGCATAATGCAGGACGTACAGGGGGAGCACAATACAGGGCATATAAATGAGGGGGTGTGGGAACACAATACAGAACTTATAGGTGGGGGGTATCATAATACAGAAGAGGGGAGGAGCTTTGTACAAAACATACAGATATGGGTGGGTGAAAACAATAAAGAACATACAGACACTGAGCAGCACATACAAACATACGGAAAACATATATACTATTTTTACACTAGTAATGTTTGTGTAAAAGCTGTCTATCCAAATATCTAAAGTTAAATTGGGGCTGTAGTTAGAAAGAATAGATAATTGACAATTGTCATTACTTGATGCTATTGACCTTTGTTATAAGATATCTTGAGGTTCACATATTGTGATAACACAGGGAAATTAGCACGGTAGATAGGTGTCAGTGGTGCAGTGTTTAGTGCTCGAGTGAGGGTCCATGCAGTTTTTCTAGGTAAAATAAATGAAATAATGCTTTAATGTCAACATGATCAGGAAACAATACAACAAATGCCTAGCCTCCATCAGGGCACTGACTCATTTCTTCATTCCTGACTAACCTTGGGCAGTCTGCAAACATAGGGCCTGATTCAGTCCCAGACGCTCTTTAAGAGCGCTCGCTCTGAATCAGGCCTTTTTTTTTCAACGCGACCATCGGGGCTTGCGACGAGACCCTTGTGGTAGGGTCTCGTCCGTCGCAAGCCCCAGAGAGCTTCCTGCTCTAACAGAGCAGGAAGCTCTCCATAGACGTCACTGGTGATGTCAGTGGTGCCTCTCACAAACGGCAGGCGTTCCTTCGGGAACGCCTCCATTTGTGTAGCCTCCCTACCTCCCCGCCTACAAAACAGGGCCAGGTGTCGATCAACATCGACAGCCGCTCCTTTTGTAGTGAGTCCCGGAGCGAGAGAATTTCTCTCTCGCTCCGGGGCTTGCACATGCGAGCTGCATGTGCGCAGCAGCCCACAATCGACCCGCTTGCGAGTGCTGTGCGCTCGCGAGCGGGTCTGAATCAGGCCCCTAGTCCAAAGTCTCTCTCTGCCTCCTGCAGAGTAACATTGGGATAGTTAGCCTGGCCTGGCTTGGCCTCTGGTTTCTCAATTGTCAGCTGTCCTGACACAGGCTCCGGCCTGGTCTTTAGCTGGATGGCTGCCACAGCCTCAGTCTGCTTCACTATCGCCATCTCTGGTGATCCTGTCACAATATTGAGATAGCTAGCCTTTATACTGACATTACCATCAAAATGATAGTTTATATCTTTGTACATCTATTTGTGTGTGTGTGTGTGTGTGTGTGTATGTTGATAGATAGATAGATAGATAGATAGATAGATAGATAGATATACACACACACACACGCCATTTTTGCTTTTTGTGAACACCTCTAGAGCTGCCTACCCCAATGTTGGAATACAGCCTCAGACTGACAAGAAACTTCTGAGTAATTCATCCAGTGTAAGAAGAATAGATGACAATAGGTCCAATGAGAGGTAGTACAATTTAATTTAAGAAATGAAAATGTTATGCTATTTTAATTTGGTACTTTCTTCCTTTGTCAGATTTTGGAAAGGGTATTTGTTCCAGTTATGGAATCAGGACATTATAGTGAGCGAGGGGTATTTCAGTGTGTGAGGTATGGGGTCAGGCAGTGATGTTGGGGAATATTTCAGTGGGTCAGTTATAGGATCAGGGAAATTACAGTGGGTGTGGTATGTGTCAGGGAGCATTGAGGTGGGGGGCTAAAGCATAATTTTGGTCCTGGGTCTGCAACTCGCCAGTTCCATGACTGTGTGCCACTGTTCAAGAGGTTGGAGAAGAAGAGCTATGCGGATCCATGGCGCAAATACACCAGTGCCCATCAGGTAATTTTGCTGGTGTTGGCGGGAAGGGGTGAAAGGCGCTGAGCTGTGAGGGGAGTGGGGTCTATGCTGAGAGAGGAAGGGGGTTCTGTGCTGAGAGGGCAGTGGTGTCTATGCTGTGAGGGGCCTGTGCTGTGAGGGGAGGGGGTGGGGTCTGTGCTATGAGGGGGAGAGGGGTCTATGCTAGGAGAGGAGGGAGGCCGGTGCTGTGAAGGGAGAGGGGTGCTGTGCTGTGAGACAGGAAGTGAAGGGGGCAGTATGTGGTTCCGTGAGGGGGCAGTATGTGGTGCTGTCATGTGGGCAGTAAAGGGGCCAGGCCTTCTTCAAGTTCATAATGGAGTCTGGGCTGTAACTGAATCTATTTATGAAAAGAGTGTATGAATAAATAAATATTTAATATGTGCATACATACTTGTGAAGAGTTTGGCACTACGAAGGACTGTAATTAAATTAGTATTGATAGTAATACAGGTTCCAAATAGTGGAGTAAAGATACTCCATGGAAAGAAACAGGCAGCACTACATGGATTTTAATTAAAAAATCAAGTATATTGTACATATAGAGCAGACGTTCAAGGCCATAGTGGACCTTTTCTTCAGGGTGCTGTACCAGGGCATGAATCAGCAATGAAGATATAATGCAATGGATTGTTTAAGGGAGTGGGGCCCCAAACCGGTATCTTGCCTAGGACCCCATGAGGTCTAAATCCGGCTCTGCTTCCAGCCATGCCACAAAGCGCATGTCATCAAAGGATATTTCCACATATATGATAATGAGTTCATCGTAATCCAATGTCTTCCACAGTCACCAGATCTCAATCCAATAAAGCATCTTTAGTAAGTGGTGAAAAATTAGATTTGTAGCATAAAGCTGCGTACATACGGAGCGATTTGATCGGTCAACGATATCGTTCAAAGATATCGTTCATTGAAGCAAAATCGTTAAAACATGCATGAACGATATGCTGAAAGATGAACAATATATCGTTTATATCTAACGATCAACGATATTGTTTTAAATAAAAAAAAAAGTTGTTTTAAAACCAAATCTGGGCTGTCTTTTCTAAGGGGGTTGGCCGATAAAATAAATATATGGGGGCCATTTTAATCCCTTGCATTTATGCTGTGAGACTTGTTTGGTGAGGTTTACCTGCTGAACACTTAACACTGGTAATTTGCTTGCCTTTGTTTTGGCCTTGTCTTGAACAAAGTGTTTCTAGTTTTCTATTGTGATGGATTCCATTCGTCAGCAAGTCTTGCTGGTTTATGCTGGAGCTGTTATAATAGCAGATAGAGAGGGTGCCCAGAAGAGGAGAAGGGCTCGTTCGTGCTGGACGAAGGATTGGCTGTTGCGGAGGGATTCTCTCTCCCACATGCCACATGCCGCAAATCCGTGAGAACAACCCGGACGACTACCGGAACTTCTTCACAACTTTCCAATAGTTGCTTTGCCTGGTGTCCCCATATATCCGGAGGCAAGATACGAGTCTGAGGAGGGCCATTGCTGCTGAGGAGAGGCTGGTGGCTACCTTGCGTTATCTAACAAATGGCAGATCCTTGGCGGACCTTAAATTTGGAACCCTAATATCACCACAGGCATTGGGACTAATTATACTGGAGACCTGCAAGGCTACATACACCGCTCTCAAGCCGTGCTCCGTCTCAGTGTGGGGCATGTATTATAGCTGATAAGCCTCCTGCCTCACCAGATCACCAATGTGAAGCAGGCAGCACAAATAATGTGATGTTTTGACCTGAGCAGAAGATTGCAAAAAACTATAAATGCTGTTTATCTCTCTCCCTGGCAGTACCTCTGAGCTTGTGTATGATCCTGCTCTCTGCCTGAGGTGTTTGAGGGTAACATTAAAACAAATGACAGTTGTATTGCAGAACATATAAGGAATCTATATTGGTATGTTTAATTATTGGGGCATTCTGGTATTATGAGCAGTGGCATATCCAACCCAAATGTAATATGCCTGCATAAATATTTTAGAATGTTTAAAACAGAATTACATATTTTTTTTCCTACGAATATCTAAAATATATATATATATATATATATATATTTTTTTTTCCCTAGTTTCCAGCGTTAAAGGAGGATTGGAAAGGAATAGCAGACGTTTTTGAGCATAGGTGGATTTTTCCCAATTGTGGTGGATCGATGGATGGAAAACATATAAGAATCACACCGCCTGTCAAATCTGGGTCTTTATATTATAATTATAAAGGCTATTTCTCAATAGTGTTGATGGCTATAGCAAACGCAAACTTGGAGTTTATGTTTGTCGATGTCGGCAAAAATGGCCATGCATCCGATGGTGGTACTTTTAAAAAAAACTACCTTTTATGAGCGGTTATTAGCAAATGGCCTTTAATCTTCCACCATCCGCAGAATGTAAATATGGACTACCATTTGTGTTTGTTGTGGATGAGGCTTTTTCCCTCCAAGAACATATAATGAAGCCTTTTCCGCAAAGGGCATTAAACCCTGAATGGCGGATCTTTAATTATCGCCTCTCAAGAGCTAGGAGAACAGTGGAAAATGCTTTTGGCACTTTAAGCAATAGGTTCCGCGGTTTTCACACGCCAATAAATTTGAGAGTTGATAAAATCAACTGGGTCATGCTGGCATCATGTGCAATTCACAACATGCTTCGTCAGCGGAGTACTTCTTAAATTCCACCCACCTCAATACCAGCGGAGTGTCCGGACTTTCTTCCGGAAACTGATCTGTGGGCCTCTATCTCGGGACCACCTATTACAGAGGTAGCCACAAGAGGGGCAAAACAGATCAGGTACCAGTACATGGCCTATTTTAACGAGGAAGGCTCTGTGCCATGGCAGGATGCCTGTGTGTAAAGATGTTTGCTTCTTCCTATAATATATAATTAAATATAAAGATGGTTATACTTTATAATTCAAAGCATTTAAAAATGTTGTACCTTTAATAAATATTTGTTATTTAACCATCCACCTTTGCCATTATTCCTTATATTTTATGTAATTGGATTACAATTGTTTGGTCACTTTAAAAAGGAAACGGATTCTGGAAATACCCATAACTGGAAACATAAACCACCAGTGAGTACACAACTGCAAGATATATCTATAAATCAAATGAACATTACCCGACATGAAATTCTGAACGTCCAGCGTTCAAACCTTCATGCCGCTGAGGTGCGGGCACCGCACTGAACGGCGTTCACTGAACGTCATTCAGTGAATGAGCCCGACCTCCTATCCCTGAACATACCGAACCTGATGAGTGTCATCAGGTTGACAGGCATGTTCAGTAGACAGTTAGGGACAGCAAGGACCTAGCGTGCACGCGCATCGCTGGTCCTTGTCGGCAATCCATTACCCGACTTTGTGAACAATGCGACCAAAAACCTCCTGGTTTTGGTCGGATTGTTTATAAAGTCGGGTAATGGGTAGGCCCGTTTAGATGACAGGTGGGTAATAAGTGCCACTATAGCTATTGTTGAAATTCACATTCCATAATGTATAGCAACATTTTTTAAAAGCCCTATTAGTAGGGGCATTTCTAGTGAGGAGGGGGCCCGTGTACAGTCTCCTTCACAGGCCCCCACCTCTCCGTTCGGCAGCCCGCAGCTCTCTGAGCTGTGCGCAGCAAATGCCACAGTTCTAGACTCTGGACACTAGAGTGAATCCAGAGTCTATAGCGCATGCAAAGGTCACTTGGGAAAATTGCTGTGGTGGCCATTTGCCCTGTACTGCGCAAACAGAAACATGGCTACTGCGCAAATTGTACAGATTTATTTACAGTGAGGTGGGACTCCAGAGAGATAAGTTTATTATGGGTGCAGGGTGTGCGGTGCGGGGCCACCTGGATATGTATATTTTTTACACTTACCTGGTAGTAAACATTGGAAATCTGTTGGTCCTCAATCCAAAGGCAGGTATTAATAATTCATACATTACATTAATTTTATAAAATATTAACATCTATAACTAAACTGATACAATTACTTATTTCGTGTCTCTATTGCGCCAAAAAAATCACACAGAAAACTTTTTGAAATTATTTGCATAATTTTATAAGGCAAAATTTCCCATATTTTTTGGGGATAAATATGAACGGGAGTCATAACATTATAACTAGGCCAATAAGTGCCTTTAAGTGCCAAAGGCAGACCTAGACTGGACCATACAGTATCCACAGGAGTCAACCAAAAAAAATACAAATACAAAAAATTCAAGAAGAGGGGCTGTACAAGTGAAAAAGCCAACAATATGGTAAGATGACCCACTCATGATCATCATCATGAAATAACCAGAGTTTAAACAAGCATGAAAAACATTATAAAAACACATTCATCGCTATGAAACTCTTCTTCGTCCTGAAGAGTGCTCAGCCAAGCTGAGGGCATGCTACTTGCAGATGTGGAAGGTTGGTAGGAAGGAGGCGCCGGGGTACGCGGTGGAACATAAGAATAGGAATGTTATGGAGGAAATGTGGGATACGATGGAGGAGGTAGATAAGTGCTTGTTGCCGGTGGGGTGGGTTGCGGTGGGATATATGGTTTTACGCCGTGGTATCATCCAGATTTCCAATCATACCACGTCCTAGCGCCTCATATATCACACGCCTGCAATGGAGCTATTGGGTTGGCTGCATAGCTCGCATTTTATTTGCTATATTTAGCCAAAAAGCAACAAATTGATCTGTGGGAGTTTGTAATATTTCTTCTGCTCGTTTCATAAATTGCTCAGACCTAGACAGTGCAAAACTAGAATATGAAACTCTTGATGCCATCCTCCGCTTCTTTGCACCTGACTGTGCTTGCAATGGTGACTCTAGCTCCCTCACTTCTAGCACTGCGTGCTCACTCCGGAGAGCCAACATCAACGTCCAAGTTAAGGGACTAGGAAGGAAAAAATGTTTAGTTTGTTGCCAATACAAAATGTAAGATACATTTGAAAAATAAAACCAAAAAAGGATACGAGAATTTATCTAAACACCCAAAAAAACAATAAAAATTACATTCTAGCACTAAGAAAGTACAGATTTTGAAAATGAAAAAAAAAATATATAATATACATACCTGATTTTGACTCTCAGGACCAGCCTCTATACTGTTGTCCAATTCGTCAGGATCCAGGGTGCTCCTTGATTGCCTCTCCGGTTCTTTTTCCAACACAAAGCTAAGGAGATCATAATATCAAAGACTTGGCTTGACAACTTCGTTGGCCCCTGCTCCTGATCGTTGAGCATCTATATATTTTTTGTGCTCCTTATGGAAGACCGTACGGAAGTTCTATATCTTGCTACATTGAAGGCAGCGGGCACATTGGTGGGCAATGTGCCCGCTGCCTGGCTACCTAGCATGCACAGGGCACATTGGTGGGCAGTGGCTACATTGCAGGCAGCGGGCACATTGGTGGGCAGTGGCTACATTGCATGCATAGGGCAGATTGGTGGGCAGTGACTACATTGCAGGCACAGGGCACATTGGTGGGCAGTTGCTACATTGCAGGCAGCGGGCACATTTGTGGGCAGTGGCTACATTGCATGCATAGGGCAGATTATTGGGCAGTGGCTACATTACAGGCACAGGGTACATTGGTGGGCAGTAAAGCCTAGTTACCGTTTTTTTCAGGAATCCTGCTTCAACTGCTTCAGAGGGCTAAGTGCTGGGCGTAAGTGCTGCTCTGCTACACTCTCAAAATGGCGCCTGGGAGTTTCCCTCGGAGTGGCATTATATCTATACCATTCATCGTTCATTACATTCATTCTAGAACGATGTGAACGATAACGATATCGTCCAAATTGGCCTTGCAGCACGGACGACAAAAGATATTGGTGATCGTCCGCGGGAGTGCGTATCGTTCATCTTTGGCTACAAACAAATGGTGCGATATGGACTATATATCATTGAATGATATCGTTATCATTCATATCGTAACGATATATCTGTTCGTGTGTATGCACCTTAAATGTGCAGCAGCTGTATACACTGTAGCTATGGGTGTAGTATGAAAAGTCGACAATCAGAGTGTTGACACCAGAATGTCAACAGATTCTGAATGTTGACAATCAGCATGTCAACATGGACATTGCGTTGACATGGAAAATGTTGACAATCATAAATGTTGACATGGTTAGAATGTCTACATGTTCATAATGTCAACATTTACCCTAAAAATAACACAAAAATGTACTGTCAACGTGTATATAACCAAAACAACAAAAACAAACTTGGGAGAGCTGATGTTAATTAAAAATTTAATAATACTATCTTACTAATAAGACACATATAAACATGACATTTTAATCAGCAGGTAACGACATACAATAAATGGCCATAAAAAATATACTGTACATAAAACCAGCATGTATAAAAAAGACAATTCTGAATCCTCAGTTTGACTGAGCGAAAAAATCGTGAGCCAGGAGCCAGTATATAATAGAACGTCAAAGAGGTTTGGCTGCAATAGGCTCGCTCTCCTAATATAATATGAACCCACAAATTCTGTGAAGTGTAAAATATGGAGCCTAAGTTACAGTACTTGTATATAGTGTTAAAGCAGGTATAGTTATGTGCTTTATAGGACTCCTCCGTTAGATAGAGAACACACACCCTAAAGATATAGGGTGGTTAAGCAGGGTCCGGAGTGCTGTGTAAATTGTCCTCATACAGAGTCAGAACCTACTCTTCCAGGTGTCGGAGAGGTCTGACATCCTGTCGGAAACTCCGTTCGGTACTCCCTGGATATATAGCAGCAGCCCAAAAGCACAGTGCACTGTGCCGTGAGGCAATGGAAGTCCCGGCAGCAATGGGAAATGTCGGCTTTGTCCTGGAGGCCTTTCAGTGGGAGCAGTAGCAGCCACCTCTACGCAAGAAGATAAAGCTGGTACATCCATAAGGTACTGTAACATCAGACAGCAAAATGTATGTCACCAGTGTTCTGCTCAAAGGAATATACGGGGTAAAAACAACTAATGCATTTCTCGGCTGATATGTCACTAGCCATTTTCTCAGAGGTAATACCCCACATTCGCATCCATGGCTTAAATAGACCTTGTGTAATTAGAAGAGTAAGCTGGTACAGGTGTAATCATGTTCCTGGTGTCAATCCACATTCATGGTAGGATATTTAAATAAATCAGGTGTTCCTGGCCAGCAAAAGGACTACGTTGAAGTTAAAAACCCAGTGTATAACTGTTTAAATGAACTCCACATTGATCGTATGATAATTGAGAAAATCCAATATTCCTGGCTAATAAGAAGACTACTTTAAGGTTAAAACCCAATGTATTACTGTAAAAAATAAAATAATAATTTTTAAGAATCCCTAACATTGAACAATGATGATTATTACATAACAAAATAAACAGAATAAACACTGAAAAAAAAATATAATAAAATGTAAAAAAATGTATATGACTATGTGCAGATAGATATGCAACATCCTAACAGTCATAAATAGATGTCAGGACTTATAAATTGATAACAGATCCTAAAAAGAAAAAAAAAATAATGTATATTGCCTTAACATAGTCTTTTAAATAAATACTTTTTAATCAAAATGGTATTTATCTTAAGTAAATGCGGTGTCGGACCAAACTGCTCAGTTGGATGTCAAATCAAATAGGTCTATAAATAGTGATTAAGGGGGACAGAAGGATAATAAATGGATGTGTCAGAGGTGCACAACGAGCTATGGTGATATAAATGTGCCTCAATGGGAACCCATAAAAATGCACCATGTCCCGAGAGACTGTGAGGAATAAGAAAAAAAAAGGAAAAGAACAACGCCCAGAAAAAGAACCAATTGTGGTGCTGACAGTGAAAGATATCAAAAACTCAAATGAACAACTAAGAGTCACCAAGTTCTGGAGAGACAGGGGGAGAAGTGTTGATGTGGGGTCAGGTGTGGACAAGGTGTCGACCTCTAGAACCTAGAGTGCCGGCGAATGTGACCACATGAACCCTAAACATTATTCAATTCAATTGAGTCATTACGACCTTGAGAAGACAGAGTATCCAATTGAAAGATTGGAAATGTTTCACGCCTGCATAATTAATTCAATCTATCACCTCCCCTTTGTGTTTTATTGATTCTCTCAATGGCTATTATTGATAGACCGCTAGTACTGTTAGCAAGGCACCTGCTCTTATGTTGTGATAAGCAATGCGTCCTGATACCCTTCTTGATGTTAAGTCTATGTTCTAAAAATCGAATATTAAGATTACGAGTGGACTGTATGACATATATCACATCTTTTGATTTGCAATTCATGAAACTTGTGATTTAGAAAGTCCCTTTTGTAGAAAAAGAAGTGACAGTCGTACAGCCGTTCACAACATATTTACAGGTCAGACATCTGTGTTGGCCGCACTTAAAAAAAACCTTTTGGTTTTACAGGTAACCAATTGAGAGAAGTGGAAGGCATATTATGAGATGCGGTTGTGTAATAATTTTTAAAAAGACTAGGGGCTAATCTCTGCTTCAGTGTCTTCAGGGGCTTAGCATCATGGGGGGTAGCAGCGACGGTGGGTCCGCGCATGCGCGGGCTCTTAGTCGCGGTATTTTTTCCAAAAATACCGCGACTAGAGTGCGGATGGGATCCGCAGGGACAGAGCTTTATCACAAGCTCTGTCCCTGCAAGGGATTTATAGTAAATCCCTGTGATATTGCCTGAATTTGCAATGCGAATTCACTCGGTAATATCACACTACAATCCGCATTCAATATGCGGATTGTAGTAAATAGAGCCTTGAACTGTGTAATAAAGGATAGTGATCTGTCAGAAGGGACTAATTTCTTTCGATTATTGGCAGCAGTAGTGCCGTTTGAGAGGAGTGACAGGAGGGAAGTCCTAGATCAGGATTTTGCCTCTTCTAAAGCTTTATCCAAAAAGTAACTTGGATAACCTTTTTTGAGGAAAGCAGAGTACATGTCTCTGCTCTGCACAATGAAAGTTGACTCCAAGGAGCAGTTCCTCCTAAGATGGAGGAACTGACCTTTGGGGATGTTGTCTCTCCACGGTAATGGCAGCTGTTATAGTACATATAATTCTGACAGTGAACTTCTTTAATATAGGTTGCTGAAATTCCCACCAGAAGCACATACCATAATATCCAAATAATTAATCTTAGTTAAATCAAGCGTGTAAGTGAATTTTAAACCTAAAATATTATGATTCAAATGAGTGGCAAAACTAGTAAGAGTATCAAAATCCCCATTCCAAATGATAAAAATGTCATCAATATGGCATCCATAAAGGACCAGATTCGCCCCGAAGATGCTCCCCCACACATGCCATTCTTCAAACAATCCCATGTATAGGTTTGCGCAGCTCGGAGCGAACCTGGTCCCCATCGCCGGACTACATGTCTGTAAAAAGAATTGTGTATTAAAACAAAAATAATTGTGTTCAAGGATAAAATGAATAGACAGTAAAAGAAAAGAACGTAATCGTTCATCCACTTCTCCCTCAGAGGTCAAATAGTGATTAATCACCAATATACCCAACTCATGAGAGATATTGGTGTAGAGTGATTCAACATCACATGTAAGGAGGATGTATGAATCTTGCCAGGTAACTGACTCTATAGTCTATAAGAAACAAGTGGTATCTCTAATGTGGGAAGGGAGAGCTGTTACATACTTTTGTAAGTGAGCATCTATGACAGCTGATAGATTAGCAGTGAGTGAACCCACTCTGGATATTATTAGATGTTCAGGTGGGGATATAAGTGTCTTGTGCAGTTCAGGAAGGTGGTAGTAAATCAGGATACAGGGATATTTGACAGACAGAAACTTCTAAGTGTCTAAATAAATGATACCATTATTAAGAGCTTCATAGTGAATTCAATTCCTCTTGAAACAAGGGCATGGGGTCAGATGGTAATTTAGAAAAAAAACAGAAGATTATTCAACTGTCTATTGGCTTCTAATACAGTGTTTTGAATAACCAGGTCCCCACCCTTATCTGCCTGTTTAATCATAATGCTCCTATCCTGTATGAGGTTATTCAGTGCTTGTCTATCCACTATAGACAGGTTATCACTAAAATAATGACTACTCCCTGTCGTACTACTTAGCTTTCTTAAATCATTCATCATCGCAGTGTAAAAGCTTTATGTCAGGATGCGGCCTGGGATCGGCCACTACTCACCTCTGCTCCGGCGTCCTTGGGCTTAGGTGTTCAGCCGCTGGAAGTGGAGGTGAGTGGTGACTGAGTATTCTCCTCGGGGTCTGCTAGGGCTTCCGTGCGTTCCCGGGGTGCCAGGCATGGGCGCAGCCATGTTGGTCCATATCACCTGACTAGTGTCTCCCAATGGTAGTCCTGTGGTCAATCAGATGATCCAATGACCAGCTACCCAGGGGTATTTAGTCTGACTCCAGGAACAGGGAATTGCTGTTCAACTTTGCTGTTCCAGTGACTGAGATACTCACCAGTGTTTCTCCATGTGAAGTTCTCAGTGTGTTGTTTCAGCCCTCACGCTGACCTCCAGTGTTACTTGTATTAGCTCCCAAGCTAATTCCCAGCGTTTTACTTCAGCTGTCTCACAGAACTCCAATGTTTCTTGCAAATTCCTGTGTTGTATTTTAGTGTGCTGTTCAGCTCTCTAACTGCCTCCCTGTGTTCCTGTGGTGTCAGCTTTCATGCTAATTACTAATTAGCTCTCAGCTGGATCTCTAGTAATTCCCATAACATGCCTGTATCCACAATTCTCTGTGTATCTCTGTGCAAGTCAGCACCTGGATCTCTAGCAATTACCACTACATGCTTATCTCCTGTGTTCAAGTATTCAGTTCACACGCTGATCTCCTGTGTTGAAGTATTCAGTCCTAGCTGATCCTTTGTGTCCTAGCTATTTAGTTTTCACGCTGGCCTCTAGTGCTATTACATCCCTAGGGTTCCCAGTGCTAATTCATTCTAATATAGTTCCGGTCTTCCTGCCACTCCCAGGTACCTGTCCAGAGGGCCGCGACCTGCTCATTTGGTGCAGCGAAACCCATATATACCAACCAACTGCTCACACTGCCCCATCACAGCTCACACTTCCCCATCACAGCTCACAATGCCCCATCACAGCTCACACTGCTCCATCACAGCTCACACTGCCCCATCACAGCTCACACTGCCCCATCACAGCTCACACTGCCCCATCACAGCTCACACTGCCCCATCACAGCTCACACTGCCCCATCACAGCTCACAATGCCCCATCACAGCTCACACTGCTCCATCACAGCTCACACTGCCCCATCACAGCTCCCACTGCCCCATCACACTGCCCCATCACAGCTCACACTGCCCCATCACAGCTCACACTGCCCCATCAGAGCTCACACTGCCCCATCACAGCTCACACTGCCCCATCACAGCTCACAATGCCCCATCACAGCTCACACTGCCCCATCACAACTCACACTGCCCCATCACAGCTCACACTGCCCCATCACAGCTCACACTGCCCCATCACAGCTCACACTGCCCCATCACAGCTCACACTGCTCCATCACAGCTCACACTGCCCCATCACAGCTCCCACTGCCCCATCACAGCTCACACTGCCCCATCACAGCTCACACTGCCCCATCACAGCTCACACTGCTCCATCACAGCTCACAATGCCCCATCACAGCTCACACTGCCCCATCACAGCTCACAATGCCCCATCACAGCTCACACTGCCCCATCACAGCTCACACTGCCCCATCACACTGCCCCATCACAGCTCACACTGCCCCATCACAGCTCACAATGCCCCATCACAGCTCACACTGCCCCATCACAACTCACACTGCCCCATCACAGCTCACACTGCCCCATCCACACTGCCCCATCACAGCTCACACTGCCCCATCACAGCTCACAATGCCCCATCACAGCTCACACTGCCCCATCACAGCTCACACTGCTCCATCACAGCTCACACTGCCCCATCACAGCTCCCACTGCCCCATCACAGCTCCCACTGCCCCATCACAGCTCACAATGCCCCATCACAGCTCACACTGCCCCATCACAGCTCACACTGCCCCATCACAGCTCACACTGCCCCATCACAGCTCACAATGCCCCATCACAGCTCACACTGCTCCATCACAGCTCACACTGCCCCATCACAGCTCCCACTGCCCCATCACACTGCCCCATCACAGCTCACACTGCCCCATCACAGCTCACACTGCCCCATCAGAGCTCACACTGCCCCATCACAGCTCACACTGCCCCATCACAGCTCACAATGCCCCATCACAGCTCACACTGCCCCATCACAACTCACACTGCCCCATCACAGCTCACACTGCCCCATCACAGCTCACACTGCCCCATCACAGCTCACACTGCCCCATCACAGCTCACACTGCTCCATCACAGCTCACACTGCCCCATCACAGCTCACACTGCCCCATCACAGCTCACACTGCCCCATCACAGCTCACACTGCTCCATCACAGCTCACAATGCCCCATCACAGCTCACACTGCCCCATCACAGCTCACACTGCCCCATCACAGCTCACACTGCCCCATCACAGCTCACACTGCCCCATCACACTGCCCCATCACAGCTCACACTGCCCCATCACAGCTCACAATGCCCCATCACAGCTCACACTGCCCCATCACAACTCACACTGCCCCATCACAGCTCACACTGCCCCATCACAGCTCACACTGCCCCATCACAGCTCACAATGCCCCATCACAGCTCACACTGCCCCATCACAGCTCACACTGCCCCATCACAGCTCACACTGCCCCATCACAGCTCCCACTGCCCCATCACAGCTCCCACTGCCCCATCACAGCTCACACTGCCCCATCACAGCTCACAATGCCCCATCACAGCTCACACTGCCCCATCACAGCTCACAATGCCCCATCACAGCTCTGCGTAGTCACTGCAATCGCAGTCCTGATCGCAGTGGCTGGTTCGCGCACATGCACTGCGATGCGTAGTCGCAGTTGCGGTTGGTAATGAGTCAGGCCCTTAGTACATACAGTAGCAACAATTCATAAAATATACAGAATGTGCATGGTTGATAAATAGGCCCATATGACACATATACTGTATAAAAGGGGAGGGGAAAGTTTTTATTTAAAAAAAAAGTCATCATCATGCAATGATACATGACATAGACACAGACAGTTGACAGATCACGTGTGTGCATGTGTACAGTGACATTTAGCAACGGCTACAGTCAGGAGGGAGACCTGACACTGACAGCACTGAGTGAGTTCTGACTTGTGTAGTTAGGGCTACCTGGTCACTGTGTGATGGATGCAGCATATTGGCTGGTGGCGGCGGTTCCTGCATGGACTGCTGCATCCTCAGCAGTAGCAGGGGGAAGGCAGCAGCAGTAGCCATGCACCCACACTGTGCCTGCAGCCCACTCACCTTCACTAAGACATGACGGGTGGCTGGGGACGGATTCTTCTCTCTGGCCACAGTTCTCTGCATGGTTACTCAGGGGGCTGGGGATGATCCCCCACCCCATGGCACTGAGAGCAGTCCTGTCAGTCACTGACCCCAGTAATGCTCCCCATCTCCAGCTCCCCATCTCCAGCAATGTGTCAAGCAGTCACATCCTCTGACAGCCTGGCTGCCCGGGGCTCCAGGAGTGGTCCCCACTTTGCTGTCCTTACAGTAGCATTATGGCGTTGGCAGCCACCTGGGACCACCGGGCCCTAGGCGCCTGTCTGTGCTGCCTTGTTACTTATCTGCCTCTGTGCCCAAAACTCCTCATGTAATGTAATCTGCAACCAGCCAATACAAAAAACATAGAATAGCTTGGTCTTGTGTGCCACCACAGACTCTTGTATTAAAAGCAATTTTTTACTCCCTCCCAACAATCTGATTTTAGCTGGAGGTATCCCTAATACAGCCCACTCAGCAGAGAGTGGGAGATAACTTAATAAAATGAGCAACCTGTTTTATTGTACTCTATTGCTACCATAGATGAGATTTTCGCAGCTATGGATGTGCGAAAATATGTGAATATAACAGTGGCCGATACTTGTATTAAGATGCCCACCAGTGCCCTCATAGCAGTCCGCAACTGCTTACACATACGCAGCATTAGATGCAGATCAGGGAAACATCCACTCCTTGAGTGAGTCTATGGTCACTGAGAATGGCCGCTGTAACTGAGACACCGGACCCATGTTTCCTGTGTGCAGGATCACAGATGCAGGATGTGACAACAATGAAACGGTCGAGACACTCCAGACACGTGTGGTGACAAGAAAAATTGCTACATTTGCAAAAACATCAGCATTGCGTTTAGCCAGGGCCGTATTAACAATGGGGCGGGTGGAGCTGAAGCTCCAAGCCCTCCATTGAAAATAGGCCCACAGGATAAACTGCTGTGCAGACAGGAACAGGATTTTGTTTTCCTGTCACCACCAACAGATCACTCACTTGCCGACAGCTCGGCCCTGAAGCATTGCTATTTCACCCCCACTCCACATTCTATCAGCAGTCCGTCCAAAACCCCACCCTCCCTCGTATCACCCGAAGCCCTGCCCCAAACCACCTGAAGCTCCGCCCCCTGTCCACCTGAAGCTCCATACTGGATGAATGAAGCTCTGCTCCCTGAGTCCCTGGCCTGTGCCATACAAAGCTGTCCTGTGTCCTCTGATCACCCATAGCTCCACTCCTGGGTCATGTAAAACCCCGCCCATTCACCTTCAACTCCTTTCTCAGCAATTAAGTAGGCAGCTGGGCACTGATGTCAGGTAAACTGTCAGCGCTGCAGCGCAGAGGCTGAGCTGCCTACCTAGCACGGGAGGGAATGCAGCTGTCATTGGCCTTGTGGAAAGACCAACATAACTTGCCATAGGTCAGTGTAATGTCTGTCCCCTGTGCATTTATGTGTGTGTGTATATGTATATATGGGATCCGGAAAGTCGGGATGCCGGCGCTTAGAATGTGCCGGCGGCTGACTCCTGATGTGACGGCGGCTGAATCCTGAAACCTGTCAGAATCCCAGTGTTGGCATCCCTACCGCCGGCATCCCAATGGTCAATAATGTAGTTGAGGGGAGGGTTAGGTTAGGTTCAGGCACCGGGGAGGGAGGGTTAGGTGATATTTTCCCTTCATCGTAAGGACCTGGATGTGATGTGGAGTGAGGGCGGAAGTGCAGTTGCATGCCCTCATTATCTCGTCTCAGCTGGAGTACCTGACCCCTAATAGTGGAAATTTGTACCATTGCGGGCTTGCTTCGCTCGCCACGCTTCGGGCTCAGTTTATATTCCCCCTCTATGCCCATGTGGATAGTAACTGATGACGTCGGGGTCCGTTAGGTGAAGGGCATCTAGATGCTACCGTTAGGATAGTTACCGACATGTGTCGGTATCCTAACCCTGTCGGGATGCCGGCACCGGGATTCTGACCGGCAGGATCCTGAGTGCGTGCATCCCATACCCAACACGTGTGTGTGTGTATTATATATATATATATATATATATATATATATATTCTGCTTGCTTGTACATGTTGAACCGGACTACTGGTAATTCAGCAGGCACCCTTCACAGTACAACTCTAACCACCCTAGTGAGTGCCCATATTGGACTATCCTCTCTCTCTCTCTCTCTCTCTCTCTCTATATATATATATATATATATTAATATAAATATATATATATATATATATAGAGAGAGAGAGATGTCGAGGACTGTAATGCACTTAATATTAGATGGTGGTCACACACAATAGGCCCTTCATAATTTTCAGCTCCAGGCCCATGTGGACAATCTGGCACTGCGTACTGTTCTGAATCAGGCCCAATGTCAGATCAAGAAATGTAAGTAAAAGACGAAGATATTGTGGGAGGTTGGGGGTGGGGTGGTACAGAGAGAATAAAGGGCAAAAGACAAAATATTTATTCAATAAAAGGGCAATATCATTATTTTAGCTATTAGAGGGACAAATATAAATATTTTTAGGTAAAGGGGCACACATATAAGTTTATGTTTACCGGGGCTCATATGTAGTGAATGTGGGTATACACTTGTTTTTACTTTTACCCTTTTACCCACTCGCCAATGCTATTCGGCAGTGGCCTGGGCATCCCTATAATGATGGCAGTTTTCACTAAACTACCAGCAGTTTAGTTAAGCAGCTGGTGATTTAGTGGTTTCAAACTTGCCGCACAATGTGGGCAATTTGCATTTTAACCACTTTCCTGGAACGGTCGTATCAGATACGACCATGCCAGACTGGGCTTAACCTGACATGGTCGTATCTGAATACAAAAAATACTGGACCTGTGTGGATCTGTTAAATTGGAGGCAGCCTGCAGCTGTAAAAGAGGTATGCCAAACCTCAAAAAACACAAGGAAATAATTAAAGAAATACTGCACTGGTGTGTCCCTGTCAGAAACAACAATCAATTGTATCAGTAATAAAAATCACACATATTTAATGAAAATAAATTAGATATAAATACATACATGAAAACACTAGACAATAACAATAAAATTAGCCTCAAAGTGCCTGTACTATATGATGGCTAATATTTTTAGCACATTAAAATTTGTAATTGTGTATAACACGGGGGTATCCAATGAAGGTAATGAAATGGCAATGTCCCATATGCTAAACGCGGATTATCAACCGTGATAATGAAAGAAATCCGGCACTTGATGTAAATAAATATATCATATAATTGGAACAGTCCTGGCCCGCAAGTATGATAAAGGAAAAAGGACAGTCGGACAAATCCGATGACACCTGCTTTAGATGGTTGTGACCCACTTGAATTTTAGTATATGGAGTCCCATGCAGGGGAATTACTCACGGAGCGTCTCTGGCTCAATGCTCCACAAGTGGCAGGTAAAGTAGCAGGTTAGGTCTCCTTCGAGTGCCTGCTGCAGTCTCGCTCTCTCACTCTCTCTGCTGGCGGAGAGGGGATGAGCGGCCTCCGTTCTGTGACAGACCATGCAAATGGGAAGTCTCCGTGTACTCCGCCGCGCCAGCAGCTGTGATGGTAATCAAGTAACACGTGGAAGACAGCGTCCGGTCTCAGTATTGGCTGGGAGGACTTAAAATTACAAAGTATCCAAATGATCTTCAATAGTTTCCAATATCAGGTATCAAGATGCTGGATAGATTAGATCAATGAGATAAACAGCAACATGTTTCGGCAATGGCCTTTATCAATGTGGGCAATTTGAATTTTAACCACTTTCCTGGCACGGTCATATCAGATACGACCATGCCAGACTGGGCTTAACCTGAAATGGTCGTATCTGATACGACCAGTCAGAAATGGCCACTGGGCGGCTGCGGGAAGTTAATCTTCCCGTAGCCGCCTATATCAGAGGGGGACCTCCTGGTCCCACTGTATCAAAGGATTCTCCTCCTGTGTGTCCCGATCACTGTGGCCAGCAGTGATCTGGCAGCTGGTGTAACCCCCTCCCAGCGTGGCTGCCCAGCTGTGTCCTCCCCCTTGTCCCCACCGGCGTGGCTTTGACTTCTAGAAGCGGCAGCTTGTTAGCCGCGGCTGCTGCTCTGTTTCCGGGGAGCCTGCAGCTCTCCCACCCCTTCCTTCACTGGTGCTGGCTGACGATGACATCAAACTACAGAAGTAGCAGCTGCGGCTCCTGTCATCCGTGGCTGCCACTCTGTCCCCGGGGAGTGGGCTGCTAGCCCACCCCTTCCTTCACCGGTGCTAGCTGCCGGCGACATCATACTACAGAAGCAGCAGCTGCGGCTCCTGTCAGCTGCAGCTGCCGCTCTGTCCCCTAGGAGTGGGCGGCTAGCCCACCCCTTCCTTCTCCGGAGCTGGCTGCCTCGATCAAAGCCATGGAAGCAGCAGCCGCAGCATCGACGACAGCTACTGCTCTGTCCCCGCCCAGCGCACCCGGCAGCACATCACGTTTTCCTCCCCCGGCCAGGCGGTGACATAGTGCCCTGTCCCCGGCCCCTCCTTCTGCCTACAACTCCGCCCCTGTCCTGATCACTCCTGGACACAGTGATCGGACATTGTACATGCCAAAGAAAAAATATCACACAAAATATATATATATATATATATATATATATTATATACACATATACTGTATGTGTGTGTGTGTATGTATATATATATATATATATTTATATATATACACTGTATATAGATTGTGTGTGTGCGCAGCCCCCCAACCTGCAGCTGTGGTCTCAAACAATTGATTATTTTTATCAATGGTTGAACCCATCGGTCATCGATGGTACAGCTGTCAATGGCCATCACTACAGTATTCCATAAAAATTTTTATTTTTATGGTATATGGTGTGTTTTAAAAAAAATGCATTGGAATAGTTTTAAAAAGATGTTCTTGACCTAATTCAATCATAAAAAAAAAAAACAATTTCGGAGCGGTTTTTGGAAAAAGAATTAGTCAGTTAATAAATCCGGGGGTTTGGTGACTAAAATCTCCGGCAATGTGTGGTGGGTTTGAAATCAATGGAAAATGCAGCCATTTATAAATTCCCCCTACGTCTCCTAAGAAACAGACTGGGAGCATGGCCAGTGATATCAAAGGTAGAGCAACTGTTACTGGTATGTTTTGTCATTTAAACAAATGTTAAACCTATGATGCAATTTGTGTTGCATAACTGAGCTACTAATAGTAATAACACAATTCTGTATGCAAAAGGTTACTTCTTACAATGTCAAATCATTTCCGTCCTGTTATGGGAACTATATACAGTTGCTATAAAAACTATTCACACTCTTTGGAATTTGTTATTATTTTAGTACATAATCTAAGCAATAGTGATTTATTTTATTTACTACTAATCAACACAGAATACTCTACTGACATAGGGGCAAAAAGCAGGTTGTCTTTAATTGCTACCACATTGTTTGCATATATTCGCCCATACAGTACGCAGAGTGTTAAGCATCTTTGCAAAAGGACCGCCCCTATCTACATAGTATAATACCAGTTATCATCCGCAGTGTGCACTCGCTCCAGCCCTATTCTGAGAATTCCCAAAGGAGATACCAGAAGGTCCCCTGATGATCACCACATTTAGGACAATGACAACTTGTCCTGGCTCCAAATTTACAACTTATTATCCATATACTGTATGGCGCCGGCAAAATCGGTGCCTAGTGTTGATTCGTACATTTCAGCATGACACTTCCACCATCTTGGCCACGTGTGTCGGGTCACCGGCACCAGGGACATTGGTCTCTCTCAGCAGCTGACCCAGGCCCCTTCAATAAGCCCAGACCATCTGTACCCATGCTATCCCCTCAGCACCCTTGTATGTCATCTCTGAGAGCTGGATGTTGAGGACATAGGTGCATGCTCTAAAAGACTTTTGTCAGACCTATGAAGTAGAAGTCACTCAATGAGATTCTCCATCAAGTTGTGTAACCTTATTCTGAAGACTTATTGGGCCAAATGTAATAGGGTGAGAGTTAAGAAAATGTAAGAGTTTTCTCACACTTTTTAAACTCTCACGATTTAAACTCTCATCCAGATGTTTCCCATTTTGAAGACCAATGTAATAGTGAGAGATTACTGCTAAACTCTCACATTTTCTAAACTCTCACCCTATTACATTTGGCCCATTATGTTCATCCAGAGACTGATTAAGTATCTTGTAAATAAATACATCACAGTTTAATTACCCTGAAGGTTACCTGGTGCCAGTAATTGTCACCATTAATGTGTGTGCAGTGTCATCTGACTTGCTTATATGTAACCTATATTATGTCTATATTACACGCACATTTGTTATGTGCATTGTATTTGTCACTAAAATCTGCATGATCCTTTGATGAGAGAGACTAGCCAGGTGTAGGTCTCAGAGAGGAAACATTACCAAAACACATCCATGCAAACAGAGGTTACACTACAATCTACTGTACCACAGTTTAGGATAAGGACACTAGAGATCAAGTAACCCCCATTTCAGTACTAATGTATTTTACACCAGGGCACTCATAATTGTAAATGAATATGAATTATCTTAATATTTTGGTTATGAAACTGAAACATGGACATTCTAAAAGTATATGAAACCTACATACAGTATTTATAGTAATGTGCATGTTTAATATTAATGGAATATTTAATACTCTTAGAATGGGTTGGGTACGGGTTTCCCGAGCTCAGGATTCCGGTGCTCAAAATACAGACGCCGGAGTCTTGACTAGGTGAGAGTGCCGACACCTGGAGGTAAGTATCCTAACACTAACACTAACCCCCCCCCCCACAGCCTAAGCCTTAGACTCTCCTCCAGCAGCCTAACCCTCCCCCCCTCCCCCAACCTAACCCTCCCCCTAGTGCCTATCCCTAACCCTCATACTTACCATCAGGATGTCAGGGGTCGGGATGCTGTTGGGATTCTGACGCCTGCATTCTGAGCGACAGCATCCCAATTGCCAGGATGCCAACTATATCCCCTTAGAATAACTGCAGTCTAACCTGATCATTTTCTTGTTATCTTATTAGTAAGGAAAATGCTTAGTTTATTTGTCTTGTAAATCATCATCAGGGTTTTACAGATAACATTATTCACCATCAGCCTGTATGTGTACAGTATATGGCTGCAATAATTACACAATCTGACAATTAATATTCAACTATAATGCATGAAAACTGCCAGACATAATTTCACCATTTATGCTGTTAATAGCTTTACAACACTGTGTGACTTAATGAATTACTTAATGGACTAATATGAATATTTAACTAATTTATAAATTGATTCACTGAACACAAAACAGTAAAATATCTATGCCCCAGGAATATGAATATGGTCATATGCTTTATAAATATAAACCATATGGCCAGCTTTAGGTAATTACCTTTCTGGCAAAAGTAAATGTAAATGTTATGTCTTGCTATGCCAATACTGTAACATAATTCTGAGTTACTGATAATATAAATATAAAGTATCCCATACTAAAATAATAAAGGTTAAGATATGAATAACAATTGTCCAGTAAAAATTCCACGCTTGCAAAAAAAAAAAGAAATTGCAGATTATATTTGGTAAATTAAAATATAAGTATATTTTCTAGTTAAAACTACACTTCACTTAACTATAAATAAACCGACCATTGTAGCTTCTTTCAAATTCTACCAGGATGCTGTTCAGTATATTTCCTTATTCACTTTTATATTCGAATCACTGACTATAGAGAGAAAACTCCAGCAATATGGGCAGACAGATTAATAAAATAAAACAATAGAATGATATATATACTTCCCAATCAAGGGGCATACATGCCTACCCTCCCGGTTTTTGCGGGAGGCTCCCGTTTTTTCGGGTAACCCCCCGCACCCCCGGAAGGGTAGGCACTTCTCCCGCATTCTGCCCACTTCCTAGTGAAGTGGGCAGAATGGGGAGAATTTCTGCGGCGATCTCGGGTCCCCATGTAGGGGACGGGGCTTAATGACGTGATCCTTCATGAATCGCGTCATTTAGCCCGCCCCCTATGTAAATGTGCACCAATCGAGACTATTTACCATGAAGGGGCGGGCTTAATGATGAACCATCAGGCTCCGCCCCCATCACAATTCATTTGCTTCTCTTCCCCGGACATCTCCCGGGGAGGAGACATTAAAGGTAGGCAACTCTGTCAAGGGGTCTATTCATGTAGCAGTGAAAAACCCCCTCCTTTCAGTGATAACGGGACTTTTCACTTCTACACCCTATTCAGAGAAGGGGTTACCGTGGAGAAATCTTAGATTTCGACAGCGGTGCCCCTGATTAGTGTACACATCGCTTCCCTATATACTAGTGTGGGGAGATAGATTCATAGAAGCACGGAAAGCTCAGATTTCCTTTTCGCTGCTCAAATAAAATTGCCCAGCTCAGGATGGTGTAATGTGCCTCCTGATGTGAGAAGAGCAGGGAAGACTCCTGTCTACCTGTTCTCCCCTCCCTATCCTGTGACACCGGCCAATCAGAGGTGAAGAAAGACAAAAAAAACCTAGCTTTCAGAGAGAAGCCTATGTTGGGTCTCCTTAGTATTACACCACAGTGGACCACACTATACATACACTCTATGCATACACATATGTACAGTATACAAAACAAGTAGACTACATACATACACCTATCTCCCCTCCGACCGGCACTCCAGGCCAAACATACATACAGTCCACTCACTATATAGATAGACAGACAGATAGATATATACATACATATGTACGTGATTTATCCTAAGTAAACCAATGCCACAATAAAGAATATAATAAAGAAAAAAATATTTATTTACAGTGTCAGATACAAAAAGAAAGTTTTCCATAAAATTGTGCAGAAACTACAGTTTCTGCATAATTTTATGTATCAATCCTGAAAAATGCTATCATTTCAGAACACTGGGCCTGATTCAGCAAGGATGGCAGTTGCTAATACGCACGCAATCGGCCGCTTGTTGCGTTCTGCGCATGCATCACAGTGCGTGTGTGCGTCCTAGCTGTTGCGATTGGTACTGCGATCGCAGATGCTACGTAGACCCATCGTAGAGTGATTGACAGGAAGTGCTGTGTGTGGGTGGTGAAGGGGGGGGTGGTCGGGCGAACGCAGGCGCTCCAACGCCATTGCATGGGCGTGCATAAATTATCCACTGTGAGGCACCATAGCGTGTGCTGAAGTTAGCAATTCCTTAGTGAGGTCTGACCTGCCTTAACTGTGCGTATAAGTCCGATGTTACTGATTATTTTGCCATGCTGCTAAACTATATGGATGTGAGTAAGGGGAAGTGGGCATTGCATATCACCGCTGATATTAGCAACTGCATTGCGTGCGTATTAGCAGAACAGCGATCCTCGCTGAATCATGCCCACTATTAACAATGGGAACTACAATCTGACCACTATATTTTATGAGTTTGGCTGCTTTGGTGTCCACTATGCTTTGATGCCTAAGCCTATGGAGGCATATTCACAGGAGAGAGATCTTACCATCCCTCTCCCGCAGACTCCAGTACCTGCGAGTTACAGTTAGTACATAGCAGGGATAATTCTGTTAAAAACTATTATCCCCACTGTGATGTATATTGATAAAAACCGAGGCACTCCCGTGATTTTTTGTACTTAGGGCTTGATTCAGACTTGGGAATAGAGGAATGGGCCCCATACATCTGTCGGTCGATTCACCGACTGGCGGCCATCATTAGTCGCCAATCCATCAGGGAATCAGTGAAATTGTACATGTTAAAAATCTCTGATTTGCTGATCATAAATCAGTGAACAGCGAACATGTTGGATTTCACGATAGCCCGACCCAGGCGTCGGGGGATCGGTGAGTTGGCCCAATACATTGCTGATGTATGGGGGAATTAAGAAAGAGCAAGTAACTGTGCACAGAGGAGTAGCATGGAATCATGGGGCCGGAGATGTCATAGCGCCCCCCTGTACTGAACTGTGCCAGTGGGGTATGCGCCTGTAGGGGAATACTGAAGTGATGTGTAACACCCCAAATTTATGGGGTAAAGCTAATGATAGGTGTAGTAATCCCTAGTTCTTCCTTCTTTACAGAGAGGTAAGCACATTGCACTTTGGTAAGCTGTGTTGATAGGTCTATTTACGGTTATTGGAAATAATATTTACTGTAAATCTTCCTTTACATTTACTTTCACAATATACAACATCAAATCACATTACAATAACATTTGTATTTTTATGTTACAGGAACTCATCAGCTCATGGAATCACTGGATGCACATGGGTCCCTGTGGAATCCCAAAGGTTAGTATATTTGTCAATTCCTCCAATCACATCAAACATAAGATTTACTCAATGTAATATTACTACTCTATATATTCTGACTTAACCATTAATGTTGTACTCTAACTTAGTATTACACTGCACTAATAACAATCAGGTAAGTAAAGTTCCCCCAATAAAAGTCTAGTGCTTTACTGTTGGTGCACAATTAGTTACCGGAAAGGTAGGATTGGTATACATTGGTGATCACATAAGCTGCATACACACAGAACGATTTTTTGAACGATTATCGTTAAACGATATCGTTTAACGATAATCGTTTGAAAAAATCGTTCACTTTCTGAGTCAAACGATGAACGAGTATCGTTCATGCTCGTTCACGTGTGTAGTTCAGTCAGACTTGTCAACTCAACGATTTTCATTAAGTTAATATGTAAAAATCGTTTGTAGTTCAAAAAAATCGTTCATTACACTTTAAAAAATCTCACAGATAATCTGACAGAAAATCGTTCATAAAATCGTTGGTAACAAAATCGTTGTGTGTGTATGCAGCTTTACTCTTACTCCTTTCTGTATTTGTTCACTAACTAGTAACATCCAATAAGTTTTAAGTCTGATTTCCACTGCCAGTGACTTTTACTGTGGCTTAGTTCGGTTTGTGTCAGCTTTCTACAAGCTCCTGACTGTCCACTGCTTTTTGGACCTTCTTTCAGGTAGGAGCAGGGTGACGAGCCTCTCTCCCTGTCAATCTCGCCTCTGGAACTGCGCAGTAGCCCTGCGTACACGTCCTTAAAACTGCCTCCCTTCACTGTTGTCCAGAAGGCAGCAGGTCTCACTGGGCACCCTCTCCCAGCTCTGTTACTGGCAACTCAGAGCCGACCATTGTTGTTCCACTAAGTCACCCAGCGCAGCTTTCACCAGGCCAAACGCTGCCTCAGCACTGTTCAATGGCCGGTGAGTCTCTATGCAGTCCTGGATGCTTGCTATTGGGACTGTGGGCCTGATTCAGAGCCGGACGCTCTGACCAGAGCGCTCGCTCTGAATCAGGGCCCTCCTCCATTAAAATGAAGCGTCCTCCTGGACGCTCGTATAGCTGTGAGTGACCACCCACAGCATATACGAGCGTCCAAAAAGATGGTCGCGATGGTCTTGACCATCAGACTTGCGACGGAAACCCTGCGGTAGGGCTTCCCAGCCACTAGTCCTGGAGTGATTTTGGCTCTATCAGAGCCAAAATCACTCCCACTGACATCACTAGTGATGTCAGTGGGGCCGGCTTCAGATGGTAGGCGTTCCCATGGGAACGCCTCCGTCTGGCAGGCACGCCCCCGGCACGCCCACCAAAGGGGGCGTGCTGTCAGTCACCATCGACAGCACGCCCCCTTTGGTGCGAGACCCGGAGCGACAGCTTGGCTGTCGCAGTCCGGGTCTCGCACATGCGCACGACGGAGCTCCCTCCGTCGTGCGCATGTGCAGTGGGGAACATCGACCCACTTGCGAGCGTACTGCCGCTTGCGAGTGGGTCTGAATGACCCCCTGTGAGCTAGAGCAGCCAACTATCATTTTCAGTCAATGGTCCATTCAGCCCACACGCCCATCTCTGCAGCCATCCTTAATGTCCACTGTCACTAATGCCAAACAGTGCAGAGTTGCATGCATATACATTACATTATATTTAGACACTAAGGCATACTAGCATAAGTGGTACTTTCAGTTTCTGGGGTACCACAGATGAAGTGAAGAGAAAACAGCAAACAGTGGCAGTATCGCGCTGGGTGTTGAGGTCCCACTCGGGGAATAGAATGCTTCGGTGATACACTATCTGACATTAAGGGGTAGTTCCTTTGGTATTGCTTTATTTATGTATAGCACCTAGGATCTGACTTTTATCTCCTTTGAATCATTATTAGTCAATAGAGGAGATTGTACAATATATTCTGATCATTTAACTTAAATTGACAGAGTACACGTGCTAGAGTGAGATTCCACAGGGTGCACAGCTATTACTGCTTCAAACAGCTCTCACTAAAGTGGGAACACCTATGGGAAGCTCCCTTCTTAGCTATGCTCCTACTTTGCAAATTTACATTGCACCTATATTAATGTGAGTACTACTAATCATTATTTTTATTTCAGATCTCCTAATATTTTTTAAAAGACCTTTCAAATAACAGTGTGGTCATGCCTAATAACACTGTGTGGTCATGCCTGGGAACACTACCATTACTTTAAATAGTAGTGACTCTTTTTAAACTCATACCTTATAATTGAAGTTTAGGATTTTACCTCAGTTGTGTAACTATTAAGTCCGTTGAAGCACAATGAATGAATGAATGAGGAGAGAAGGAGGGAGGGGATCAAAGAGGAGAGGGCAGAGGAAAGTGCTGATCAGAGAGGAGAGGTGACAGAGACCAGTATGAAAGGAAAGGGGAAGGGCAAAGCCAATCAGAGAGGGCCAGTGACAGAAGCCAATAAGAAAATACAAAGGAGTGGACAGGGGCAAAGAGCCAATCACAGAGTAGAGAGGGGAGGGAATTAAAGAGGTGAGAAGTGAATGTAATCTGACAGGAAAAGAGAAAGTGACAGAAGATGATCACAGAGGAGGGAGGGCCGGAGGGGAGGCAATCTGGGCAGCTTGAGGGACCATTAAATGTAGAAATGGATCTCAGATCCGTAACTTATTTAGGATATAGAGCAAACATACCGAGATAAAACTAACAGGTGGTCATCACACTGTGCAGCGCCACATGAATTCCGGAACCCCGGAACGAGCCCTCTGTCCATTTTGGCTGCCGAAAGCTCATGCTCCACTGGAACCACCCTTGCTACTCCCCTGACTGTGCATCTTGGTAAAACCATGTAGCATTGCAGGTGGGGTAGATTTAAAAATGTGCAGAGATACTTCGATTTGAGAGGGGTGTGTCCAAACTGAATTGTAAACTGCAGTGTAAAAATAAAGCTGTGCAGCATTTTTGGGCTACATGCAAAAGCAGACAGTATTTACCCCACATGCAAAAAACTTTATGTATTTGCACCCCTTGCATTGCAACATGCTTTGTACAGGTACACATTACTTGCTCTAACTTGCTATATTCTTATATCTGAATCAGGCCCTTAATGCATTGGAAAGAACATGGAGTAAATAAATGTATGGAGTATGTGTGCAACATAACAGAAAAAGGCAATACAGCAGATAAAACACTGGAATAAATAAAACGCACCAGAAAGTCCAGACATTATAAAAAAATATAGGGCCTGATTCAGAGCCGTTCGCTATTTGTGGTCGTTCGTTCAAAAACAAGGGGTGGCTATTCAAATGATCCGTTCGCAAATTGCAGTCTGTTCCCACCTCTAAGTCTGAACGAGCGAGCAAAACATACGCTCGTTTATTTGATAAAAACGCCCCCTGGCCGCACGCACCATACGTCATGTCCGCTATTTATTAGATTAATCGAGTACATCGTACAGCGTATGAACTGCTCGCTATTCTTGTGGTTGGTGTTTTCAACCGCTATTTTGCGAGCAGTTCTGAGTTAAAAAAAAACAAGTGACGTGGTCAATGACGCTGCTGTATTAATTATGCACTCCCTTAAAACGCCCGTTTTGACCTTTAAGCACGCCTGCGTTCGGATCTCCACTCCCCGTTTTCAAGCACCTTCCCCTGTTACCACCCACATACGCCTCATTCTGTCACTCAAAATAGCAGGCCCTCGCTATATTGCGTACCAACGATTTTCGGCCGCACTGACTGGTTCGCGCATGCGTACTAAAAACCGTACGCATGCGCAGATGTGCGAACATCGCTCGGAACGAGCGTACTGCCGCTAGCGAGTGGCTCTGAATGAGGGCCATAGTTCCCAGCAGGGCAAAGGTATCTTAAGCTGTGAACACACTATGGGGTCTGTTTACTAAGCAGTGTTAGGAGACAGAGGGAAAAGTGATAAGGTGCCAGCCAATCAGCTCCCAACTGTCATTTTTCAAACACAGCCTGTGAGATGGCAGTTAGGAGCTGATTGGCTGGCACCTTATCCCATTTCACTCTGTCTCCTAACACTGCTTAGTAAATAGACCCCTTTATGATGTATGGTACGATAATATTGTTCAGATGCGAATTCTAATGATATATCGTACACATTGTATAGTGTGTACGCCAATTCCTGATGGCCATTCATTGCATCGCCCCATCTACTGTCCCGTATGTCAAATGGGAAGATGCAATGAACGACGTGGTGCAGTTACATGCAGCATGTAACCAGTGCCAGATTAATGTCCACAAGGGCCTGGAGCTGAAATGTATGACGGGCCTATTGTGTGCTGCTACAGGGGATGTGACCAGCGCTGTCGGATTTACCAAGCTCCAGAACATGAAGCTTATAGTAGCCTATGAGAGAATTACAGTGACCGCCATATAATACACCAAGCATCCAAGTCACTGCCATACACAGCTACACACCATGGCCCCTGCATTGGGATAAATCAAACATATATATATATATATGTATGTACCAGTCAAAAGTTTGGACACACCTTCTCATTTAATGTTTTTTGTTTATTTCAATTATTTTCAACACAGTAGATTAATACCGAAGACCTCAAAACTATGAAAGAACACATATGGAATTATGTTGTAAACAAAAAAGTGTTAAACAAATCAAAATATGTTTTATATTTAGATTCCTCAAAGTAGCCCCCTTTTGCTTGGATGACAGCTTTGCACACTCTTGGCATTTGGTACCCACTAAAGCGACTGAGCGGCCGAACTGCAGCCCCCCGACCAAGTGGCCGATTAGGTAAGTGATACATACTTATTAATGGGACGCTTGATGTCTGGAAAAACATCACAACATTCAAATATCTGCTCAGTAGTGATGTCAGTATGCGTGGTTCCTGCGACTAGTGTATGGGTTGTCATGAGTCACCTGTACACACAGGGAGATGTACCGATATATCTGTGAGCCACGTTGTTCACAGACACATCGTTTTTACAGACCCACAAATGCACTATGCAATTTGTCATTGCTGGCTGTACAAACGACATATGCCATTGCATAGGCGTCTTTATAATGGGTGCAAGGTGCACCACACACCCTGAACCCATAGTTAATAAATACCTCTCCTCAGATTCCGATGTGTTGCTCCACAGTGCCGAACCGGCGCTGCAGTGCAGCAAAAACTCACTGGGAAAATGGCAGCGGACATTTTCCCAGTGACCTGCGCATGCGCAGAAAAGATGTCCTCGGAAAAAAAGGCGCGGGTGCCAGAATCTACAGCGCATGGTGTGCTGACAGAGCGGAGGGAGCTCTAACGGAGGCTGCACACAGGCCCCCTCCTCTCTTAAAATGCCCTTGTGGCATAGTGTGTACCCAACACTCATAAGGAACTTTAGGCAGGAATGAGGCTTATGTGGGCAGCATTTTTTTTTTTTTTTTAAAAAGGACTTTGATAAAAGGCGCTCACTAGATTCTGCTGCAGTGCAGGTGCCACTTCTCCCAGCACCCCCAGCACTGGACAAAGCAGCAGGCACTCTTTCTGCTCACCTCTTCTCGTGGGTTCCCACAATCCCACTCCATGCACACACTCTCCTACAGAGGGGCTCTCTCTTATGGGTCCCTTGAGCTGTTCTTACAAGCTGGTTCATCTGCTCCATCTGCTTCACTCCCTCCTGCACATCTTCTCCCTGCTCCTCTCTTTTGCCTGACTCCTCCTCCATATACCATTCATTGCCTGCTGGCAGAGCTGCAATCAGCAGACATGGCTCAGGCTGTCACTAATATATCACTCACTGCAGGGTCCCGTCCGCACCAACGAGCGACAGCAGTGCCACTATGCCTTGCTCCATTGACCGGTGGAGGAGCTTAGAACGATCCGGGGGTGGAGCATTGGGTTGGTTGGGGGCGGAGCTTGAGGTTGCTCCGAGGTGGGCGGGGCTTTAAGCGGACGGGGATTGGGGGTGAATTAGTGTCTAGTGATGCTTCAGTTCAGCCTGGGGCTGGACACTGGCAGCCAGGAGGTGAATGATTTTGGTGGTTACAGGAAGAAAATAAAATGCCTGTCATCACTGCTGTGCTTTGCAAAGGATGCTGTGGGCCTATTTTCATGGGGCAGCCTGGAGCTGAAGCTCCACCGCTACATTATTAATCCGCCCCTGCATGTAACAATACATTACACTGTAGTACGCCGGATGGTGCAGAGTGTATGGGGCATGCAATGTATTGTTACATCGCATCGCTACATCGCTGGGTCATACCATCCTAAATCAATCAGGGAATTCACCAAGGAAACTGAAACCTAAAAAGACTGGAAACAAACCAGACCCTACAGGCCAACCAAACAAAATGATCTCTTGGGGAGTATGTGGCCCAGCCAGATTATTTAGAGTTCTTGGATTGTAGAATCAGGTGCATGTGAAAGAACTTAACTACTGACCTGCTGGAATACACCCCATTGCTGCAAGAATGATCACAGGATCCAGGGCCTGATTCAGATATTCACTAATGCAAACACAGCTGCGATCCTGTATGCCGCTGCTGTGCGTAAACATGCTAATGCATGCAGCCACCTGGAAATTTATTGAGATACCCACCAGTGACTTTGCAGTTCCAAGCAAGTGCATGTAAACATGCAGCGGTGGTCACAGATATTTTGACCATCTGAGTTAGGCTTACCATACTATCCCTTTACACTGGGACACCAATGAATTACACAGGTTCTGTGGCTGATTAAAACCATGTGAAATAAAGGATTAAAGTCAGCCAGCCACAGAACCTGTGTAATTCATGAGTGTCCCAGTTTTATGGTAAGCCTTATCTGAGTAATCCTAAGGTCGTGCAGATTGGCCGTGGGAACGGAGACGCCGGCACCATATTTTCTGTGTATGGGATCACGGATGTAGGTAAATACTCGCCCTGAAAACTGTCACGGTACTCCCGTGTTTTCGCCGCCACTCCCTATTACTTCCCACAAAACAGCCTCTGTCTGTCAATCACTTGCAAATAGATCCTCACTACAACCGTAGTCACATTTGATCGCAATTCAATCACCGCATGTGCGCATTGAGGAAAAGATGCATGCGCAGTTGGCCGATAATCGCTGAACAGCATAAATATCGGCTACAGACGGTTTGTCCACTTTAATAATGGGATGCAATCGGGAAGCCGGCTGACATTATACCCACAGCCGGTTTCCCGACTGTCATATCCCGGCGAGGTTGAAATGACCTGCGTCCAAATGTAGACGCCGCTCATTTCACCGACACCGGGAGACCGGCGCCCGGCATTCCAATCGAAGGGATGCCGGGCGCCGCAAGCGGACAGCCGCAGGGGAGGGGGAGGGTTAGGTTTAGGGCTCCCGGGAGGGGGGCTTAGGGTTAGGCACCCCCCTGGGAGGTTAGGGTTAGGCTAGGGGGAGGGAGGGTTAGGCACCCCCGGGGGGAGGTTAGGGTTAGGCACCCCCCACGGGGGACTTAGGTTTAGGCAGCGGGGAAGGGGGGGGGGTTAGGTTTAGGCACCCCTGGGAGGTTAGGGTTAGTCTAGGGGGAGGGAGGGTTAGGGTTAGGCACCCCTGGGGGGGGTAGGGGTTAGGCACCCCCCCGGGGGACTTAGATTTAGGCAGCGGGGAAGGGGGGTTAGGTTTAGGCACTTAGAGGGGGGATTAGGGTTAGGCACTTGGGGAGGTTAGGGTTAGGCACCCCTAAGGGAGGGCTAGGGTTAGGGGGGTAGGTTAGGTTAGTTCATACTTACCTGGGGAAAATCTGGATTTCCTGCGCTGTCGGGCTGCCGCTGCCGGGATCTGTTCCACTGTCGGCCTTACACTGCCGGGAATCGAACTTCCGGCCATGCAACCGGCGGTATTACATACCGATTCCTTAATAATACATCTGAATGGAAGAAGATAATTAACCATAAATAAAGTCTGGAATAAAGATCATGGAAGCAATATCTAAATATGCTATAAATATCAGTTTCAAAACAAACCACAAACCTTTTCTTAACTGTTAAACTAAAGCTTTTGGTAATTGTATTCAATTAGCCTCTCAATTAATTTTCAAGCATTTCATCGCAATAAAATCAGTAAAGGATTAAGTTGTTTTATGTGACTGGGTTAGTGATTGTGAAGGTGAAACCAGAACATAAATATAAAGATAATTTAACTCCTTCATGGCCTAAGATAGCTTGCAACATAATGGATAGAGCAATGTTTGCATCTTCATTCTATGTTGATCAGGCAGGATGTTTAGGTGGGCATTTAAGGCAGGAAGATGGAAATGGTAGCAATTATTCCTGCAATCAGCAGCGCTACCAGCCATCAGAAAAGAGTGCATCCTCAAAAATTGTGAGAAAAAAAAACTGTTAGAAAGCATTTAGCTCTGGCACTGTCTCCTCTCTCTACTGTACATACTCGGTGCTAGGAGTAAGAGTCAGAGGGAGTAGCGACCTTCAACCTGATGACATCACTGCCGGGCTACTGCTCATCTCATGTGCAGCTGGTGCCATCTTTACTGTGTAGAGTGTCACCGTACTGCAAAGTACTTAGCTCCGGAGGTGAGGCCCCTAAATCATAATTGCCTACTTTTGAAAACTACTTTCAGGGAGATTGCAGATGGTAGTAGAATGTGCAGTGCGCCGCCAAGGGGGCGTGACCAGTTCCACCCAAAGGGTGTGGCTAGCTCCACCTATGGGCATATCTATTACCACTAAGGGGTGTGTCCTGTAGTGGAAGTTGAAACTTATAGTATTATGAGCAGCATGCTGCCAGAGCAGGTGTGTGTATGGGTTGTAACTAAGGACATATAAAAACCTGGAATTTATACAACAGGAATATTAAAGTCATAAGCATATTAGAATGTGTTTGCAATAGGTTCCAACCACAACTCTGCTACAGTATATACATCAACTGGTATCAAATCATATAAGCCTATAGTCTGATATGTAGTTGAAAAGTCTGGTATCTCCCATACAAGCAAGTGGCTCTGGTTTTCTACAAGTGCTCAACAATAAAAACAGCTGGGTACACATTAGACGATGTGCAAACGATGTAATGGACATCCCGATTACGGAGCATTCTGAGAGACAAACAATAGTTCATACACACTGAGCCATCTTCAAAACGACCAAACGATATATCTTGCATTGTTCGGGCTTTAGATCGTTAACTACAGTACATGTCTTAAGAAGAGAAGGACGACACCCTTATGCGCATAGTGCATAAACGATTTGAACAATTTGGCATTCTGATCTGTCGGAAAATTACAAATCGTTTAAAAAATCGTCTAGTGTGTACCCAGCTTTACACCAGGGATCTAAAGGTGCCTACACACATAGCGATGTGCTCACAATCCCACGATGTGTACGATTTCCGCCTGAACTCTCCCCGGGAGCTCCTCTGCAGTCGTGGGCACAATTTGGTCTGAAAAAGCTGCCAATTTGACACACGATCTATCGTACCTAATAAACTATCCAATGCATCGTGCCTTGAGATTGTCAGATCTGCCCTACAGCACGGCAGATCTGAAGATGAGATGTGCGACCTGTGGGGACGCGCATCGCATCGTGATCGTGAGTGGGGACTCATGATTTGGGCATATTTTACACGATCTGTCGTTCCGATGCGTCGGAATCGGCCAGATCGGATAAAATATCGCCATGTGTGTAGGCACCTTTCCAGCAATTTGTACACAACCAGTAACCCGGGTGTACCTACCCAAAGTCAGCAGAATAATAGCATCAGAGGCATATGTACCCATTGGCCAGGATGGCACTCGCCAGGGGCGCCGACCAAAGGGGGGGCGCCATCCGGCAGTGCCATCAGTAGCCAAGGGGTGGACAAGTCCCCCGGCCCCACAAGTGTAGGGCAGACCGCAGTGATAGCAGTAAGCCCTACACAGTTTACAAACGCACATCTGCCAGCGTCGGCTGTGTGTTTGTAATAGCAGCCAGCTAATGAGAGTCAGACAGACTCTCATTTGCTGCTGCGTCGTCCGCGGAGGGAGCCGGCTGGAGCTCACTAATGAGCTCCGTGTGCCGTCTCCCACGCAGCATGTGATGGGAGAGACGTCATACGTCATGACGTCTCTCCCATGCTGGAAAAGAGTGTCCGGGACTCATAGCGGACAGCGGCGGTCGCGTCAGGAGCAGGGATCAGGTAAGTTGAATTTTTTTTTGTTCTTTGTGTGTGTTTGTGTGTGTAAGCCTGGCACTACAGGGGGGGCACTGAAATAGGAGGTGGCCGCTACTGGGGGCACTTTATGGGGGGTTCGCCGCTACTGGGGTGCACTGTATAGGAGTGGCCACTACTGGGAGCACTGTATAGGGGTGGCCACTACTGGGAGCAATTTAGGGGATGGGTGGCCACTACTGGGGGCACTGTATAGGGGGGTACTACTACTGGGGGGCACTCTATGGGAGGACTACTACTGGGGACACTGTATAGGGGTGGCCACTACTGGGGCAATTTAGGGGGTGGGTGGCCACTACTGGGGGCACTGTATAGGGGTGGTCAATACTGGGGGCAATTTTGGGGGGTACTACTACTGGGGGGCACTGTGTAGGGGGGTACTACTACCGGGGTCTACTACTGGGGGGCACTGTATGGGGGGACTACTACTGGGGGCACTGTATAGGGGGGCTACTACTGGGGGCACTGTATAGGGGGGCTACTACTGGGGGCAATGCAGCATAGAGGGGATTACTACTGGGGAATTACTATTGGGGGCACTGCATAGGGGGGGGGCACCAGTCCATTACATTGCCAGGGGCGCTTGGATCACTAGATACACCCCTGAACAGCATATGAAAAGGGGTCCCGGTAAATGGAAGTCTCGCCTAAGTCATTGCAAATCTGACACATGCCCCTTCCCCTCCTCATTAAAACTAAGTTTCCAGATCTGACATCCCCTTCCTACTCAGTTTCAAATTAGACCCCACATCAGCCTCCCTAAATTGTGATTATACCCCACACATGACAAACCCCCTCCCTCAACTGGAAACCTACCCTAGTCCTCACAATCACCCCCTCCAAACTTAATGTACTATAATAATCAGCTCAAACCTGACAACTCCCTCAATTCAAATCTTATCCCAGAACTGCCCCCAGACCCTTCTCCCTCAACTAATAGCATGTCCCAGCAGTGCCCCCCCTCATACCTGACAATCCCTTCTCCCTCACCTAATAGCATGTCTCAGCAGTGCCCCCCCCCATGCCTAACAACACCCATCTCCCTCACCTAATAGCATGTCCAAATAGTGCTCCACCTCATACCTGGCAACCCCCCCAACTAATAGCATGTCCCAGCAGTGCCCCCCCATGCCTGACAACCCCCCAAGTAATAGCATGTCCCAGCAGTGCCTCCCCATGCCTGACAACCACCCAAGTAATAGCATGTCCCAGCAGTGCCCCCCCATGCCTGACAACCCCCCAAGTCATAGAATGTCCCAGCAGTGCCCCCCCATGCCTGACAATCCCCCCACTAATAGCATGTCACAGCAGTGCCCCCACATGCCTGACAACACCCCCAAGTACTAGCATGTCACAGCAGTGTCCCCCTCACACCTGACAACCCCCCCAAGTAATAGCATGTCACAGCAGTTTCCCCCCTCATACCTGACAACCCCCCCAAGTAATAGCGTGTCACAGCAGTGCCCCCCCATGCCTGACTTCCCCCTCAAGTAATAGCATGTCACAGCAGTGTCCCCCTCATACCTTACAACCCCCCCAACTAATAGCATGTCCTAGCAGTGCCCCCCATGTCCCTCACCTAATAGCATGTCCCAGCAGTGTCCTTCCCTTACCTACCGCACCTCCCCTTTCACTCTCAATTAAAATCATGTTACAAGTGCTTTTAAAACTGATTGAAAATCACATTTTAAATGAGACCTCAGTACTCACCATCCTTCTGCTGCTGCTGCTGCTGCTGTGGTCTGACTCTTCTCTCTGACTTCGACACTCATCCATTCAATGTGGCTGCCTGCACTGCAGCTTTCACTAATAGGTGGATAGCTCCAGCTATCCACCAATCAACGTTTAGATGCTCCTATCACTGTGATTGGTGGATGGCCAGCGCCATCCACCAATCTATATGCTAGCAGCCTGGCCCTGTAACGCTGCATGTCAGGAGGACTGTGGAAATGGCAGGACCCTGGGAGGCAGGCAGAGAATGTTGTTTGGCTGCTGCAATCGCGGTTGGGGAGCGTCCTCTGCCTGACTCCTAGTCGTAGCCCCATATCTTTCACAGTGTACCGGCCAGTGGGAAATATGCCCTCCTGCCCAGCACGCTCTCTACTTACACTTATTATCCAATAAGATGGTGGGCAGGAGGGGCTTGGGCTGGCTGCTGGGGAGGAGAGACGCTACCGCCGCTGCCATCATGCAGATTCGGAGGGTAGTGACTCACTGAATGATAGTAAGTCACAGGGGCAGGGCTAGTCTGCCACTGCTACTAGCAACCCCGCAGTGGCCGGCCCATCGTATTACATGAAATGACATCACACGTTGTGACGTCCTCACGCCTGGGACCCGTCCCCGCTACAGCAGACTTGCGCATGCGCAGTATGTAGTTAAACTGGGCAGTGTAGAAATCTGGGGGATTCTTCATTCTTTCCGGGGTAGCGGGAGCTCCCAGCTCATAGCGGGAGGCTCCCGCGGTATGCGGGAGGGTAGGCAGGTATGCCCTAAATGCCTCTGTTAATGTGCCTGTATTTCTCAGCATTGAGGACACCATTAATCCTGACCAAATTCTCAACTCCATTTGCTGAAATGCAGCCCCAAACTTGCAAGGAACCTCCACCATGCTTCACTGTTGCGTGCAGACACTCATTATTGTACCACTCTCTAGCTCTCCGGCGAACAAACTGCCTTCTGTTACAGCCAAATATTTCATATTTTGACTCACCAGTCCAGAGCACCTGCTGCCATTTTTGCATCATAGTGGTTGAGCTGACCTGCCGCAGGATTTAGGCCACTTCCTGTGTGTAGCTTATGGTGTGGCTGGGTATGCCGCTGTACTGCCTTAATTATGCACGCCCATATAATGGCATCCCAACGCTCAGGCACGCCTGCGTTCAGCTGACAACCCCCCGACACCACCCACATATGGCACTTCCTGTCAATCAATTTCGGAAGGGTCTGCGTACACACTGCATGTGGTCTGTGTACCGTAGCCTGATCGCACTGGCTAGTTCGCGCACATGCATTGTGATGCATTCGCATGCACAGTTCCGAAATATCAGCCAAGTGCGAGCATTCTCTCCTGTGCGTTCCTTGGTGAATCAGGCCCTACCTTTCAACCTACATATGAAAATGATGATCATTTGGTATGATTGGTTAATCATACACCTGACTATAATACTACAAAATCTCTGATTTTGTGCAAGTGTACCTAGAATAATTGATGCGGTTTTGAATGTAAAAGGGGGTCACACCAAATATTGATTTGATTTAGATTTATCTTCTGTTCATTCACTTTGCATTTTGTTAATTAAAAATAAACTATTAACACTTCTATTTTCGAAAGCATTCTTACTTTGCAGCATTTTTTCCCACACCTGCCTAAAACTTTTGCACAGTATAGCTATATCAATATAATCTAAAGCGCAGGGTGTTTGGTCAGCTTTTAGGATGGGTTCAGTGGACAGGTATAGCTTGCAAATAAAATGACAATCGGAAAAAAAATATATACATTTTGTTCTTACAAATTGTGGGAATGCTAAACAGCTGCCAGGTACACTCACAAATGTATTCATGGCCACAACATGCTATATAATGGACAGAGTAGAGTTGCTATGCATGCTGAGTGGCAACGGCTTTTATTACCAAGTACACCGGACCAGAGAAACCAGAGAGCAGCTGCCAGCAAGAAGAGACAGGTGTCTTACAATGAGGTGGGAGAATGTATGCTTAGAAAGCAGAATTCTGTCTCCTGCTGGTTATATTATACATGTACTGTATATTTAATATGGGATATTAGTACAACAATGACCATGTCGACTTTCATCTTGTCAACACTGATGAAATGTCAACAAAGTCAGAATTTCGACAAGGCATTGCTAAGGTATGCCTATCATTAATCCCTAGCCCTTAAACCTAACCCTTGTGTTTAATGTCGACATATGTCCAGAGCCGGTTCTATGTTCTTCTGCTGCTCCCCTAGACTCTCCTATTTGCTCCAATGCTCCCACAGGCAGAAAAAAACCCCATTAATTTCAGCCTGACTACCGCATTTGATAGCATACTGTGATCACTGGTCCTTTATATGTCTGAAGTATTACATACACTACACTTTGTATGAGGCAGACTATAGATTGAGCATTTGAAAACCTCCCTTCTAAAAATCCTGCGTTTACCCCTGGATACGTCCTTGGCTACATAGAAGAGTTGTTTCAAAGCCATGACTATGGGCCTGATATGCTAATGCCACAGCTGCTGTCGTTTGTACAAAGACACCCACTGTCAGAATCTCAAATCTGCCGATGCATACAAAGACGCAGCATCGGTTGGACCATCGAAGTTCTGAGCAACCCTATGGTTGCTTAGAATGTCCATCGGATCTGAAATAGTCGCGACATGACTGTGGGAGGTAATGGGGGTGGCAGGTAAAATGCAAAAGCTCACTGCCAGGGCATCACACTAAGGCCCTCATTCAGAGGCGGTTGCAAGAAGCGAGCGCTCGCTCTGAATGAGGGCGGCCGCTTGCCTTCTGAAGTGCGGCCTCCTGGTCGCTAGCTAAGCTGTGGGTTACCACCCACAGCTTTAGCGACCGACCAGGTTAATGGTCGCGATGGTCAAGACCATCGCGACCATCAGGGCTTGCGATGAGACCCTAAGTTGGGTCTTGGCAACCGCAAAACCCCAGGGAGCTTCCTGCTCTGATCGAGCAGGAAGCTCCCCACTGACATCACTGCTGATGTCAGTGCGGCTGCCCACAAAAGGGCAGGTGTTCCTTAAGGAACGATTCAGTTTGTGAAACCACCCCCCTGCCACGCCTACAAATCGGGGCGAGCTGTCGATCAACATCGACAGCCGCCCCTTTTGTAGTGAGCTCCGGAGCAAGAGAATTCTCGCTCCAGGGCTTGCACACGCAGTTGCTCCGGGGCTTGCAGACCCGGTTGCTCAGCGCTTGCAACCGGGTCTCAATGAGGTCCTATGACTATCAACTTAAATCCATTGCAGCACATGCACAGTGCGACTCAGATGCATGCACAGTAAAAACATTGACTAACTGAGCAAACATTGACATACCTTGAATCAGGCCCTATTACCTCTGTAGCAGTGAAAGTATTAATCCCAGTGATTATGATAGCCTGTGCTTTATGTTTGCAACAAGTGGTGGCAGCAGTCTGATTGCTGAGCCTGCTTCTCTAATTTAGGAGCCTATATATCCCCCACTGGTGATTTCCAGTTCCTCAACATTTTTTTCTTCATTATTTTACTTTATTTTGAAACCTATTTATGCCATTTCAGCCTGATTGCGGTCTGTATCCTAGGCCTGGAGTGTTCCTACATTCTGTCTGTGTCACAGTTCTGTTCCCTGGACTGCACGTTACCCTGATTCCGCTTCGATTTCAGCATTACCTTGCTAACGTTGGATTCTTTGCCGCAAGCTGCTACATTATTCAAATGACTCTGCCAGTCCCCCTGTTTCTCTATGCTTGTTAGTTGTGTTTCCATTGTCTTGTTCTTGTTTGTATTTGTTTTGTAATGTTATCTTGACCGCATTTATTTTGTGTTAAACTCTTATCACAAAGGTTGTTGTGCCATTTTCTGCATGTGTACATGCATGTCCTGCTCTGCAGAGCCTAGGTCCCAACACTATCAGGGGTAATCAATATGGGAGCGAAAAGTCTGTGCTGGACTTTCGCTCCACATCGGAGATTTTCCAAGGATAAAGTATCGGGCGCGCACCCGCTTTATCCCCGTATACAATATAAAAGCTACGAAAATGGGAACCTGCGAAGTGGGATCTGCGAAAAAAAATGAGATTTTCCTGGAATAAATTGTAGGACCCCCCTAAAGCTGTAAAAACATGGGGGATCACTATGGGTACCCTCATTTTAGCCTGCAAATGAAAGTCGGGGTTTTAAATAGCTGCGGCAGGTGTTTATTTCCCGACATTGAAGAAGTGTTGCAGAAGAGCACTTAGGGGCTTTTTTCATTTTTTTAAGTGGTCCCAACAAATTTGGGGTACATGAAAATGGGTACTAGCATATTTTTAAGTCCCTAAAGTCTTTATTTAAAAATTCTGCAAATATACACCTGCCGCTAATAACCTATTCTAGAATACACCTGGCGCATATTTGCAGAATAGCCCTGAACCTATTTCCCTATTTTTAAACACTTTTTTCCCCATTTTTTTTTCACCCCAAATTTTAAATAATGTTTTTGGGGTGTCCCTATTTTTTTTGGGAACTTTGACAGTTTATTTTAAAATGACATTCCCAGGGATGCAGGCTAATTTTTTTAAGCCTGCACCCCTAAACCCCAATTCTGCACTTTTTTTCGCCACCTATTCAGTGGTGAAAAAGTTATCCCCGTTTTCTTTCAAAGACTTTTCGAACCTGCGAAAAGTCTTTGAAATTGAATACGGTGTAAAAGTCAAACCGGCGAAAATGACGTCATCCGAGCGAAAACCTCGCAGAAACTGAGTTTTTGCTCCTTATTGAATACCCCTGTATGTCTCATGCTAGTATTGATTCATATATATGTAAGAAGGGGCTCCAAAGCTACCTTCCCTTTCTCTACTTGTGTACATAAAGGTGGGCATATATGCAAGAGTATTATAAAGTCATCAAGGAGAAAGGGAGACCAACATTATGCAAGATAGCCAGGCAGAGTAATATATCCTCAGTTTCCCTGTCAAAAATGAAGCTGAACAGCGGATTATGGGTATCACAGGTCCCTTAAATAAAAATAACTAAACGTCAGACGATATGATGACAGGTCGAAATGAAGCCAGATTGAACAATATAAACCTCACAAAGACATTCAGTTGCATTACTGTGCATTTTACATTGTATATATTAATGCATAATATAATGGTGAAAAAATAAATTGCACAGTAATAAAAGATTATGAGCAAAATATGAAATTTAGCTTAGAAATAATGGAACATTAAAATAACTGCAACATATTTATTCCCTACTACAAAAACAAATGAAGACAACATTTATAATATACACTGTACCTATATTCAGAGCTTCACTTATTTTAGTAATCTTTACATTTATGTAATTATTGTAAGTTCTATGTTAGATGATCACCAAAATAAAAGGATATTCAGATTACAAATAGGAATTTCATGTCCAAGTTATATTAATATGTCTATAAACACTTTAAAATACAATGTTTGCTTAGGGTGCGTTCACACGGTCAGATTTTCTGTCAGATCTGAACGATAACGATTATAAAAATCATTCATATCTAAAAGCAAATCTGACATGTGTGACTGCAACGATGAACGATGCGCACCGTGTATGGCCCGACATCAGGGCCATACACGGTGCGATATAGCTGGCAAATTGCACCAATTAGTCGAGTCACCTGCTTTATCGCCCCGTGTATGGAAGCCTTTACTCTAAAAGACACTAGCTGTTTAGAGTGTGCTCATGCGTGTCCAATAAGGTGATGTCATTTTTCTTAGCAGTGAGAAATATATAGAGAAATGGTAAGTTCTGATGTCATCACTTCAGTACTCATGTGTACTTTAAAGACTAATGCATCACCAGGACTGGCCTGAGACAAATTTTTGAGGTAAGCTGAACTTTGTTTCCGGTGCCCCCAGTGGTACTGTGCGCGCATCCGAAAAAAATTAAGGGGACATGGTCTCATGGGAAAAGCCATTCCTGGTGGTCACTCACACTCAGTGAGTGCAGGCAGTACCACACTCCCCAGAGCCTCTCCTGCTGTATTTACTGTGGGTGTGTATGTGTATATGTATGTATGTATGTGTATATATATATCCACAGGAAATACAGCAGAGAGGCTCTGGGGAGTGTGCACTCGCCGATTGACCACCAGGCAGGCCAGGAACCAGCACCCACGAGGGACTCCCATCTGCATTTTTTACATTACTGGAGCCTGCCGATGGCCACGCCACCGCCCGCATTCTCCGAGTCCTCAGGTCTGGGACTCTTCTAAAATGCTGGCCGCAGGTATCCAGGCTGGCCAGCCCCAGCCTTCTTTGCCACTGTGAGTGCGACGTGATGTCATGACGTCACATCGCCTGGCCAACCCGCCAATAGAAACTGAGGGAGCAGTTGCTGTGGTCTGCCCCTGGTAATAGAATGGCAGGCAGCTGTGTCACAGTAACACAGTCTGACTGCCATCCACCAGCCTGAACTGCACATCGCTGGCTGCAGCTGGGTCAGGGTGCCCTCCTGTATGTGGCGCCCTACTCGGCTGCATATCCAGCATATGCGTAGAACCGGCCCTGTGCATCACCTACTTTAAGTTATTACATATGCAGTATTAGAAGTCAGGTGAGATATTTCTGACCTGCAGGCTTGTGATTTTATATGATCCCAGAAAATCCCAGTGAGTTCTAATAACTTATAATTTACAGTGAGTGCATTCTCCCATATATTACCTATAAGAAAGACATAGGGTTAATAATTAACTGCTAGTTTTAAATATTAAAAAAGTTTAGCACAGTGTTCCAATGGTGATTATTTAGAAAAAATAAAAATTACAAAATAAAAATTAAGTGTAAGATTTCCTTTCCTTTCAGTTATGTAAAATTAAAATGTCCATTTTACACAATAGTTTTAAATAATATTTTTCCAATGTATGTAGAATATTTAATTTGGTTTAACAGTACTGATTCCATCCCACATATTATAATGTCTTATTTGGAAAGTATTAACAATATTTGATCAATATGTTATATACATTTTATTTTTCATGACATCACAAACTGCTATTTTGCACCAACTTATTGTACAGAACTATGAATTAATGTATGGTGTGAAATACAAAACAAATAAATATTGCAATATTGACAATAAGTGGTCTTAGTGGGTCACTGGCATTCCTAACTGTATAAATCCAGTGACGCGTTTTACTATTGCAAAAATTTAAAAAACGACATTTATTTTTGCATTCATAATTTTATATGGCAACAAAACACTTTTAAGTCATGCCAATGTGCCAAACTTTCACACCACTTAAGGGGTGGTAGAAATATTAATAAAGTACAGTTAGTGCATTAGCTGTGTCACCATTTAAATATAATATACAATATATTTATAAAATAACCTGCTAGGACCACTTTAATAACATTTTGCTTGTGAATAAAGCTGCATCTTATAAAGCAACTTGATTTTCTTCTACTTACAGTATGTAGTTCTGTTGTTGGCCAAGAGGTGGAAACATGTGACTTGCAAACAGCAGTGCTAAGTGGATTTACTGTAGGATAAGGAATCATAGCACAGACTGTTTGTATGGCTTGTGATCTATCACTAAAGCATTGAAATAAAATAAACTATTTGAAAATGAAAGAATTGCATGTTTAGTGCCATGGAGGTTGAGATTTAACCATTTTGTTAACAAGAAGAAACACATGGGCATAACTACAATAGGTGCAAGGGGTGCAGCCGCTATGGGGCCCAGAGCTTAGAGGGGCCCAGTTTCCTTGTCAATATTACATGTGTTATATACATTTTGCACCATCGGGTGATATATAGGGAGCCTTACAGACCTTAAATACCTAGTTACGCCCTGAAGAAATATGGGCCTGATTCAGAGCCACTCGTAAGCGGCAGCTCGTTCGCTCCGAGCGATGTTTGGCCAACTGCGCATGCGTACGGATCGTTATACGCATGCGCGAACCAGTCAGTGCGGTCGAAATTCCTGTGCTCGCAAAATAGCGAATGCCTGATAATTTGAGTGACAGAATGAGGCGTATGTGGGTGGTAACAGGGGAAGGTGCTTGAAAACGGGGAGTGGAGATCAGAACGCAGGCGTGCTTAAAGGCCAAAACGGGCATTTTATGGGTGTGCATAATTAAAACAGCAGCGTCATTGACCACGTCACTGGGTTATTTTATAGCCAGAACTGCTCGCAAAGTTGTGGTAGCAAAAACCGACAAGAATAGCGAGCAGTTCATACCCTGTTCGATGTACTCGATTAATCTAATAAATAGCGGACATGACATAGGATGCGAGCGGTCAGGGGGCGTAGTTTCCCAAAATACTACCGCAAGTTTTGTTCGCTCGTTCAGACCTAGAGGCGTGAACAGAATGCAAACAGCGAACGGTTCATTTGAATAGCCACCCCTATTTTCAGGACGAGCGAGCGCTAATTGCGTCCGGCTCTGAATCAGGCCCTATGTCTTTCTGAGAAGCCAATAGCAATCACTTGTGTAGACTAAAATGTCCACAGTCAACACTATAGAAATAATGTACACAAATGACAATGCGGCATCACTTTATCATTTGACTACTTCAGACACATGATAAATAGGTTCAAGGAGAAGAGTGGAGCATGTGAGGCACAAACAGGGGTGCATAGAGGGGGAGGAAGATACTGATTATTTTGGCCAAAGCTTGTTTTAGGACATGGTGGGGGCAGAAGTCAGACATGGAGGCAGATGAATGCCCCCCTTCACAAGGAATATTTTTTCAAGCAGGCGTAGCCGCACCCCCATGTTTGGACAGCAGAGCCAGGGTTCACAAAGTGTCTTAGTGGTCCTGGGTGCAGACTGGTAAAAAGGAGCAATGTGGAGGACAAGTGAGTATAGGGCATGTGATATACGGGCAGATGAAGAGAAAACATGCGGGGCACAAGCAAGTGAGAAATGGGCATGGAAGGCATGGGGGGGCATATAGGGAAGAACAGAAAGTGAGTAGGGAATCATATTGGACACTAGCAAGTCCAGTCTTTACTAGCAAGTGAAGATTGGACTTGTAGGGTGCAAGCATGTGAAGAGAGGGAAATGTGAGGAAGGGGCATTTGGAGTAGAAAACTGTGTGGTGTGTCATGTGGGGAACAATGAAGTGAGGAATTGGACATGCAGGGTACAGGCTTGGATGGGCAATACAGATATAACATAGAAATTGTATAGAAATAAAAAGTGAATGTAAAATTATGTATGTTTAATTTATTTACAGTTGTATTGCAGTAATCATAGTCTGTTTTGAAGGCAAGATTCTGGTGGCCAAGACTCTGGATGAGGCTCTCCAATTGCTTTATTGCTTAAATCTTCCAGGTCTACTTACTGCCCCAAGTGTCTCTTCACTGCTGCTTCTGATCCCTCTCACACACAGAGGGCACACTTGCATTTTAAGAGAGGAAGGGGCCCTTGTGCAGACTCAGGGCCTGCTTCAGCAATGATCGCAATAGCAAAGCTGCACGCAGGCTATAGATATATGATGTATGCACGCAGGCAGCTTTGCAATTACGATCCTTGCAATTATTGTAATGCAGCAGGAGGCATCACGCCTTCTGCTGCATTACATATCCGAGCTGCGTTGTCCAACGCAGGATCGGATACTCTGCAGACCATCGACCAGCTGCGTGACCCATGGGGTCCCATAACTGGCCGTTGCAGATTAGAGAAAGAGGCCAGGAAATCTCCGTCAACAGACAGAGATCCTGGCCCCTTCCCCCCAACAGCGGAGATACAAGCCTCTGTTTCAGGGACCCGTTCTGTACATGCACCTCAGTGTGGGCCCCCTCCTCTCTCCAGCGGTGAGGTAAGGTAAGGTAGATTCTGGCTTAGTGCCAGAATCTACGGCGTATGCATGGGTCTCCGAGAAAATGGTACCCACAATGTTTTCCCGGGGACAGCAGTACTGCGCATGCGCGAGTCACCGGGAAAATGTCCACCACCATTTTCCCAGTGATTTTTGCTGCTCTGCAGCTATGGTTTGGCTCTGCAGAGCAGCACTACGGAAAGGTAAGTATAAGACTATATGGGTGCAGGGTGTGCGATGTGGGCCCACCATGGACCCGTGTGCACCGCACACTCTGCACCCATTATAGATATGCCCCTGGCTCTCGGTTCTGAGATACAGCCATTTTTGATGGTGTAGGGGTAGTTTGTTAAACACTAAGGAATTTTGGCATCGAGACAATATATAGGTTGGCAAGTCTGAATACAGGACCCGGGGATTTGTGTAATATTAAATGAAAGATGATAGATTTTAATTCTTCCAGTGTTATTTCCTGCTAAAAGTTTCACAATGTAAGTTAGACATCGTAGGGAAGGCAGCTTCAGACATCAGTTGATCATGAAGGGTCTGGTCAAATGGATGGGTGCTATATAAATTGGAAAAGCTTTGAAATGTTGAAGAATATGGGGAGTTGAGGCATCAACAGAGGTGGAATGGGAGTCTTTTATAGCTGTGATCAGTCTCCTTGGTGCCCTCGACTTAGACATAGTGGTTAGTAACCAACCGATTTTATTGCCCCAGCAAAAGTATATTTTAAGAAAGTCAAGTCATGCTTTGCCTGTGCCAGCAAGAAACCATCCAGCAACTGTCTTGCCTGGGTGTATGCCGACTGCATGTCAGGTGAGAAGGACTCTAAGAAAACACACATGGCATGGGTCAAAGAAGTATGCAAGTCATGATATTGAGAATAGAGTGTCTTATTTTGCTTGGAGATGTAATCAATGATGTGACCTCTCATAGTGACCTTAGAGGCATCCCAGAAAGGGATAGCCTATCCCAGAAGTCTATATTGTCATCAGAGTAAGTCATCCAGCTATGGATAAGAAAATTACGGAAATCTGAGGTATAGAGATAAGACAGAAACCGACATGGGCAGAACCCTCCCGAATAAATTGGTTTTGTGAGGGTAAGTAAGACAGAAGCATGATAGAAGATGAGAATGTTATGTTTGTCAGTCTGATGTGTGAAACCAAGGCATCCCCTATTAGAAAAGCGTCTATGCGTGACCAAGAACTATGCGGAATAAAAAGTGAAAGAATGATCAGAGGGGTTGAGAAGGTGCCAGATATTGGTGAGCTGGAGGGTGGTTTTGAGAAACTGCATCTGTCTATACGAAGACAATGCAAAACATCTGGAGATAGGTTGTTTATCAGAGGATGGATTGTCGACCTGAGTAAAAATCACCTCCATTTTGTCGCTGAGCTAGAGTTTGTGTGATGGCATATAAGTTTTTCAGAAGTGGACACATTCGGTACGTAGATGTTAATCAGAGTATAGCTTGTACCCCAATTCGAAAATCAAATCGCAGCCTTTAGGGTCTGATATAGTGGCAGAAATGGAGTATTCAATTTCCTTGTGGAACAGAATAAAAACTCCCCTTCTCTTGCGCTGGAATTTGAAAGAAATGCATTCACCGAACCAGGGAGCTCGTAACGTAAATTCACTACCTGCCTCCCAATGGGTCTCCTGTAAAAATATAAATGAAAAATATGCAAATGAGTAACTACCTGCTTCTATTGATAGGGGAATTAAGACCGCTCATGTTCCAGGATAGAAATAGATCTCTTTCAGCAAGACACGCTGAAGTTCCTCTGAAAGTAGTCAAGTAGGACTGAAAAGTCTGTATTTTCTCCTCAAAGCTTGCTTGAAGACAAACACTCTCTGTCTTTTGCATCCCTGTCTCTTTCCAATTGAGTGTGATTTTGCAGAACATGGAGATATTTATCTATCATCTTAATGCTCCCTTTTCAGCATAGACTCTTTCAACACTTCAGCCTCCTCAAGAAGTTTAGACATGACTGCTAATGTAAGGTATTTCTCTTTAAGAGCTTTCATTTCTAACTTTTTTTTCATCCACTTGTCTAAAAAATCTTTTTAAAGAGGATAATTCACTCTGCAAATTTTCAACAATTTACTCATGCAACAGTTTCTCTTCAGCAGACATTTTAGGCAAGTCAATTATCTGCTACAAAAAATACAAAAGTCTTTCATGCAAAAGTTTATATTCTCATATGGTCAAATTCTTCCATGCTGACATAGGGCCTGATTCAGACCCGCTCGTGAGCGCTCGCAAGCAGGTCGATGATGCCCTAGTGCGCATGCGCACGATGGAGGGAACTCCGTCGTGCGCATGCGCGTTGCTGTCCAGACGGAGGCGTTTCCATGGGAACGCCTACCGTCTGGGGCCAGCCCCACTGACATCACTAGTGATGTCAGTGGGAGTGCTTTTGGCTCTGATAGAGCCAAAAGCACTCCAGGGCTTGCGGCAGCGAGACCCTACTGCAGGGTCTCGTCGCAAGCCCGATGGTCTTGACCATCGCGACCATCTTGTTGGACGCTCGTATATGCTGTGGGTGGTGACCCACAGCTATACGAGCGTCCAGGAAGATGCTCCATTTTAATGGAGATGGGCCCTGATTCAGAGCGAGCGCTCTGGTCAGAGCATCCGGCTCTGAATCAGGGCCAATGTGTGATACGGTCTCCATTCACAGAATGGTGGAGGACTATTTCAGAGATAACATCCTAATAGGCATGTCAGACAGTCCCTTTCAGTACTGGCAGGAAAAAGAGGCAATTTGGAGTCCCATACACAAACTGGCTTTGCATTACTTAAGTTGCCCACCCTAGAGTGTGTACTTGTCAGTGATTGGCGTAGGAGGTTACTTCCTCAAAATGTGGAAAAGATGATGTTCATTAAAATGAATTACAAATTCCACGAGGAAGACCTCTACCAACAATTACATCAAAAAATTACAGAGGCGCCTATGGTGGATTCCAGCGGGGACGAATTAATATTGTGTGAAGAAGAGAATGTACACACTGATGGGGATGATGAGGACGATGACAACTTGTAATGTAAAGCCAGTTTGTGTATGGGATCATTTTCATTTCCATGTCCAATGCACATTGGCAGCTTGTTTTATGGGGGTCCAAACAAACCAATAATTTCAACCACAATTGGCAGTCCTTGTCGCTGAAATGATTGGTTTGTTAAACTGTGAATGTCCTGTGTCATATGCAACATAAGGATGGGTGGGAGGGCCCAAGGACTATTCCATCTTGCACCTTTTTCCTTTCCATTATGTGCTGGTTGGGGCATTGCTGCATGACATTTTAAATTAATGTTATGGTTGGTTTAGGAACCAATGATTTGTTTTTAAATTAAATTATTATTAATTATTCAGCCCGGGGCTGCACCAATGAATTGTTTTTTAATTAATTTATTATCAATCTTACAGCCAGGGGCTGCACCAACTATCAATTCTTCAATCCTCAAGGGTATCCCAACCATCAACTTTGCACAGTCATCAACTCTATTAATAATTATAGCAATCAGTTTTGAGCCAGCAAGCTGGATGCAACCTTTTGGCCCTTTAACTAGATGAAAAAAAAATCAATATTGTGAGCTGGTCAAAATTGACTTGAAACAAGTGGAAATAAATGTTATTGAGGTTATTAATGCTGTAGGAACACTGTAGGAACAAAAAAAGGCCCATTTATGTTTTTGATTTTTTAAGAAAAAATCCAGATCCAAAACCAAAACCCGAAAACAAAACACGGAGGGGAGGTTTTGGCAAAACCAATCCAGATCCAAAACTAGGGGAGATCCAGATCCAAAACCAAAACACGGGGGTCGGCGCACATCCCTACTGCAAACAATAAATTTCTACATAGATCTCAATTGATTGCGTTCTCCACCATAATGTAACGTTCTGGGGTATTTTGCTTAGTAGAGTGGTCAGTGGTAAAGTGTGTGGGTGCTCAAATAAGGGTCAATTTACAGCTTTTCTGGGTTAAAACAAACAAAATGATGCTTTAATATCATCAGCATACAGCAAATAAGAAACAACCTACATTAGCCCCCATTTAAGGAACTACCTCACTTCTTCAACCCTAACTATCAAGGGCAGCTAGTCTGCGCACAACTTCACACAAAGTCTCAGTCCTGCCTGCTTCTTGCAGGTATAGCCATAGGCCTCCAGGCCTACTGGCCTCCTGGTCTGGTTTGGTTGTCACAGCCCCACCTGGGCTGTATACTCTGGGCAGCAGATTGGTGTGTTCACACCCCCTTTTTAAACTTGTTTCCCACCATCCTAGCACAGATTCAGTTGCTCACCAATGCCAGTTAGCTTAATTTTACTACATAGAATAAGAAAGGCACAACCTGACCAGCAATTAAAAATGTCAGTGAAAAAAGCAGGATTTTTAGAGGGGGGTTTCCAAATGCTTGATTTTACGAGTGTGGTGAGTCCATAAAGAGGGCACAATTGGAACTTATCCAGCTTTAATATGCATCATACAAAATGTTTTGAACTTTTGAGTGTCATAATTCTAGCATATACAGGATCAATGATCACACTAAGCCATTAGATGCATCAGTAGGGCCATCCTTCCTGAGCTGAATGTTTTTGTTTCAGATGTGGGCTCATTTCCAGAGTATGGGAGCAAGTTTGGGAGTCTTGGGAAGCAGCAGAAGAACCTAGCACTGCCCTGGACATATATTTACATATTGGTCTTGTTATACACTGGATAGTGTATTATTATGTGGTATTATTAACCCTATTGATGGTCTATAGCAGTGCACCCCTAACAGTAAATGTTTTCCAGATCTTCTAGTTGATTCACAGGTGTATTTATTATTGGCTGACATATGTTAAAAGATCCACAGGTGGTGCTAATTATTTAATTTGTGATACTGAGAAGAACATGCAGCATTAGTAAAATTCTATTATATTACTATTTCTATTGTGGTCATGGTGTGGGTTGGGGGGGAGGTTTCCAGGCAACCAGAACCCCTCCCTGCGTTTGCCGATGAACGTGATCTGCATTGTTTACTTGCCACAAGAATAGTACACTGTTTTGTATACTTGCTTATAGAATGGAAATGAGTCTGCTTTTTAGACTATAAATCTCTTTAAAACATGTTAATTAAAACACAGTCAAGACCACCACAAATAATATGCTTGTAATTACTACCCCTCTAGTAATACTGTGAACTGACAATTGTTTTCACTTTTCATAATCATTAAGAAATTCTTACTAATTATCAGTTTCTTGTAGTTATTTTTCCTATTGTAGAAAGATGCATTTTTTTAAATTATTTAATTATTTTGTTGTTCTATTTTATCAATAAACATTGTTGATGCAATGTATTTTACTGTTGTTAGTGGTCAGACCCCACTTTGGGTCTTATCATTGCCAACCAATACAGAGCATATGTCCTACTCTGTGATTATTATATTATTTAGAAGCAACAGGACAAAGAGTTCTCATAGCTGATATGTTTTCTTTTTCCATAGGGGGAGGGGCCCTAGATTGCACACCCTAAGCACAATGTGAGGTGCTACCTGCTGAGACTTGTAGTGCTGCAAGCATAAAGAGACAAATGCAAGTGCACACTCTAACCATGCTGAACCTAATAATATAACTGCTAAATAGCATCAAAGAGGTTCTTTGCATAATAATGGCCATAATTATGGGCCTGCCCACCGCGTCCAGGTGACCTCTATCAGGCAGGTCCCTAACACTCCCATGGAACAAATATAGGGCACGGGACCCCCCAGGCCATCCCAGCAGAACCATCCCATAGCATCACACTAGTGTGAGATTTAAAGTGAGGGTTAAAGAATAATAAAGAAAGCCTATGTGTTAAGTCCTACATAAGTAGGAGGTTATAATAAAAAGTGTATAAAGTGCTACATGTGCTACATATATTTTTTTTATATATGTAGCACTTTATACAGTTTTTCTTATAACCTCCTACTTATGTAGGATTTAACACATAGGCTTTCTTTATTGGGGTTCCCATGCCCTATATTTGTTCCATGGGAATGTTAGGGACCTGCCTGATAGAGGTCACCTGTACGCGTGGGCAGGCTCATAATTATGGCCATTATTATGCAAAGAACCACCTAAATTTCCTGGGTATAAGTAAACAATAAAGTCAAAAGCAAGGGCCTGTTGGGGAGTTTGTTATTCTTACAATAAAGAGTTTATAATGCACTACAGGTCCCAGTAGGTTCTGGATGCCAAGGCAAGTCGTCTCTTAGGGGGGAATTCAATTCAACGCGAATTGAATAGCGACGGGAGCGAGCTCCCAGAGCTATTCAATTCAGTGCGCTGTGTGGTTGGAGAATGCCGGTTATCACGCCTTAACAAGGATGTTAAGACGCGGTAATCGGAATTCTCTGACCAAAGTGCCGGGTGCGTGGCTGTTAGCGCCGCGCTATGCCGAAAAACAGCTGCGCGTCCGGCACTTTGGTTGGATTTCTCCTCACATCCCCAGGGGGGTGCAAGAAGAAATCCTTTGCCCGCCCAAACAGCACGCTGAATTGAATAGCAGCGGGAGCTCCCTCCCATCGCTATTCAACATCGCGCTAAATTTAAGTCCCTCCTTTGTTCTAAAAGTGCCATGAAAACATTTAGGCATGCTAAGATCATTAGTGCACCAGCAAAATATTATTTTTATCTATTTTTTATCTCTTTATTACCTAAAAACTCATCGACATGGGTGTTGGAAATAACCCTAATGCTTTCAGCACGGAGTTGTTTCTTCTAGGAAATGTGTCCACCTGCTGAATATGCTATGGCTGTGTGACATATACTGTAGGGACTGAGGGCCTGATTCAGAGCCGCTCGCTATTTGAGGTCGTTCGTTTAAAAAAAAGGGGTGGCTATTCAAATGAACCGTTTGCACTTTGCGGTCTGTTCACGCCTCTAAGTCTGAACGAGCGAGCAAAACTTGCGGTCGAAATTTTTAAAACTACGCCCCCTGGCCGCTTGCATCATACGTCATGTCCGCTATTTATTAGATTAATCGAGTACATCGAACAGCGTATGAACTGCTCGCTATTCTTGTGGTTGGTTTTTTCAACCGCTATTTTGCGAGTAGTTCTGACTAAAAAAAAAAACAAGTGACGTGGTCGCTGACGCTGCTGTATTAATTATGCACACCCATAAAACGCCTGTTTTGACCTTTAAGCACGCCTGCGTTCTGAATTCCACTCCCCGTTTTCAAGCACCTTCCCCTGTTACCACCCACATACGCCTCCTCCTGTCACTCAAAATAGCAGACATTCGTTATTTTGTGAACAAACAAGTTTCGGCCGCACTGACTGGTTCGCACATGCGTATTACTATCCGTACGCATGCGCAGTTGTGCGAACATCGCTCAGTGCGAACGAGCGGCCACTTACGAGCGGCTCTGAATCAGGCCCTGATTCTGAGCTGCCCACAATGCGGATCTTTACATAGTTGAGCAATTTTTTGCCACTGCGCATGGTTTTCACAGAGTGTACGCACAAAAGCACTGTTGCAATTGAAATGCATGGTATCAGAAAGGTCAGAAATAATGCCTTGAGGCAGGTGCAAGTTTCGATTGTGTGACCGATGGTGCATCTAAAGAACCACCAATCGATATGTCAACACCTATGGATGCTGACAGTGGGAGACTCAGGACCGCATTCAGAGTCGGTCGTAGCGGCCGCACGGTCGTACGCATCCAATGTTTTTCTTTCTGAGCCTGCGCACGGCTAGCTGTGCGCATGTGCGTACGAGCTCTACCGATGCAAAATACTGTCGGTCGTAGGGCTTCCGAAACGAAAGTGGCTTGCGAAAGTTGATTGACAGGAAAGTCCGTTTGTGGGTGTATACGGGGGTAGTGGTCTGCAAACGGAGGCATGCTTCAGCGTTTCCAGGCGTTTTAGGGGAGTGCATAAATTATCCACTTCGTACGACCATGAATTGCGGATGCATGACGTCACTCTACGAACAGGATGATCGTCCAGGCTAAGATAGGCAAGAAGCGTCCATAAGCCACAACAGTAGAATCGTAATCCGATGTTACTTGTGATGTTTCTAATTGGAACCACACAAACCAAGCAGCTAAGATTGGTGCATTAATTGTAACTATTAACACTGCTAATTACCTTGTAAATGATTTCACTTGCGTGTGCATTAGGGAATTCGTAACACGACTGTTTATTTGTGCTTTTTTAACTTATTTTTTTAGGACATTTTTTAAAACATCTAGCATTGTGTTTTGCGTAGCAGCCTTTTCAGATACCATACTTTTTAAACCATGTATACATTGATATAGTTAAATTTAGACATTTTGTTAATAAAAATTTTTATTTTTAGGAAATTAGCCTTTAATCACAATTTTATTTACAATTGTTAGGGCAATATTTGCCTATAAATAAAAATAAAAAACACAATTCTAAAAAAAAATTAATAAAAAAAAAAAAAGCTTCAGACATTGGTGACAAGAAATATGGGGACTGGACAAGAGGTGAGGGAGGAGATATCCAGGGCTACTTGCATCGTTTGGGCCGGCTCGGAGGAAGAGGTAAGCTACGGACAGCCGACTGGCATGTAACCTGCCGACTGGCCTGGCCAGAGGTAGATGGTATTTCCTCAGGCCTAGGCATAGGGCTCTCCATACTTGCGGGGGTGGCTGTTGGGCTGCCAGAGGTGGTGGTCCTGGGAGGAAGGGAGTCTCGCTCCATCATGGCAGGTGAGTTTGCTTGCTCCAGGGTATTGGCCCAACGATCTATGGCCCCAGCAATGGTCTCCAGGGCCACCACCACCCTCACCAGAGTGGTCTCCATCCTCAGAAGAACACATCTGTTCTCGTGAGTTTGGGAGACCAACCTGGTGAGGAGAGGCACTGCTCGGTCCGATGGTTGCCCTGGAGTAGACTTCACAGGGTTCCCAGGTGGATTCCTTGGATCCTCCCCTGCAGAGTCTCCATCTGTGCTGGACCCAGATCTGACCTCAGGAGCAGGCACTACCTCCTCTGAGTCTGGAAAAAAAACATTTGTATTTTTTTGAAAAAAAAACGCATACACGTTTTAGCTGTATACTTTTTTGAGTCCTAAAAATATCTACATTCTTGCACATGTGGAGCGTTGAAGTCGGCCATGTCAGTGTCCTTAGTGGACACGCCGACTATCTCCTCTTCCGTCACACATCCCTGAGCCAACGTCTCCAACCTCGTCAAGGTCAGCTCCAGAGGGATGGGATCACCACCTGTCCCCGCAGCATGGTCCACCCTACTCCGTAGCTTCCTCTTCAGCTGGTATTTGAAATCAGTCCATCTGACAATGTGATTTGGAATTTTTTAAGGGTCAGTTTATTTAATTAAGATCTCGCTTTTGACTTCAGTACACTCACATTATCATTTGTTTACCTTTTTTTGATGACTTTCATGGTTCTGTGGGTTGTCCCCACAGCATTAACAGCCCTGGATATCTCCTCCCAAATCCTGTCTTTGGCTCCAGCCCCCATATTTCTTGGGGCATGGACAAGGTTATCCATTGTCATGGTCACCAATGTCTCAAGCTCTAGCCTTGAAAATGGTGGATTTCTGGTCCTTGGCCTGCTTGGCCCCGCCTCCTCCTCCTTTGGTGGTGGTAGTGGATTCCCAGCACCTACAATATTTTAGAATTTTGTTAATTTCAAAAAGGCATTTGTGGAACATATAAACTGTTATTGTGTTTTTTTTTTAAATGTGTTTAACACTTACCTGCCTCATTTGTCCTCTGCCCACCATACTCCTCGCTTGCCATTTTCTAAACTTGTGAGAGAGCATGAAGAATAGTGCTTTTGATGACTATTTTATAGATGTGAGCGCATCCCTGGATTGGTTACCCGTGCATCCCTATTTGCCTACGTACAATGCACACTTTGCCTGCATTCCGTAATCACTGCGTGGGTTGGGCTAGATGTGAGAGCATCCCTGGATTGGTTACCCGTGCATCCCTATTTGCCTATGTACAATGCACACCTTGCCTGCATTCCGTAATCACAGCGTGGGTTGGGCTAGATGTGAGCGCATCCCTGGATTGGTTACCCGTGCATCCCTATTTGCCTACGTACAATGCACACCTTTCCTGCATTCCGTATTCACTGCTTGGGTTGGGCTAGATGTGAGCGCATCCCTGGATTGGTTACCCGTGCATCCCTATTTGCAAACGTACAATGCACACCTTGCCTGCATTATTCAATCATTGTGTTTTTTTTGGCCTTATTTAAGGCAAAGCCTAATGTTCCCTTACTTGTGGGTTGTAGTTGGAGTGATTTGTGGTGCAGGAAGGGATTGCTAGTGTTTACAGTTGTTTGAGTGGTGCTTGTGTGTGTTGTTTGAGTGGTGTTTTTTTTATTTATTTATTTATTTTTGGGTGGTGGTTTTTTTTTGGGTGTTCCTTTTGTTTTGTTTTTTTTTTATTTTGGGTGGTGGGTTTTTTTTTGGGTGGTGTTTTTTTTTTGGGTGTTCCTTTTTTTTTTTAATTTTTGGTGGTGGGTTTTATTTTGGGTGGTGGGTTACTTTTGAATTTTAGTTTGTCCATAGATTTCCCAAACCCAGTTACTTTGTGTGTTTGGGTGGCCGTGTTTTTTGAGGAACAAAATAACAATGTTCTTTGCAGACTCCAGTAAGTGTACCAGCCTACTGCAAGCTTTCTGTTTATTTTTTTACCAAAAAAAGGACATTATTCAAACAATTATTGTCATGTTCTATTGTTTTGTTTTAGGTGTTTAACAGTCCACTTTGTACTTGATTCAGGTAAGTGTCTATTTTTACAAAACTTAAAGTTTGTTGTATTTAATAATGAAGTGTTTTATGCTGTCTTTTTTACATTTAATAATGCATTTATGGTTTTTATTGATAAAACAATAATTATGTTTTCAATTTTTAATATTGCCCAATTTCAAAGTTAAGGCTTGTTTTAACAATAATAGTAATAATAGTGGTGTTTTTTTATTAACATTTTATTTTCTTTTTCTTCCATAAAAATATGAGATATGGTAAGAACTTACCTTTGTTATCTCTATTTCTACGAAGTCCATAGGGTTCCACAGGATACCTCGGGGGTATAGGTGTGACGTCAGTCGCAGGGCACCAAAGAGTTAAGCTTTCAGCCTCCCAGGATGCACTAGGTCCCCCTCCTATACCCCGCCCCCGGGCCAAGGCACCTCAGTTAGTTACCAAGCCATAGGCCGGAGGAGGAGAAGGAAGAGAGAGAAAAAAGATCTGGACACATACAAGAATCACATTCTCACCAGAGGGAGACGGAAAACCGGTGACCAGAGCAAAGCCCATCTGCAGCACAGGTGCGACAGGGCGGGAGTCCTGTGGAACCCTATGGACTTCGTAGAAATAGAGATAACAAAGGTAAGTTCTTACCATATCTCATATTTTCTACTTCAGGGTCCATAGGGTATCCACATGATACCTTGGGGATGTCCCAAAGCAGTATCCTTTAAGGGTGGGGACGCTCCTGTGCTGAAAGGAGAATCCGCCGCCCGAAGGAAGCATCCTGAGAGGCGAAGGTGTCAAACCTGTAATACCTCACGAAGGTATGGACAGAGGACCACGTAGCAGCCTTGCAGATCTGGACTGCAGAGGCACCACGTCGAGCTGCCCACGAAGGACCCACAGACCTAGTGGAATGAGCCTTCACAGAAGGAGGAACCGGCAGGCCTTCATGAAGATAAGCTTCAGAAATAGCCATACGGATCCAGGCTGCCAAAGTTTGCTTTGAAGCAGGCCAACCCTTTTTACGGAAGCCATAGAGGACAAACAAAGCGTCCGACTTCCTAAACGAAGAAGTGCGGTCAACATAAGTCCTTAAGGCCCGCACAACATCCAAAGAGGCCTCACCCACGGAAAGACCCGGTGAGTTAAAGGCCGGAACAACTATTTCCTCGTTAACATGAAACTGGGAAACAACTTTGGGAAGAAACTCGGGCCGAGTGCGGAGCACTGCCCTGTTCCCATGAAAAACCAAGAAAGGGGGTCTACAAGAAAGAGCCCCTAACTCAGAAACACGTCTGGCCGAAGCAATGGCCAGAAGGAAAACAGTCTTAGCTGTTAGCCATTTAATATCCACTGAGCCCAGTGGTTCAAACGGCGGTCCTTGGAGAGCCCTCAGGACCACAGCCAAATCCCAAGGCGCCACAGGTGGAACAAAGGGCGGCTGAATACGGAGAACACCCTGCATAAAGGTGCGCACATCCGGGATTGTAGCAATCCTACGGTGAAACCAGACAGATAGGGCCGAAACCTGTACCTTCAAAGAAGCAAGGCGAAGCCCATGATCTAGTCCCGCTTGCAGGAAGGCGAGAATCCAAGACAGACGAAACTCCCGCGGTGCATAACCTCTCGGTCGACACCACTGGAAGAACGTATGCCACACGCGATGGTATATCCTCGCGGAAGACGGTTTCCGAGCTCGTAACATGGTACGCACCACAGAACTGGAAAACCCCCGGGACCTCAGCATGGCCGTCTCAACAGCCACGCCATCAAAGACAGCCGAGTCAGGTCCGGGTGAAGGCAAGGACCCTGAGACAGAAGGTCCGGTCGTAGCGGCAACCGCAGAGGACTGTCCACGGACAGACCCTGAAGGTCTGAGAACCAGTGCCGTCTGGGCCAAGCGGGAGCTATCAACAGGAGCGTCCCTCCTTCCTGTTTGAATTTCCGGATTACCCATGGAAGAAGGGAGACCGGAGGGAACAGGTATGCGAACCTGAACGTCCACCGGACGGACAGAGCATCCACCAGAGACGCCCCTTCGTCTCTTGTGCGAGACCCGTACACCGGCAACTTGTTGTTGTGCCGGGACGCCATGAGGTCGATTTCTGGAAGACCCCACCTGTCCACCAGTAGTTGAAAAACGTCCGGGTGCAGGGACCATTCCCCTGGATGAACGTCCTGGCGACTTAGAAAGTCCGCCTCCCAATTTAGCACTCCCGGGATGAAGACCGCTGATATGGCCGGAAGATTGCGCTCCGCCCAAACCAGGATCCGAAAGACCTCTACGAGAGCCGCCCGACTGCGAGTTCCTCCTTGCCTGTTTATGTAGGCCACGGTGGTAGCGTTGTCCGACTGGACCTGCACCGGGTGACCCTGGAGAAACCGCTGTGCCTGCAGGAGAGCATAGAAGACCGCACGGAGTTCCAAGATATTTATTGGAAGCTCCGCTTCTGTCGGCGTCCACCTGCCCTGGAACAAGTGTGGACCCGAAACTGCTCCCCAGCCCCGAAGACTGGCGTCCGTTGTCAACAGGACCCAATTTGGAACCCAGAACGGACGTCCCTTGTTGAGGTGGGTCGTCTTTAACCACCACGCAAGGGACAGGCGAACCTCCGGGGTGAGCACAATCGTCTGGGACTTCAGAGACTGAGGCAGCCCGTTCCACTTGGACAGGATCAGGTGCTGCAGAGGTCTGGAGTGAAACTGGGCGTATTCCACCATGTCAAACACCGACACCATGGAGCCCAGTAACCTCATCGCCGAGTGTAAGGACACCCGGCGGCTGTGCAGACAACTGCGCACCCTTGACTGTAAAGCAGAGATCTTGTCCTCCGTACGAAGATCCTTTGCTGTCCCGAGTCCAATAAGGCTCCAAGATGCAGAATCCTCCGAGACGGGATTAGAGTGGACTTCTGCCAGTTGATTAGCCAGCCGTGCCGTTGCAGCAGTGCAATGGTCAGGTCCAAGTGGTGTAACAGGAGCTCTGGAGATCCTGCCACCAATAACAGGCCGTCCAAGTACGGCAACATGCGTACTCCTTGCAGCCGCAGAGAAGCCGCCATGACCGCCATCACCTTGGTGAAAACACGTGGTGCTGTCGCCAGGCCAAAAGGTAACGCCCGAAACTGGAAGTGGTCGCTGCGGATTGCAAACCTGAGGAACTCTTGATGGCGCAAAAGAATAGGGACATGCAGGTAAGCGTCCTGTATGTCCAATGACACCATGTAGTCCCCAGGTTCCAGCGCCAGAATGATGGACCGTAGGGTCTCCATCCGAAACTTCGGGACCCGCAAAGACTTGTTGAGTGCTTTGAGGTTGAGAATCGGACGATATGACCCATTGGGTTTCTGTACCAAAAATAGATTTGAATAGAAACCCTGGCCCCTCTGGGAGAATGGAACAGGCACTATAACTCCAGCCTGGAGCATAGTGTGCAATACCTTCCGCAGCTCCGTAGCCTTGTTCCGGTCTGATGGTAGACCCGTGGTGAAGAATCGAGCCGGGGGTCTGTGCCGGAAGGAGAGGGCGTACCCGTGGGAGACCACCTCCAGAACCCAAGTGTCTGTCGTAGTGAACGACCAACACCGGGCGAACTGCAGCAGGCGGCCTCCCACCCTGGGATCCCCCAAGGGGAGACCCGGACCGTCAGGCCGCAGGCTTGTCATCTGGCTTGGGGGCCGGACGTCTGGTACTCCATGCCTGTTTCCGGGGCTTGACCGATTTCTTAGGGCCAGCCTGTCGAGGAAACGACTGTGGTTTGGGCCTGCCCTGGGCCCTAGATGATCGAAAGGACGATGGTCCAGAACCAGAAGGAGCAGCGGCCGACGGGAGACAAGCAGATTTGGCTGCCGCCAGCGTGGCCACAATCTTATCCAGATCCGGACCGAAGAGAACTTCTCCGGTAAACGGCAACGCTTCCAGACCTTTCTTGGAATCTGCGTCCGCCTTCCAGGATCGCAGCCACAAGGTGCGACGAGCAGCTACCGCTGCTGAAGAAATTCTAGACACCAGAGTACTAATGTCTAGAGCCGCCTCGTTGATGTAGGTGGCCGAATCACGGAGATTGCCAATCAACTCCGCCTGTTCGGCCGGACAGTCGGATTCAAAAGAAGCCTCTAATGAATCCGCCCAGCGCTCCATCGCTCTGGCAACCCAGCAAATGGCCATAGCCGGCCGTGCTGCCCCCCCTGCAAGGGAATAAGCGGACTTCAGGCAGATTTCTACCTTGCGGTCCGTAGCATCCTTAAGGGAGGACATGGATGGCATCGGCAATGTGGCACTACGGACAAGACGGGTCACGTGAGAATCCACCTGTGGAGGGGATTCCCACTTAGCAAAATAATTATCCGCGAACGGATAAGCCACCGCCAGGCGTCTCTGCGGCTGGTATCTTTTGCCAGGTTGTTTCCACGCCTCCTCTAAATGGTCCACCAACTGACCCGAAAGAGGAAAGACTGTGGCATCGCCCTTCACATCTTTGAAAAAGGCATACTTAGATTTAGCCGCTGGGGGAACTTCGTCCTCAATCACCAAGGCTGTGCGGACCGCCCGAATAAGTCCAGGAATATATACTTTGGACTTAGCATCAGCGTCCTTAGTATGGAGAGGTTCCTGATCGTAAGGATCCAGAATCTCCCCATCATCAGACGTCCCTTCGTCATCCTCATAAGGAGCGGACAGAGATGCCACCGGCCTTTTATGAGGCCGCATCACAGACTCCCCTTGCAACACATCCGACAAGTGCTGTACAGAACTCGTCAGGGAGTTAACCCACGCTGGCTCCTGAGAACCTGGGAGCGGGGAAATAGGGAGACTGTGGGGTACCACCAATTGTCGTGGGAACCCCTGCATGGGTGACGACACCACAGACTGCTGGGACAAACCCATCGGAGTAAACGCGGGCTGCGGAGCTAACTGGCCCACTAAAGCTGTTAACGCCTGAGCGAAACAAGCCCAGGGCGGCTCCTGTACCGGTGCTGTAACCGTAATAGGCCGCGCCATGGACAAACACTGCCGGCAAAGGCCCTCCGCGCTACCCTCCCCCTCCGCTAACAGTACTTTGCACGTGGTACACTGTAGCCGGAGGAGAAAATCACTTTCAGACATGATGGCACCACGTATGTGACCTCTCTCACCAATTAAGTATTAAATAGGCGAGAGAAAACCCTGCAGCACCGCACCGCAAGGGCTATAGCAGAAAGAACAGGGACAGTAATAAAGCTGACAGTTTAGAGAAGAAAAGTTACAGGCAGCGCTAGCACAGTCACATACAATGCAGAGAAATAACAATTCCTGCACTAACAGCGCTGATCACTCAACTACACAGACACAGGGCCTGGTAGGACACAGCGCTGCATACACAGACCTGAGCCACAGCGGAGGAGAGGTATGCGGGGGGACCCAGACCACGATGCTTCCTTCCAGACTTCCAGCAGCGTTCACCATGCATTGCAGAGAAGATGGCCGCCGAGGAGCAGAGAGAAGCTGGCCTGGGGGAGGAGCGCTGACACAGGACCAGTCAGCACAGTGCAGAGAGGGCTGTGTGCAGCGGGGGAGGCGCCGGCTGTGAGACAGGGAAGGCGCGCTCCCCTGGCATGCATTTAACCCCTGGGACGCCGCAGCGCTACCGCTCTGCTGCGGTCCGCTGTCCCAGGGGGTAGTGGAAGCGCAGGTTGGTCGCCTGGCTCCACGCTGCAGCCAGTCCCCAGGGAGCCCCCTGCCTGGGGACTTAGGACCATGTGATCAGCGGGGACCCACCGCGGGACCCCGCTGCTTACCTCTGTCCCCCTTGAATCCAGCCATGGTCCGGAGCATCTGGGGTCACCGCTAGCTGTGACCCCAGACGCCCACCAGCATCCCCGGATCAGTACCGGCGTTCTGGTACCGGCGGGGTGTAGGGAAGACAGCATGGACGTCAGGAGTGACTGTCCATGCTGTTCATCCAGATGTGCAGCCACAGCTGCATGAAGAAAAAGCTTCAGGGGCTCTTCTAGCCCCCACTCCAACAGGTGCACCCGACTCCGGCCGGGCACCAAACTAAACTGGGGTGCCTTGGCCCGGGGGCGGGGTATAGGAGGGGGACCTAGTGCATCCTGGGAGGCTGAAAGCTTAACTCTTTGGTGCCCTGCGACTGACGTCACACCTATACCCCCGAGGTATCCTGTGGATACCCTATGGACCCTAAAGTAGAAATAAAAACCTGTACACAAACAACACCTGTAGGCGTTCCCGAAGATGGCACAGCCCGACCCTGCAAGAATATGCACCATTATTACTAAGCTAAGTATTTTTGGAAAAATATTGAAAATTGTTTCTCAACAACACTTTTTTTTTTTACTGTAACTTTACAGAGCGATGTGGGCCAGCTAATAGTGGCCATGTTGCCCCCCACCAACCTTCCTTAGCCTCCTCCTGGGTGTAGGCATAGGAGGTGTGCAAGGGCCAAGATATATAGAACACGTGTCACCCTTTTTGGAATGCCTGATGATGTGGTTGTAACCACTTATCGCCTGCCTCCAAATATTATCCTAGACACTCTTTCAATAATAAAGAATGATCTAGAAAGTCAGATTCACATTCCTACAGCAATCACACCACTTACACAGTTATTGGCGGTGTTACATTTCTGCGCCTCAGGGTCCTGCCAAACCACTGTGGGGCTGGTGGGTGGCCTCTCCCAGCCCTCATTTTCATGGAGCCTGAGGCGTGTGCTAGATGCATTCTTCAATCATATAGCACATTTTATTAGTATGCCTTTGGATACGGAAGCCCTTGATGTGGTAAAGCAGAAGTTTTTTGAGATTGCAGGCTTTCCACACGTCATAGGGGTAGTGGATGGCACTCACATAGCACTTCAGCCCCCTGCATGCAGGGAACAAATCTATAGGAACTGTAAACATTTCCATTCGCTAAATGTAATGGTGCTATGTGATGCCTCCCTCCAGATCCTAGGCTGCAGCCATGATGCGTACGTGATCCAGCATTCAGGGATTTGGCCAAAATTAAGCACACTGCAAGCTGGTGACGCGTGGCTTCTTGGTAAGTATAAATCCAGTATGTAGCTATAGTAATAGTGTAAACATGTTTTCATTGACAATTTATGGATCTTTTGGTGTCCCATTTCCAATAGGTGACAGTGGATATCCTTGCACGCCCTGGCTGCGGACTCCTTATTTGAATCCCACACCACGGCCACAAACTCAATATAATGCCGCGTTTACTGCCACCAGGCAGGTGGTGGAGCGCTGTATCGGCCTTTTAAAGGGCCGGTTCCGGTGTCTCCATCACTCTGGTGGTGCACTCATGTACTCGCCCGATATGGTTTCTCGCATTGTGGTCCTGTGTGGGATTTTACACAACATTGCAATAAGGAGTTGAGTACCCATGCAGCCAGAGGATGCCTTGCCAGAGGATGGCCCCCCGGAGGAAGGTGTTGTGATGCTGTCGGGGGGGGGCCAGACACGATTCTGTTGTTTCAAGATTTTTTAGGTAATAATTTTTAACTTTATTTTTATGTTTACAGTTAGAGCAAATGTATTTTAAGGTGAACCTAATTTTTTTTTTCGTTCCAAAATCACAACACTTTCCAAAACTGAAAAACTAATGGAACCCATTGGTAATACCCTGTACTGTTTTTGGACAACTAACATAATTTTTCCGGATATACCACCACGTTTAGTTAATTTGGATTTTGTTTTTTTATTTTGTCTGTTAAAAAAGAAATATTATGTTTGAGTTTTGCTTTTGTTGTTTATGTCTGACTAAGCAAGATATTTTATTTTTGGAAACCCTGAGGCCATTTTTTTGTGTGATTCTGTGATGAAATGCTTTTTATAATTAAAAGCATGTTGGCAACATGTTTGTTATTTAATAAATGTTTTACCAAAAAAAAAGGTTTGGTGTAAATGTATTTTGAAACCCATTTTGGAGGTGGATAATGTAGGGCAACCCCAAACAAAACAAAAAAAAAACATTACTGCAAATGTTCTTAAGGTTTACATAAACATTTTTGTATTAGTTACACTATGGAAAGGCACCCAGCTTTGTTCACAAAGTATTTGAAATGCAGAATTACACCATTTAATTTTTATGAAAAAAAAGAGGACAAATGTTTTTCAAACAAAAACTTTACTTGAAATCTCAAAACTTATAAATGTACAACGATAAAAAAAAAACTAAAAACGCTCCAGACTCCCCACAATCCGCTGTAGGCAGCAGTAGGCCTCCAACAGATGGCCACTTGTCCGAGTTAGCTCCTCATGAATTCCCACAAGTATGTTGGTTAGATCTGTGGACAGAAAATTTTATTTGTAGGTTAAAAACATCTAAAAAATGACCCACATTTTAACATTAAACATTATTCAATGTCCCAAACAGTGGGTAGACACAATGATGTTAGGGTGTGTTCTAAAGTTTACTCCACACAACATTATTATTATGTAGAAACTTTTATGGTGTAAAAACACTTTGAAACCCTAACTATGTGGCATAACCAAAAATACCCTAGGGTGATTTATAAACAACTGGGAGGTGTATTCTTAAGTCATGATGGCCATATCCTTAAAACACACTGCACGTATTCATTTCTAGAATGTTCTTGATGATCCAAAACTACAATGTGTTTGTTTGCTATGGCTAACATCACTTTTCCTAATGAAGTTACATCTTAGTACATTTTAAACACAGTGTACACAACATTAACAAGGTTAGTCTGGTTCCTATCACCTTCCCAAGTTCTGTGACATGTTTTATTTAAATCTAACATACAAATCCAAATGTAATCAATTTTTACACCAAATAAAAAGCATTTTGTAAACCCCAAAAGGCATACATTTTTGGGCAACCCAAAAAAATGGGCCCAGGCACAAAACATAAGCACAAAATATTGAGTAACAGGATTACTGCGCAATGATTATGACATCCATACTGTAAAAATGAAAACAAACACACAGCCAAAATATGTTAAAAAAAACATGGATAACAACACTCCACAAATTAAAAAAACAAAACAACATAATATTAAAAAACACATACCATCACAGCGTGGCAACAAAGCACCCAATGGAGATGGTGCTAGAGATGGAGATCCAGATGGGGAGAAAGTTGGAGTTGGTGGAATGGTGGGAGGGGGAAATGGAGTGGCAAAAATCCAAGGGAGGGGATATTTGGGTAGAGGACTCGGGCACGGGAGTGGTGATTTGGGATGAGTGGGCAGGGGAGGGAGGAATACTAGGGGAGTTTTGGAAGAGGGAGGGAGGGTTACTGGGGGAGTATGGTGGTAGGGAGGGAGGGCTGGGTTGAGCGGATGGGGAAGGTGAGGGGGAGGGCTGCAGGTTGGGACCTGCATTGCGGCCAAATCTGCGGGCCCTTCTCTGCCTCCGCTGTGTTTCTAAAATTTAAAGATATTAAAAAAATCTAAGTTTAGTTTTCACTTTCGGCTACACAATACAAGTACACTTTACACATTTAGGACAATAGGGACAACATACAGGAGGGTTTGTTTAAATGTAATAAAAGAATTGGAAAAGGAACAGACATTTTTAACAGTCCACTAATTATAACATTTATAGAAACGCATACTTACATCTGCGTAATCGCGCCCACAAATTAGCCAAAAGGACTGGCGAACGGCGGCGCAAATCCGACCACCGCCTCTCTAATTGCGCTATATTGCACCTAAATCCCGCATGGTGAAGGGCTCTCCTCACCTCCGCATAGGCCGCACGCTTTATGGGAGGCTGGGCGTTTGTAAGCCACCTGTCCAAAATATTTACAAGGATGCTTAATTCCCGACGGGTAAAGGTCGCGGCTCTCATGATGGCAATGGCCAATTTTACAGAAAACATGAAATATGCATGGGGTAAAATAAAGATGATTGGTTAAAATATTTACTCAGTTTCCTAAAAAAAAACACTATTGGCCAATCCTTTAATCATGTGACCCGAAAAATAAGGTCAGATTTGATTGGATAAAACACGCAGTGTGCAATTGCAAACATAAGAGTGCAAATGATCCTAACACAAAATGCACATGCATTTTTAAAGTTAACACAATTAGCAACAGTACATTCACATATAATAAATCTTACTTTGTTTTGGAATTTTTAAAAATAAAACGAGAACGGGGAAAAAACACCCACAAAAAAAACAATAAAGTTTATTGACACATGAAAAAAAAATGAATAAAAAGAACAGCAAGAGTTAAACACTCTTAATTAGATAATTGACAACAAGCTAATAACAAGCTGTTCGATAGTCCATGTAAACATGACGACATGTGACCATCAATACAACACATACGGCTGCAACCATCCCAACATAATTAGCATACAGCTACTGACAGCGCCTGACTACGACTGTCTCGTTCGTTCGATCAGATCAGTCGGTAGCTAGAGGAGGTGCAGTGCTAACGAATGGGCGTCACTTTGTTTACTATCGACAAGCCGTACGATCGGATTTTGCGGCCGTAGCGCTACGACCGTGCGGCCGCTACGACCGACTCTAAATGAGGTCCTCAGTCCCTGCACATTCAGATGCACAGATGTACACCAGGGAAGGACTATTTAGCTTGTTTTGCATAAAGTCGCAGGTATGACATTGTTTTTGCCTTGGGCTCCCTCTTTCCTATAACTGCTCCTGGCTACAGTATGTTAGGTGCTACATGCAAATATGAGTTTAGTGATTGTGCTCCTTTAACTGAAGTTGTAAAAGATTTACAAATAATTAGAGTAGTATAGAAATAGTGTAACCTAGGCAAAATATAAATAAATAAGTAAATAAAATATTGTGTGACTTTCAAGTTTCAAAAACAGAAGGTACTGTTTCAAGTGATATAATAGTTTCATTGTAAGCTCTAAATAATTTCTGACCCACCAGGGTTGCTCAGCAATGAAATGGCAAAAAAAGTAATTTTGACCCAGCACCCAGCAGTGTGCAGTGTTGTTTCTAAATAACGCTTCCTATGCATGCATGGATCATCTTTATATAAATAAAAAGGAAACCTAATGTATTTTTTGTTCCCAAAATGTAAGTTCTTTACATAGGTGAACTGTTATTAACATATTTCTACTACTAAGAATGTTTATGGAAATTATATAGAAATGCCAGTTTGCTTTATAAATGCTGATTGTTACTAATGCCTTGTATCACCTAGTCCAGAGGATCCCAAACGCTATTGAATCACGGCTCCCTAGAGTAGCAGCATTTTTTTTCATGGCACCCCAAGGCCAAAAGTTTCTTATTGTGAAATTGAGCAAATATTATTAAATTAAGTAAATTGTGCTTATCTATCAACCTAAGTTCAGCTATGTGGTGGTGGACAGGGTTGTGCTTTTGTTTCTCCACATAGTTTATGATTAGCAGCCACAAGCACTGGTTATTCCTATCACATTGGCCATAAATAATTTCATTTGGTACTGGACAATCAACCCGCGGAACTCGTGCAAGTGCTCTGAGGCACCCCAGAGTTTGGCAACCTCTGACCTAGGGCCTGAATTAGCAAGGATCGCAGTTGCTTATACACACGAAGTCTCCTGATTGTTGCATTCTATGCATGCATCGCAGTGCGCGTGAGAAAATTAGCTATTACAATCGGTACTGAGATCTTAGAGGATACGCAGACCCATGGCAGAGTGAGTGACAGGAAGTGCCGGTTATGGGTGGTGACTGGGGGGTGGGGGGGAGGGCGTCAGGCGTCCAAAGCGTTGGGTTGGCGTTGCAGGGGCGTACAGAAATTATCCACTGTGATACCAGACACAGCCTGAGGTCTCATGGCGTGCGCTGAAGTTAGCAATTCCTGAGTGACGTCTGACCTGCCTTATCTGTGCATATGGGTCAGATGTTATTCGATGTTACCGATTGTTTTGCTATGTTGGCCAAGTATACGGATGTGAGTAAGGGGAAGTGGGCGTCCTTATGTTAGGCTGCGATCACAATGTAAATGCAAACATTTACATATCACCGCTGATATTAGCAACTCCATTGCGTGCGCATAAGTAGAATAGTGATCCTTGCTGAATCAGGGCTCTAGTCTTAAATTTTTGGTTTGTTTGTTTTTATTACACTAGACAACATGAACAAAACAAAGTATTAAGACCCTTAGCATTTGACTGCTATGAACATTTCTGTTCAAATAATAATGTAATACTTAAATTAACGACTCAGACACAACAAGTATTTCACAACTTTTTTGGGTGGTCAATGAAGCATTTGTCTCTCAGTTCTAGCTACAGATGACACAACTAAATCTGAGCTTTACGCACGCCTCCAATGCAACCTTAGTTGCATAGATGTCAACTTCCATTTATTGCCTTCATATTACTAGGCCCAACCACTAATAAGCCAAGGTCCCTCCCTTTAGTGCAGAGGGGAACTACTGTGTGTGCCATGTTAGGCTGCTGAGAAGCAATGTTTTCCTGCCAAAGCTAGGTTCTACAGACCTCAGCCACCACCCAGTGGCCCTACAGCTCCACTCCAAATGCTGAAAACAAACTACCTACCTATAAAATGGGATATATATGCCTCACAACGATGAATCCCATCAGAACGGAACAGACTAGGGGCCTGATCCCAATCCAGACGCAAAGTCAATGTTTTACACAGATTGAACGATTGGCCAGGGGTGGCTACAGATATGAAGGTGTGTCGGGTCCGTTTAAACACTGTTTTCCTGCCGTGCATACTGTAGATTAGCTACTGTGATCTGTTTTGCAGCTGGTGAGCTCTGTGCATGTCAGAAGAGCCACTCTGTTTGAGACAGGTCAGACTTACTCAGAAGTTAGATGCGTGCTCGATCTGCATCAATATTTCTGATGTTACGTTATAGCATGCTGTTAGACAGATATGAGCAGCAGTAGGCGTCCCCACGCTCAGATAAACTTCTGAGTCATTAGCATAAATTCACAATTGCGGAGCAAGTGAAATCGCATATGCAATTGCAATTGTGTTTGGATTGGAATCAGGCCCTAGGTTCATTATAAGGGATGAAAGGGTGCCTAATAAGCAAACCACCTTAATTGATAATAAACTTCCTTATTAAAGCATTAAGGTTTCTCACCACACTCTATGCTGGCTAATACTGAACCAAGCTGTTCGAATGGGACTATACCAAGTCTGCATCTTCGCCAATTTGGCCTTAATGTGGAGAATGAGACCAATTCTGGTTCACTACTGTGTGAAACACTAAACACCCAGACACATCCCACTAGCCAATGCCTTCCACCAGAAGATGCAAAATATTATCCCACCAAAGACCTCAACCACCACACCTGGAATCCACCCAGCATAATGGATGCCTTTTCAGAAAAAGGGTAAAGGGACATCCCAACAAACCATATGGATGAGCCTTTTTGAGATGAATCTGTAATTAGAGTAATACAAAAAGTCAACAAACAGTATTGAACAAGGCAGAGCATACAAAATAATGAAGCAAGACTATTTATCAGCAAGGTAAAACCATCTAAAAACCCTCTATTTTAAAATATCTCTATATATTTTTAAATTACAATAGGTTCTCTCCAGGTAAAAAAATTGTTTGGCCAAATCCCTTCTCTACCACCCCACAAGTGTGATGCGCAACAAATCTGGGTCAACCCTGCAAGCAGCGACAGCCTAACGCTTAATAGTGCTGCAATTGTAACCCTTATAGGCTAAGGACTTTCACTGATCTAACAACTTCATATCAATAACAGAATGGCCTTCCTCAGCAGCATAAGTGGCAGCTCCTACCCTAAAGGAATCTGTCCCATATAAGGACCCAACCAACCCAAATTCCAGCAAGCAATGCTTGAATATGGCTGTTAACTGAAACTTTGTAAGAGGGACACTGTCGGCACAAACCGGCAAATTTAGTAGACAATGCTATTAGGCACACCACTTCATGAGATTAGGCCTTGATTGTAATCCAATATCCCTGTCCTAATTTCTTAGTTTTTCTGAAATGTATCTTACATAAAAGCTTTTGTGGATTATCCACAACATTCCGGGCCAGAAAGCCAGAATCCAGTGAGGTTTTAGAAGATGCCACAAACTCCCAGTATCAAACAAAGGAACCTCAACTCCCCAGAAGCTAGACTGTTTAGACTATTTATCAGTACACCTAGTATTTATTGGTTGTTTTAAACTTTTTAGTTATATCAGCATTTAAACAGAACAGGCAAAACAGGTCATTAATTGTACACAGAAGCTGTAATAGAGAGGGGCACGCAATAAAGAACATGCAAAAGGAAACTGAAGTATACACAGTAAAATCAACAACCAGTAAAACAAATGAAGGACATGACCCAGGCGGCCACAAGACGGCAATACAGTTGTTTCTGCAGATGTAGAACATGTATTTCTGAGGAGAAACAGTATAAGAGCTGATGAGTTTTTGGATTTTTCAATGGAGAGACGGATAGGACAGGAAACCAAAGGAGGGATGCAAAGTAACTGGGAAATGAGGAGTGGGGAGGGGAGCAATCATAGTAACACTGGAATATTAGGTAAAGTGTAGTACAGGAGAACATGCTGGAAAACCAAATAATAAAACCTTGGGGAAGGGGAGTTAGATGGTACCAGGAGGATTACTATTGTTATGAGAATACCTGGGGAATTGATGATTTTTATGAATATTAATTCAGCCCTCAAATGGTTGCAAGTGACAGATCACTTTAAATGCACATAGTAGGAAGTAATCAGCACATGAGCAGAAGGAAAGCAGACATCTGCATAAAGATCTCACTATGTAATCCATAGATCAGTTGTCAAGCTGCCAGTTAATCCTCTATTTTTATAATAAAATAAGCTTCTGCTTAGGCTGAGGAGGTTTTCTCAGGACACGAAGAGTTACATTTTAAACTAAACTTCTTTATATCTCACTATTCTCTAACCCTTAAAAATGAACAGTATGAGTTAATGGTTATTTGCCATCCCCCTAAAACATTTTCTATGCATCATGCCACTTTCCAGTTACTTCATTTGATGTCCTTAGATACTTTCAAAACACATCGCAAACATATTAATATTCTCTCTGATGACTTGAGCACTGTTCCTCCATTTGATATATAAATAATATTCACCTGTATGACTATACATAATGCTTGAAAAACAAATGCAGTTTACATTAAACAGGACATATAGGGGCTGACAGAGCTGTGCGTAAATCCATTCTGCAGCTGGATCTACCGTGTGTATGCACTGTGCATGCCCAGTAGCCATGCGCGCACATTTGTGTGCATTTCAGAATTATATGCAACTTAGTTGCATCTCCACTTGCTGCTGAAGGGTCATATTTGAGCGCCAACAGGGCATTCGCATAGGTTAGTGGCATACAGGTACAGCAAGGGCATGCTGACGAAATTCTTGGCTATGCAGAGTTGTGCGTATGCAGAAATCCATCTGTTTTGCGCCAGGTACAGGGCAAGTTCTCCCTGATTAATAGTTTCGACAGATGAATATTTTAATGTGGTATGTAGGTATTTGTACATGGATTTCCTGAAGACACCATTTAATATACCCAGGCATGGGGTAGTCTGTGGGAAAAATGTATAGTTCCCATAAAAGTGATCCCTGTTATCCATGGAGCGATTCTCCCAGGACTGCATATCATATAATTAGAGTACTGCTATGGTCCGATGTTCCTTGATATGTTACTGTTGGTTAAAATTTAGTAATTAACCAAATAGTTGCTTTAGGCGCACACACACAGGGAATCCCCCCACCCTTTGTTTATACCATGATGGTCGCCATTGTTTTGAATGCTTTGATAAACCTAGCAGGCTACACATTTCATGCGAGTATTAATCCCTGCAATTTGCTAACATTGGGGGAACTCCTCATTGGCTTCAACACTCCCCAAGACTTTATCCTGCTTTGGATGAGATAAGTCCATCTGTATATGCTAGTAGCTGAATAGTTGCACCTGAAAAGTACTACCAGATTGATTGAGCAGCTGCCATTTTTTTGTTCGTGGTCATGTGATGTATGAATGAGCTAGCATTAGCAGGGCATGCTGGTTCTTTAGTGCTAGTTGGAGTTCCCAGGGGTGACTTCCAGGTAGAAACCAGAAAACATGTGCAGTGCTTAATGGCGCTGAAATATACAAGATAAACAGACTCCAAATATTAACAATTTATTAAATAAAGGATTTATAATTAATCCACAAATGTAAAGCTCCCGGGAGTATTATATTAAATAACAATAAAAAATAAAATAAATATATGAATAAAAATAAAAATTTACCCAGTCAATTCTTACAAAAATACAAAGGTTGCACTATTGAGATTAATTGTATTCACAGGTAGCGATACTCAAAATAGACACGGTATAAAAGTCTCTAGTATCAATCTGGGAGCATATTACTCAAATTGTGTCTTTAGTTATCATTCCATAGTTTTTATGTATAAAAGGACAAATAATGATGGTAATTCAAAGTCTCTTGACTTGTTGCCCACTTGGGTAAATATTTGTATATACTCTCAGATGAAGAGTAGATGAGTTTCAAACTCCAAACTGAATCTCTGACTGTTAATGATCAGCGGCTAGCGGGAGCTACAGAGAACTTGCGCTGCCGAATGTGTCTTACTGGGGAGCTGCAGACTCACCCTAGTGAAATAGCAGATCAATATGCTTCTCTGACGGATGTCTGTGATAGCGGACACCAGACTCAGGTTCAATAGTCCCGCTGGCTGGGCAGATATGAATAACAGCCGGTCTCACGCTGTATAGAGGATCTCTCTCACAGATTGCTAGTTGTGTAATGACTAGCCAGGCAGCACACCACAGCACTCCAGTTAGCGTGCGGTCATGGGTGGATATCACGGGCTGAACCTCCGCAAACAACCCACAGTGACAAAGGTATCCAAACTGACAGAGACCCACGGTGTATTATCCAATCCAAAGAGCAGTCAGGACAAAGTGCAGCACAGTGTGGCAGGGATAGCACCAGTACCTTCAACGCGTTTCTCCGTGTACCACAGCTTTCTCAAGAAGCAGGTGGTACACGGGTGACTCCCAGGTAAGCTGGCTCTCAATTTGGATGCATTTGTGTATGTGCCTTTATCATGAGGCCTTACATTTGCCAAAATATATATGTGCCTTTATTATGAGGCCTTATAATTGGGAAATATTAAGTTTGGGGTGAGCGTTTGGGCGTAGGGCCCCCGAGGCTACTCTGGCTGGGCCTCCTCAGGGCATCACCATTTAATACACATAGTTACTTTTCACATCACATTTTATGTTTGTTTTTATTCATGTAATTTTTTCACATATATTTTAACCTCTTTTTCACACTTAATAACTACTCACACACATCTATACTTTACACTGCACTGTCACTCGGTTTCCATTTTCATGTGATGCCCTGGGGGGGTCCTGGGCTGGACGTTTATTGGGGTGCTCTGTACCCCTGACGTGAACCCCTTAGTGTTAGGGACTGTTAGTGACAGAGAAGCTGTGACGTGGCCTAGCAGCTTCCCATGTCTTTGCAAATGCATGCAACCAATATCTCTAAAGTTCTATTACCATATAGTGTTCATATATTGTTGCAAGTATAATTCAGTGTCCTGAGGAACAATAGGGGTTAAACCCCCCTCCCTTTTCTAGCTGATTAGTTGACCAGGCAAACAAATACTAATATGCTCCCGGACCCAGAACTGACTGTGAACAAGCCAGTAACAGCAAAACACATACTGGGCATCAGGGGATTCTCGCTGTGCGCACAGTGGGACCCAACTACACTATTCCAATGACACTACTTTTTGCATCCAGCCAACAGCAAAGCAGACCTTTCTAGTATACTCAGATTAATGTGCATTTGTGATACTCTCATTCACCGTTTTATAAGCACATGGTAAACAGCAGACATCTAGATCATTGAGAAGAAGCCGCAGCATCGCAGCACTTAGTACAGATTCAGACAAATGTCGCACATCAAATTGACGTAAGCAGCATGTCATTCATGCTGCAGCTTTGGGGCACTATGACTGATGCTGCAGAAACAGATATGCACATGTGCACTGCGGCTCCTGCACATGCTCAGATCTGCACATATCTTAGATTTATGTAAATAAAAAATTTACATTCAATTCTGAATTAGGACTTTAATTATTTCAGATCTTCAAACAAAATTTAATATAAGACAAAGACACTGTCGCACAACGGACTCTGGGCCTGATTCAGACCTGCTCGCAAGCGGGTCGATGGTGGCCCAGTGCGCATGATGGAGCCGGCTCCGTCTTGCGCATGCGCGAGACCTGGATAGCGACGGGCAAGCCGTCATTCCGGGTCTCGTACCAAAGGGGGCATGCTGTTGATGTTGAGTGAAGCACGCCCCCTTTGGTGGGCGTGGCTGCCCAGATGGAGGCGTTCCTATGGGGACGCCTACCGTCTGGGGCCAGTCCCACTGACATCACAAGTGATGTTAGTGGGAGTGCTTTCGGCTCTGTTTGAGCCGAAAGCACTCCAGGGCTTGCGGCAACGAGACCCTACCACAAGGGTCTCGTCGCAAGCCTGATGGTCGTGATGGTTAGTTCCTGTTCTCTGCATCAGTTTTTCCTGGTTTGTTCCTGCCTGCAATCCTGAGCAGTTCACATACTGCTAATAATCTCCAAATTGCTGAGCCTGTGCAATTAACCACTGCTGTTCTGTGCAGCTCAAGTCTTGTAATCATTCCCACAGTCAGTACCTGCGTGCATTATCATTCACTCTGCAGTGCACATTTATTACATGTGTGCATTACCACTCTTAACCTACAGAATGCACAACCTATACAAGTATATGAATACCAACCAGCAGGGTGCCTACCCTCACCAGTGTGTGCAGTTACTAGAGATAAGCGGGTTCGGATCTCAGAGATTCGAACCCACCCGAATTTTGCAGATGCGAGTCGGATCCAAGCCGGCTCAGGTTTTCCCGCTTCACTCAGATCTCAAAGCGAGGCAAAACCATAGAGACGAAATCTCGCAGCTCGTGAGCTTTCATTTCAATATATAAGGGACGTTGTGGCCGCCATTTCACTCCGGCTGCGGAGACTGAACAGGGAGGGTGGGTAGTGTAGGGCTGGGAGGTACTTAATTACCTATGCTTGTGCTGTCTACTGTGTCCTGGGCTGGTGCACTGCTGATCCATCTGGTGCTGTCACTGCTGTGCTGTCTGCTGTGTCCATCTGGGCTGGTGCTGATCCATCTGGGCTGGCACTGTGCTGTCTGCTGCGTCCATCTGGGCTGGTGCCGATCCATCTGGGCTGGTGCTGTGTTGTCTGCTGTGTCCATCTGGGCTGGTGCTGTTGCTGAACCAACTGGGCTGGTGCTGTAATGTCTGCTGCATCCATCTGGGCTGGTGCTGATCCATCTGGGCCCAAGTTCTGGATATATTGACTTTTTATTTTTTTTCTGTGTGTGCATGTTAGGCTTAGCCACACAAGATACAGCAACGCAACGTAACCTAGTGCTGCCCGACTCCAGTTGTCATCAATCTGTGCTCTGGGCCCAAGTTCTGGACCTGCAAAAAAAAAAGTGTCTATTATTTGTCTGTGTGTGTGTGTGTGTGTGTGTGTGTTAGGCTTAGCCGCACAAGATACAGCAAGTCAGCAACGCAACCTAGTGCTGCCCGACTCCAGTCGTCATCAATCTGTGCTCTGGGCCCAAGTTCTGGACCTAAAAAAAAAAAAAAAAAGTATTTTTTTGTCTAATATTTGTCTGTGTGCGTACGACTGCACGCTTGTGAATTTTGTAACCGCACCTTGTGACACTGCTTCAAGACTTCAGAAAATATGGAGGGCTGTCACATGACAGGAGAGCAAGGTCAAGAACCGCATAATGTAGCTACTGCCAGCAGTGCAAAGCCATCAACTTCCTCATCCTCAATGAAGGCCCATGCCCCAGGGCTTAAGTCACGCCATTGATATGGTAAAGCTACTTTTACTGAAGTTAAAAAAAAAATTGAAAAGAAATTTGCCTTTAGATAAACAAAAAAATTGGCAATATGCCACTCATTACACGAAGTGGCAAGGAAAGGATAATGCCTTTATGTATGATGACTGCTGGTTCTGATAGCCCTTCTGCTTGTAGTAGTAGTGGTACCATTAAAAAATTGAAAGTTGTTAAGAAGAGTAAGACAGCTCTGGAAAAACCAACTGTGTGCCCTGAGAAATCGAAATCACAAAAAGAAATCGCAAATCCCGGAGGAAAGTGCAAGTGTGTCTGCGGTTGCCATGTGTGAGCCAGACCTAAATACTAGTGTACTGGATACTCCAAGTTCCAACATTTGTGTGCCCTCTGTAAATGTGGGGAAGGGCAGTCAACATCTTGCAGACATAGTCATCGAGGATGCTTCTGTGGAATAGCACATGGAGATGGAGGATATTTTGGTAGTTGAAGGTGCTAAGGATGATGAGGATGATGATGATGAAGATGTTGGTGATGATGTCTTTTGTGTAACTAAGGCAACAGCTGTTGCCCATGGATTGAAAAAACCAAAGCCCATTGTTGTCATGCCGGGGCAAAAGTAAAAATAATCCACTTCTAACGTGTGGAATTATTTCCACTCCAATCCGGACAACAGTTGTCAAGCCATATGTAACCATTGCCAAGCAAGAGTGAGTAGAGGGAGGGACCTAAACCACCTAGGAACCTCCTCCTTATTACGTCACTTGGAGCGCATTCATCAAATATCAAAGTGTATGTCGCCAAGTTCCAAAACTCAAAATGTAACAAGTCCAGTGTCACCTACCTGCTCCCTCTCTGTGGGATCCAAGCGCCTTCGGTCTCCACCCCCAACAACTGCATCATCAACATCCTCATTCATCATCGGGAGTAGTCCTGCTGCATCCAATGTTGTTATTCGAAGCATGATTGACTCCTCTCCTATCCGTGATTCCTCAGAAGGATCCTTGATGACTACGGGTGTTGCTGCTGCTGTTGCTATGAATGGATCTTCATCCCAAAAGGGGATCAGGAGGAAGACTACTTGTAGCGTATCCTCCAAAAAACAATTAACTGTCAAACAATCGTTTGCAAGGGCAAACAAGTATGACAGCAATCACCCAGTTGCACAGCGGATTACTGACGCCTTAACAGCTATGCTGGTATTAGATGTGCGTCCAGTATCCGCCATGACTGCAGTGGGTTTTCAACAGTTAATTGAGGTCCTTTGTCCTCGCTACCAGATCCCTTCTAGATTCCACTTCGCTAGAACAGCAATTCAAAGTCTGTACAAGGACATTAAAAAAAATCTTATTAATGTCCTTAGAAATGCCGTTGTACCCACTGTCCATTTGATCACTGATATGTGGACAAGTGGGACAGGGCAAACTAAGGATTACATGACTGTGACAGCCCACTGGGTAGGTGTATTGCCTACAACAGCAACATCTACCAAAAGACAGCTGATACAGAGGCAGGATACTCTTTGTATAACTGGTTTCACTAAGAGGCTTACTGCTGAGACCCTCTTAGAAAAACTCAAGGAAATCATTTCTAAATGGCTTAGCCCACTTGGACTCTCCTCGGGATTTGTAATTTCGGACAATGCCACCAATATTGTGAGAGCATTACATGTGGGCGAATTCCAACACATCCCATGTTTTGCTCACACAATTAATTTGGTGGTGCAACATTTTTTTAAAAATGACAGGGTCATGCAGGAGATGCTCTCGGTGGCCCGCAAAATATCCGGACATTTTAGACATTCGGCAACCGCTTGTCGAAGATTGCATGGCCAGCAGGTACTGTTAAATTTGCCCTGTCATCAGCTGAAGCAAGAGGTAGTAACTCCGAGGAATTCTACCCTCTATATGGTTCAGCGGATGGAGGAACAGCAAAAGGCCATCCAGGGTTATACAACGGCCTATGACATAGGCCGTGAAGAGGGAATGCATCTTACTCAAGCCCAGTGGAGAATAATTTGTGTTGTGCAAGGTTCTCAAACCCTTTGAACTTGACACACGTGAAGTTAGTTCAGACAATGCCAGCTTGAGACTTTTGCAAAAACAGCTAGAGAAACTGAAGGAAGAGGTGAAACGGAGTGATTGTGCAAAGTATGTCGGACTGGTGGATCAAGCCCTTGATTCACTTCACCAGGATCCAAGAGTTGTCAATCTATTGAAATCTGAAAAAATACCTTACAGAATGCCTGCAGTTCATGCAGATCGTTCACCAAGAAATGACATCTGGTCAGACCTAAGAGAACTGCCTACTAGTGACATGTCTTCTACCGTGACTATGTGTGATACGGTCTCCATTCACAAAATGGTGGAGGACTATTTCAGTGATAACATCCTAATAGGCATGTCAGACAGTCCCTTTCAGTACTGGCAGGAAAAAGAGGCAATTTGGAGTCCATACACAAACTGGCTTTGCATTACTTGAATTGCCCACCCTCCAGTGTGTACTCCGAAAAAAGAGATTTCAGTGCAGTTGGCAACCTTGTCAGTGATCGGCGTAGGTGGTTATTTCCTCAAAATGTGGAAAAGATGAAGTTCATTAAAATGAATTACAAATTCCATAAGGAAGACCTGTACCAACAATGACATAAAAAAATTACAGAGGCGCCTAAGGTGGATTCCAGCGGGGATGAATTAATATTGTGTGAAGAAGAGGATGTACACACTGATGGGGATGACGAGGACGATGACAACTTGTAATGTAAAGCCAGTTTGTATATGGGATCATTTTAATTTCCATGTCCAATGCACATTGGCAGCTTGTTTATGGGGGTCCAAACAAACCAATCATTCAGGTCAGAATTGGCAGTCCTTGTCGCTGAAATGATTGGTTTGTTAAACTGTGAATGTCCTGTTTCGTATACAACATAAGGGTGGGTGGGAGGGCCCAATGACTATTCCATCTTGCACCTTTTTCCTTTCCATTATGTGTGGGTTGGCATTTTAAATTAATGTTATGGTTGGTTTAGGAAAAAATTATTTGTTTTTAAATTAATTTATTATCAATTTTACAGCCAGGGGCTGCACCAATGAATTTTTTATTAATTATTCAGCCAGGGGCTGCACCCAATGAATTGTTTTTAATTAATTTATTATCAATTTTACAGCAAGGGGCTGCACCAATGAATTTTTTTAAATCAATTTATTATCAATTTTACAGCCAGGGGTTGCACCAATGAATTGTTTTTTAATCAAATTATCAATTTTACAGCCAGAGGCTGCACCAACTATCAATTCTTCGATCCTCAAGGGTATCCCAATCATCATCTTGAGGTGGTCAAAATTGACTGGAAATGAGTGGAAATAAATGTTATTGAGGTTATTAATACTGTAGGAACAAAAAAAGGCAAATTTTATGTGATTTTAGCTGTTTTTTTTTATTTTTTAAGAAGAAATCTAGATCCAAAACCAAAACACGAAAACATTTCACGTAGGTGGGGTTTTGGCAAAACCAATCCAGATCCAAAACCAGGGGAGATCAAAATCCAAACACGGGGTCGGCGCACATCTCTAGCAGTTACTTTACCAGCAGAGTATGTACAAATAATTGCAAGATCACCCAGCAAGTTCCTGGTTCCATTGCAGGCCAGGATATCAGTTAGCTTAGTGCTTTAGTCAGACTTCCATTCCTGTTCAGTTCTGATACCCTAAAGGCCCCCACACACAGTACAATTATTTAAACGATTTGGCCATTTTCAATCAATTGGAACGACAAATGATGCGCGCTCCCTCTGTCGTTGATCATTGTTATTGATCTCTTGAACATGCAGAAAGATATCGACCTATCTTTAATGATTTTGCACACATCGTTCTGTGTGTATGCACGATGAACGATGTGAGGGACAATTTGTTGTCAGTTTTCTTGGCCACTCCCCTCTTCCATTTTGTGCCAGATGACAAGGAGGATCAGCAGCTTGTATTGTCTGGGGAGAATTTGCCTCTTGTTTTATGTGAGTATACCCAGCATAGCACCAATGTATTTCACGGTACTCAATGTATTCCACTGCACCATCGATTCCCCTGCCAAATCAATGTGTCACGGCTCGAGGTATTGGAAGGGGTGGATCTGAACTGGTTTGAGATGCAGAGACACCAGGACCAGGAGAGAGTTGGAATTTAGATGGTTTAATGTAATTCCTTTGCATACAGTAAAATGAGGACTAAACATGAGATGGTAGTCCTTGGTGCAGAGATGCTCAACTGAAGACACTGTAAACAAAAGATAAGTCTCTGAGGTTCAGGGGGGTACTGTGGCGAGGAACTGTAGAATTGAATACTGTAGAACTTGAAGAAGGATAACAATACTGGAGGGTAGTTGAATATAACTCTTGGATGAAGTATGCAGAATTGGTATATGAACTTGAGTCAGACTCCGGGATGGAGTATGCTGGATTGGGTGAAGCACTTTGAATAGGACTCCAGGATGGAGTGTGCTGGATTGGGTGAAGCACTTTGAATAGGACTCCTGAATGGAGTGTGCTGGGCTGTGAGCAGGAGTACTCCCGACTGGAGTATACAGGAACTTGAGGCAGGCAACCTGGAAAGGAAACCAGTGGAGCACAGGAAAATAGGTCTTGCTGTAGCAAAGAGCGCTATTGTACTGGCAATGAGACAGAGTCAGGGAAGGGCTTTTATACCCCTGGTCGGATAATGATTGGCTGGAGCAACTGGAGAGTGCTGCTGACTGAATGGATCTGGACCACCTGACTTAATCCAAGATGGCCGCGCCCATGATCCGGAGGTCTGACACATTGAAGTGCATGGAAGTGTGGCTGGGACACCTAGGCAACAGCGGGGATGCAGGAAACCACCTTCAGGCATAGGCCCCAATCTGGATTCCACTGACAGGAGCGACTGGCGACTCAGCAAGGTGCGATGACATAAGCGCATGGGGAGATGCAGGGGTCTCAGCCGGAGGTCTCTAGCACGGTTTGTGACACAATGTTATTATTAGGCCGCTGACCCACCAATGTTATTATTATGCTGCATACACACGGTACAGCCTGCAAAACCAAAGATATCGCTGATGGAATTCCCTCCAACTTTCTGTAGTGCAGGGCAAACGATTTTGAGTGTACACACTGATAGATATCTATGATATATATTTCAGTGAAGTCATGTCTTTACAGGCAAATCTTGACAAAATCGTCCAAGTTGGCCTGTATGTACGGATGACCATAGATATCGTTATCGTTCATGCGGGAACGCGCATCGTTGGTCGATTGTTCACTGCATAAAAATGAACGATATGAATGATTTATCATTGAACGATATTGTTATCGTTCATAACGTTCAGGAAAATCGTCCCGTGTGTATGCAGCATTATTCCACTGCCCACCAATGTCATTATTAACCCACTGCCCCACCAATGTTATTATTAGGCTTCTGCCCCACCAATGTTATGCCAGTGTCCCACCAATGATTTTCTTTTTATGCGCCCACCAATGTTGATCTCAAAATTGATATTATTAAAATGCAATGTAAATTTTTAAACACAGAAAATTGATTTTTAATGTATTTAAAAACACATAACCAATAAACAGATAAACATTTTAAAAATGTCAAACATTAAAATATCAAAAACATTAACAGTAAAATTATTAAAATATTAAAAACATTAACGGTAAAAACACTAAAATAATAGGTGTATATAAACATTTTGTTGTCTCTTTTTCTACAGTCATGGCTAGTGCGAGAGAAAGGGAATTCATTACTGGATTCCTCGAAATATACAAAAACCATGAGTGTCTATGGAAAGTCAAATGTAAGTATTACAGCAATAAGCAGAAAAAAAACAGCAGCTATAGAAGAGCCTGATTCAGAGCCGGACGCTATTTGCGGTCGTTCGTCCTGAAAATAGGGGTGGCTATTCAAATGAACCGTTCGCTCTTTGCAGTCTGTTCACACCTCTAGGTCTGAACGAGCGAACAAAACTTGCGGTCGTTTTTAAAAAAAAATACGCCCCCTGGCCGCTTGCATCCTACATCATGTCCGCTATTTATTAGATTAATCGAGTACATCGACCAGCGTATGAACTGCTCGCTATTCTTGTGGTTGGTATTTGCTACCACAATCTTGCGAGCAGTTTTGGCTATAAAATAACCCAGTGACGTGGTCAATGACGCTGCTGTATTAATTATGCACACCCTTAAAACGCCCGTTTTGACCTTTAAGCACGCCTGCGTTCGGATCTCCACTCCCCGTTTTCAAGCAGCTTCCCCCGTTACCACCCACATACGCCTCATTCTGTCACTCAAAATAGCAGGAATTCGCTATTTAGCGAACAAACGATTTTCGGCCGCACTGACTGGTTCGCGCATGCGTATTACGATCCGTACGCATGCGGAGTTGGGAAAACATCGCTCGGAGCGAACGAGCGGTCGCTTACGAGCAGCTCTGAATCAGGCCCTATGTCAACAAGCATAGGAAACAACTGGAATCGCGAACTTCAGGAACAGAGGTAAGCCTCTCATAGAAGTTTTTTTTTTTTTTTTAACCACTTAACTGACGAATTCTTTTTCCAAAAACCGCTCCAAAATTGTCGGTTTCTTTTATGATTGAATTAGGTCAAGAACATAATTTTAAACTTATCCATCACTATTTTATTTGAATATTTTTTTTTTTTAAAACCCAGTATACCATAAAAATAGCAAATTTTATGTTATACTGTAGTGATGGCCATTGACAGCTGTACCATTGATGGTTCAACCATCGTTAGAAGCCATCAATTGTTTAGCGATTGGGCAAGATCTGTGTAGACCACAATTGTCGATGTCTCCTAAACATCGATTGATGACTACCATCGATGGTGCAACATTGATGGCCACCAGCAATGGCAAACCACTTGTTTTCAGTCGATGGTTGGTTGACGTCCCTAAACAGAGGCTCTGCGATATCTATCGAACATATATGTATATATAGAACATATATATATATATATATATGTATATATAGAATATATGTGATGACTATGGCGCCAACCAACAACAGTAAATAAATATAAAACTGAATAATTCAAACTGTAGTGACCAATTATAGTGAAACAAATATATATAACAGGACGCGCTACCAAAAGGTGTCAGCTGAATACAAGTGAGGAGGATTGGGGCAAATCCCAAGCAATAAATGTGGAAATAACAAATGATACAGCGACAGGCGTCACTTAAAAAGTGCACAGTGCAATAAATATAAAGAAATTTAATCAAAAATTCATAAGGACATACTAACATACATACATATAGTAAAAACGCACAAAATTACAAGATGAATGGGCAAGGATTACATAATAGCTTGAAAAAGCATATCAACAAATCTCAACACCGCAGTGTTGGAATAAAGTGCAAATGCATAATGGTATATATTGCACAAGCCCAATAATATATACTAAAAAACAGATGAACTGAGAATATAGTTTTAAAAAACAGCAATGAGTTCAAAGATGCTTATCTTAGTGGATTAAAGGCAAGAGTGCAGCTTCCCCGAAGCCACTTTTGCTTCTGCTCAGCCAGTGATCACTGCTGTGCCGGAGCCACGGCGGGAGGGTGTCCCACTGGCGGCCCGGCTACTCAGCAGCAGCGGCGGCGGCTACCAGAGCCGCGCTGCTGCTGCTTCTACACAGTGATCACTGTGTTCCCGGAGCCGCAGCGGAAGGGTGTTCCGCTGGCGGCTCCGATACATAGCAGCCAGAGCCGCCGCTGCTTCTCACTGAAGGGGGTGGGGCCGGCTGGGCTGCTCGATCACTGCTGGCCACAGTGATCGGGATATACTGGAGCCTGCAGCCGCGCCGGGAGGGGGGTGCCGCCAGATGCCCGATCACTGTGGCCAGCAGTGATCGGGACACAAAGGAGGGGGAGCCACGGGTGTAGAGGGACCAGAAGGTCCCTCTGATATAGGTGGCAGTTGGAAGACTAACTTCCCATAGCCGCCTAGTGGCCATTCCTGACTGGTCGTATCAGATACGACCATGTCAGGGAAAGCCCAGCCTGGTGTGGTCGTATCTGATACTACCATGCCAGGCAAGTGCTTAAAGGACCCTCCATCTGAAGCATGGCCATTTTTTCCCGACATCAACAAAGATGAACTCATAGTTGGCATTCACCACCTCCATGTGTACTATACTAAAAAAAACCTTGTAATTGTAATAATAAGATCAGCTGTTGGCAGGTGGTGTTATAAACCAAGCCTCACTAGTCACAGAGCAGAAGTGCACAGACCTAAAATAGTGCCTGCTTTATATACCCCCTAGTGAAGCCCATTATTTAATTTCCAGTAGATGCATCGTGAGGTTGTTTGCTGCAAATGATATATTGTTAACGATTTGCAGTCGTTAACGACCCATCTATATTGTTTGGTCATTTGTACAATCGTTCCATGTGTAGGCACAATATCGTTTGTCTGGGAGTGTTCAGGAGTTCAAGGGAAATCGTAAACGAGATTGGATTGTTTGCCAAATTGTACCATGTGTAGCCGGTTTAAGATTAGCTCCTGTGATATTCTGAATGAGGAAGAGTTTCATAAGACCACCTAACCTTGTTCACTCCAGCCCCAACCAGTTTTGCCCAGAGGTGGCACTCTTGGATTAGTGTAAATGAGGACACCTAGAAAGGGATGACACTCAAGGATAAAAGTATATTGTATAGGAAAAAGTATATTGTAAACAAAGTCACAAAATAACCTTGTTTACTATATACTTTTTCACTTTAAAAATCCTTATTGTGCTCTATACCAACCCACCATCTGTGAGTTCATTACTGATCCCCACCTTCTTCATATGTATTGTATTGTGTCCCAGTAGCTGTGTTTCTGGATGCACAAACAGTATATTTACAAAGTGATTAAATTTTTTCAACATATTCGCCTAAGGAGTGTTAGGATCTGCGGTTAGCAGATCATCTTGGTTGCAGTTCCCAGTCTTAGTTGCTACTGGGACACTGCATTAATTCCTGTCTGTCTGTGTGCTGATCTCATGTGTTCAGTAATTACTGTCTGTCTGCAGTATCAGCTGCACACTAATTAATTGTCTTGTCTGTTTGCAACGGCCAGGTGCATGCTAGTCTGTCATTAGGGAGGATTGAAGGGCTTGCTCTGATTGGATCCTGTATCTGTTAAATTGCACCCAGCCCTTCACTCCATGCCGGTGATAACGTTTTCATGTGTTTCCAGATGTGACCAATCTCCTGTTTGTTGCAGTCGAGTTCCAGTTCTCCTGTTTGCTTTATTTCTTGTCTGCCATTTGTACCATCTGCTTATTGTCACTTGTGTCATCTAGGCGGCATGGTGTGCATTCCTGCTCCCAGTCGTTTGTGTCATCTCGGCGGCACAGAGTGCACTCACAGTCCTAAGTGCGCAATCCAGTGGACCAACGCCTTTGTCAACCCGGCGACATAGGTCGCACCTCAGCACCCTAAGTGCGCAATCCTGTGCACCAATGCCTGTGTCAACCGGTGACAAAGGTCGCACCTCAGCATCCTAAATGCGCAATCGCGTGCACCAATGCCTGTCTCAACCCAGCGACATAGGCCGTACCTCAGCGTCTGATTTTTCGCAATCTGCACATGCATATGAGTCGCAATGTGTGTGCGCGAACCAGTCATTGCTGTGGGAAAGTGCTCGCCCGTAGCCCGCAGTCGGGCCGCTATTTTGAGTGACAGATAGTGCCGTTTGTGGGTGGTAAGAGAGGAAGGTGCTTGAAAACTGGGGTGTGAATGTGCGAACCCAGGCGTGGCCGACCGTCAGAACGTCGTTTAATGGGTGTGCATAATTAGCAAAGTAGCATCATTACACACTTGACTGGGTTGTATTTTAGCCAGAACTGCTCGCAATGTTGTGGTGGGAAAAGGCTACCACAAGCACTGCGAGCAGCTCTGATGGCTCTCGATGTTCCCGATCAATCATACAACTGCTGGAGATGATGTGTGTTGCGAGTGGCAAAGGGGCGTCTTTATACAGGTGCGAGCGCATAGTGCGGCTGCTCACTATTACTTAATGGTGGCTTTACACGACGCAGTGTGAGCACATGATTTAAATAGCCGGCCCCTTTTAGCCAGGGAGTGGACGCAAATAGCGTCCGGGTCTGAATCGGGCCCTAAGTGCACAATTTAGCACACCAACGCCAGTGTCTACCAGCCAAGGCTTAGCAGCCCTCAAGGCTGCTACACGGCCAAAGCCGCATCCAATTCAGCCCAGAGGCTGCCTCTCGCTAAGGCTTACCATCCCTCAAGGTTGCTACACGGCCAAAGCCGCATCCAATACACAGCCCAGAGGCTGCCTCTCGCCAAGGTTTACCAGCCCTCAAGGCTGCTACACGGCCACAATGTTACGATTGTCGGGGATCCAACAGCCAAGAATCCCTGTGGAAGAGCGGTACAGACAAGGTGGAAAGAGAAGTTTATTAATGGCCCCGGACAACTGGCTGAACGTTGGTAGAAGAAGTCTTGTCGATGGTAAGAAGACATGAGTGGAGGAGATTGTGCCAGATAGCTGTAGCAGTTGGCCAACTGGTGAAGAAGAAGCTGGTGCCGAAGATTTGGCTGGGTGGAGCAGCTGATGCCGAGGTAGCGTCTTGCAGCTGATGTTTCGGGCTTGAGGCCATTGTTGCGGCTTGAGGCCGCAGTTGTGTCTGGAACCTGATGTTGCGGCTGGAGGCCGATGTAGCGGCTTGAGGCCCATGTTGTTGCAGAGGCCGATGTTGCAGCTTGACGGCCGATGTTGTGGCCAGAGCCCGATGTTGCAGCATGAGGCCGATGTTGTGGCTAGAGCTCGATGTTGTGGCCTGGGGCGGCTGTAGCGGCTTGAGGCCGATGTTGTGGCCTGAGGCCGATGTTGTGGCTTGACCCCGATGTTGTGGCTAGAGCCAGAGGTTGTGACCTGGGGGCCTGATTCACAGCTGCTCGCTCGCACTGTGCCTTTTCAAGCGGCCCGATGTTCTGTGTACGCGCAAGCTTCGTTCTGCGCGTGCACGAACTACACACTGCGATCGCAACCCTCTCGCTCGCCCAGCAAAGGCAGCCCAGTGAAATGAGTGACAGGCGAGGCCGTTTGTGGGTGGTAACAGGGGCAGGACACTGATAACGGGGGTTGGAGATGCGAACGCAGGCGTGCCTGAGTGTTTCAATGCCATTTTAGAGGCATGCATAATTAACAGGTAGCGTCATAGTACACGTCACTTGCCTTTTTTTACACTGATTTCCTGGCAATGCTTGTGGTAGCGTAAAGCAACCGCAAGCACTGCGTTAGCTTCAGATGGTGGTCGATGTACCAATGTTTTAATACACTTCCTGGAGATGACGTGTGCTGGGGTGGCTCTGCCTGTGCAATTGGGCGTACGCACAGACAAAGTGGCCGCTAGCTAAGACATGGTGGGCGTGTTTATGCCTTGGCGAGCGTTCGCTTCCCGTGGCGTCACTTTGACAAATTTGCATACGCATCCAGCGAGCGTACGCAAATAGTGAGCGGGTCTGAATCAGGCCCTGAGGCCGATGTTGTGGCTTGAGGTCGAAGTGCAGGCTGTGGGAGAATGGCTGCTGAGGTAGCTAAGAGGCCGTGTATGCAGGCTGTGGGAGAATGACTGCTGGAGTGGCTAAGAAGCCAGGTATGCAGGCTGTGAGAGAACGGCTGTTGGAGTGGCTAAGAAGTCGGGTATGCAGGCTATGGGAGAAGGACTGCTGGAGTGGCTAAGAACCCGGGAAATAGCTGGGAGAAAATAGCTGACCATGCAGCTGAGCTGTGCGCTGTGAAATAAATGCTATAGCCAGCAAAGCAGCTAGAATCCAGTGTGTAAAAACAGAGGAAGGACTCATCAGGTGACATGGGAGGAACCCAGCCCAGGTCTAAGACGTCCTGATGTCCTGGGAGCAGATCCAGTGGGGAGAGGAGCAGGAGAATCTTGAGCCATGTACAAGTCCTGGACTGGAATTGTTACAAGGAGTCTATGCAATGTTCCATGCGCTCAAACTACTTGGTGAAGCAGCGGGACTAGTCCGAAGCAGGTAGGTCTTCTATATGCTGAATAAGGGTCTCCACTGCAGATTCCGGTTACTCAAAATTAATTCCACACATCTTGTGCTTGATTTGTGGGAACAAGAAGTCGCAGGGGGCCAGGTATGGACTGCATGGTGGATGACCAAGCTCCTGGATGTGTTCATGGGCCAGAAAATACTTCACTTTCCTGGACTTGTGGACAGGTGCATTGTCATGATAGAGAAGGGCACCTTGAACATGATTTCTTGGATGGCACCTGCGGCAGCCATTGGTTGGTGTACCAGTCCCCTGTGATGGTGCGCTGCTACATGATTGGTATGGTAGCTCCATGACAAGTCTTGGCCACAAAAACAGCCACCATCTGGTTAGCCATGCTGCGCTCCCGTCGGATCTTCTGGGATGGTGTACCTCCGACTGGAGTCTACAGGGCCGACTGTTGTTTGGTCTCGGGGTCGAAGCTGTAGATCCAGGATTCATCACCATTGATGAAACCTGGCCAGAATGTGGCAGCTCCAAGTCACCCAAGCCTCTTTCTGCTTTGGAGTCAGCTGATGGGACACCCAACATGCAGAAACCTTGTTCAGGCTAAGCATCTGTCACGACCCTGTCTAGTTGCCTTGGAACTTACCCCTGTCAGCTTCCCCATGGAGCTGTGTGTGTAATTTGCCTGGAGGATTTGCTCTGATTATTGCACCTGGCCTCTCCTCTGTCTGTGAGCACTGCTAGCCCTGATTGGAATCACAGGTGTGGTTCTGATTGTCAGAGCTGCAGAGATGAATACTCTCTCTGCATGTTGTGCCTTCCACCACTCAGAATGCTACTACCAGACCACCTGTCCGTATCCACCAATTGCTGCCAGACCCATGGTATATATATCCTCTCCTGATAGCATTCTGGGCCTGAACATCTCGTCTTCCTGTAGTGTATGGTTCATGCTGTTCCTGCATTCAAGTCTATCCCTGTAACCTGTTACAGCAATCCCTGGCGCTATCCAGAAAACCTGTTTCAACTGTATCTGGCAATCCAGTAAATCTGCTGGCAGCAACCCCCGATGCTTCCAGAAAACCTGTTACAGCCAAACCTGGCAATCCAGTAAGCCTGCTGACAGCAACCCCTGGTGCATCCCGAAAACCTGCTACAGTAATACCTGGCATCCAGACGTCCTGTTACAGCATACCTGGCCTGTGCTCTGCTGTTAGTCCTACTCCTGGTTGGTCCCTGGCACTCTGTAAACCTGCATCGTGTCACCCTGCCTTGCTTCCTGCTGTGGATCAACTCCTGCCCCTGTTACCTACCTATTCCCTCCCTGAACCTAAAATTCCCAAACCTACCCATTCCTTCCTGAAACCTGTTATTTCCAATTATCCTGTCCAGCCTGCAAATCCCCAAACCTACCCATTCCTTCCTGAAACCTGTTATTCCCTTTTATCCAATTCAGCCTGCACCAGAGTTCTAGCCCTTGTCATAGTAATTCCAGATTACCCTGTTTAGCCCTCGTCTCAGCATTACCTGACTTCCCTTCAGCCATTGTCACATTCCAGTCCTGAGTCAAGTTCCAAGTTCATCAATTCAGTCCACGTCATTCCAGTCCTGAGTCAAGTTCCAAGCTCATCAGTTCAGTCCACGTTGTTCCAGTCCAGAGTCAAGTTCCAAGCTCATCAGTTCAGTCCACGTTGTTCCAGTCCAGAGTCAAGTTCCAAGCTCATCAGTTCAATTCAACAAGTCTTCCTGCCGGTCCCAGTCCGGTCCCTCCAGTTCCTGTCATTTATCATCAAAGGCAGTTTTCACTGCTACCCAAGTCTTGTAAATAGAGCTATTTACATTATCTGTGATTCCAGTCATGCCGGCCTCCGTTGAAATCCGATCACCACCTGAGACAGGTAACTCGCAGACACCAATTGTGACAGCATCGAGTGGATGGATCCTGATGAGATGCTTATCTCCTTCTCTAACTGGGCCACAGTCACCCTGGCATCCACCTCAACTATGGCAAGCATGGCAGCAACATTGTCCTTGGTTATGGCGGACACAGGTTGGCCACAGCGCTGCTCGTCTTCAAAGGACCATCTCCAGCGCCCAAATTCAGCAAACAACTCAAATACTGTAGTTCGGGATTGTACTTCCTCCCCAAAAGCTGCTCCCAGTTGTTCAAAACTCTCCTGCTGTTGCAGACCATTCTTGTAGTCGTAGATAATGGCTCTCCAGTGGCCTCTATTGAGCTCCAGAGCGAGTTTCTTGAAAACTGACTTCTTCGATGTGCAGTGCTACTTATATATGGTTCTGTTCCCTGAAATTTCACAAGAACTTCAGTCAGACATTACTGTTCACAACCAGTCAGATTGTATCTAATCTACCTATGCACTGTAAATCCAAAAACGTATTGCACACCCTTGTACATATATCAGTTCCTTATTGTGCTCCACCCCCCCATCTGTAAGTTCATTACTGATTCTCACCTCCTTCATATCTGGGGCATATTTATAATGGGTGCAGGGTGTGCGGGGCACACTCTAGTGCCCAGAGTCTATAGGTGCAGCACTGGTTGCGCACTGCTCAGTGCGCAGCCGGCCGCCAGTATATGTGTTTTCCCTATAGTGCTGTTTAACAAGTGTCTCCTCCTCCTTTCGAGATGTAAGATCTGTACTGTAGTCTTACCTTAAGCAGTTTTCTTGTGTTGCTTTCCCATCAGAAAGTTTTCTCTGACAGGAGGTAGCAGGGTTGTGACATCATTACAGCGGCTCTGCTAGTTGCAGACATATAGTCAGGTGCTGCTGGAGAGCTGAGATCCAGACACCCGAAGGAAGTGCTTTGACGCTATGACAAGTGGCTGTATTGGCGCCTCCTGGAGGCCCTTGTTACAACCGCCTCATATTTGCCATCACATGATGTGATGTTACACATCCGGGCGCAGAGGAAGTGTGGATGCTGTGGCACTATGCAGCGCAAGGAGAGCTTACAAAGCCTTCCACTGCGTCGCCTTTTTTCAGAGGACTGAGAAATTCTGCCATTTGGTTAGAGGGATGAATGGGCAGGGCTTCGGATCGTCACTGTTATCATGGTTGCACCACTGGCTCCCAGTGGATCATTGTGGTATGGGCCTAGTTTCATGGGGAGTTTTTGTTAATCTGGCCATGATCAGTCCACAGAACATTAACCCAAAGACTTGGAGGTTATCAATATGCTTTTTAGCAATTGTGAGACAAGCCTTTATGTTCCTCTTGGTTTGCAGTGGTTTTGGCCTTGTAACTCTCTAATGTATACTATTTTAGCCCAGTCCCTTTCTTATGGGGGAATCATAAACGCTGACATTAACTGAAGCGAGCGAGGCCTGATGTCTATCTAGGTTCTTTTGCAACTTCTTGGTTGAGTTGTCGATGCGCCCTTGGAGGAATTTTGGTTGGTTGGCTACTCCAGGGAAGATTCACAACTGTTCCAAGTTTTCTCCATTTGGAGATAATAGCTCTCATTGTGGTTTGCTTACAAATGGTTTTGTAACCATTTCCAGTATGATCTAGTTTAATGACTTTCTTTCTCATTTCTTCTGGAATTTATCTTGAACTAGGCATATTGGGCCTGATTCAGACCCACTCGCGAGCGCTATGCGCTTGCAAGTGGGTCGATGGTGGCCCAGTGCGCATGACGGAGCCAGCTCAGTCGTGCGCATGCGCGAGACCCGGATAGCGACGGGCAAACAGTCGCTCTGGGTCTCGTACCAAAGGGGGCGTGCTGTCGATGTTGAGTGACAGCACGCCCCCTTTGGTGGGCGTGCCGGGGGCATGGCTGCCCAGACTGAGGCGTTCCCATGGGAACGCCTACCGTCTGGGGCCGGCCCCACTGACATGGGGAGTGCTTTCGAAAGCACTCTAGGGCTTGTGGCAACGAGACCCTACAAGGGTCTCATTGCAAGCCCGATGGTCACGATGGTCTTGACCATCGCAACCATCTTCCGGGCCGCTCGCTATAGCTGTGGGTGGTCACCCACAGCTATACGAGCGGCCAGGAGGCCGCTTTAAAAATTAAGGACTGCCCTGATTCAGAGGGAGCGCTCTGTCAGAGCGTCCGGCACTGAATCAGGGCCACTGTACTGTGCTGGTTGAGACATTTTAGCCAACTTCACATTGCTGGAAAGGTTCTGTTTAAGTGAATATTAGATGCAGCAGGGCTAGCAGTAATCAAGCCTGATTTTGTCTAGTCTAACAGAACCCAATTATCAATTCAATTTGGTTCATAGGTTGAATGAGTAATGCTGGGCATACACTATACAATTATCTGTCAGATATCTGCCCAATCTGGCTGGTTGAAATTAAAATCTGGTAGTGTATCAATAAAATGATAATATAAAAAATATTGTGATAATGTTGCCCGAAAATATTTGGTTCAACGATACTACTAATGCTAAATAGAGGCCTATTTCACAGAAGGACAGTTAGGTTGGGTACGGGATCCTGACGGTGACAATTCCGACGGTCAGAATACAGACAGTGGCATCCCGATGGTCAAAATCCTGACAGATTTTAGTAAGTAAGTTAACCAAACTCTTAAGGGGCCTATCCATTAGCAGATAAAGTGAATAATCGAACGATATATCGTTCAACCGTTCATTATATCTGCTAATGGATAGGCCCTGAACGATGACAGATGCGCACTCTCGAGGCCGATAAATCGCATCTATCATCGCAATATCGTGCAGGTTATATGCGGTAAATGACATACGACGAAAGATATTTTTTAGAAAGCCACTCTCAGGACGCTCCAAATTTCTTCTTTAACCACTTGCCTGGCACAGTCGTATCAGATACGACCATACCAGACTGGGCATTCCCTGACATGGTCGTATCTGATACGACCAGTCAGAAACACACAGTGGGCGGCTTGCTGGAAGTTAACTTCCAGCAGCCGCCCATCTCAGAGGGACCTGCCGGTCCCTCTACACCTGCGCCTCCTCCTCCTTTGTGTCCCGATCACTGCTGGCCACAGTGATTGGGCCCCGGCGGCACCCCCCTAGAAGCAGCAGCCACGGCTCATGTAGCCGCTGCTGTTGTGACCCGATCACTGTGGCCAGCAGTGATCGGGCAGCCATTTCAGTAATAGGCAGTAGCGGCGGCTCTGGTAGCCGCCGCTGCTATGTAGCCGGGCCGCTAGAGGGACACCCACCCGCTGCGGCTCCGGATCACAGTGATCGGTGTGATCACTGTGTGAGAGAAGCAGCAGTGGCGGCTCTGGTAGCCGCCGCTGCTGCTATGTAGCCAGGCCGCTAGCGGGACACCCTCCCGCTGCAGCTCCGGATCACAGTGATCTGTGAGATCACTGTGTTAGAGAAGCAGAAGCGGCGGCTCTAGTAGCCGCCGCTGCTATGTACCACGGCAGCCCCTCCCACTCCTGTCCGGCCTCAGCTCCACCTCCCCAAGTGTCAAAATATAAAAATAGTAATAAAATGTGTGTATATATATTATATATATGCATATATATGCATGTGTGTGTATGTGTATATATATATATATACACACATTTGTTATATATATATATATATATATATATTTATATATATATACACACATATATATATATATATATGTTCGAGATATTTATATATATATATATATGTTATCGCAGAGCCTCTGTTTAGGGATGGCAACCAACCATCGATGGTTTGCAAACATCAATGGTCTGACTGAAAACAAGTGGTTTGCCATTGCTGGTGGCCATCAATGTTGCACCATCGATGGTAGCCATCAATTGATGTTTAGGAAACATCAACAGTTGTGGTCTACACAGATCTTGCCCAATCGCTAAACAATTGATGGCTTCTAACGATGGTTGAACCATCAATGGTACAGCTGTCAATGGCCATCACTACAGTATAGCATAAAAATTGTTATTTTTATGGTATACTGGGTTTAAAAAAAAAAAATTTTTTTCAAATAAAATAGTGATGGATAAGTTTAAAATTATGTTCTTGACCTAATTCAATCATAAAAGAAACCGACAATTTTGGAGCGGTTTTTGGAAAAAGAATTTGTCAGTTAAGTGGTTAATGAATATGCAAACAATCATTTTAAAAAAATCCACTCCCTGAATGATGTCATGCGTTCGTCATTTGCTAAATCGTTTGCAAAATCGGTCATGTACATGACCGATATCGTCCCAGAATTTTCAAGGGATATCTTTTGTCTTTCATCGCTGAGAAATACATCTGCTAATGGATAGGCCCCTTTAATGGTGTGTACACACGGGACGATCGATAACGATATCTAGACGATCGATACCGATCATCCGGCACACCATGTACCTACCAACGACTATAATGACCCGCGATCAACGATCGTGGGTCGCTATAGTAACCTGGTCGATATCGACCAGGTTTCCCTGCATGCACGGGCGATGGTCAATATCGACCATACGTGCCCGCGCATTGGAGGTCGTTGGTGGACAAAAAATGCATGATAGCAACGATAACTATATGATTGATATCGTTCGTATCGTCCATTTAAGTCGTACCATGTGTACGCAGCTTAACTCTTACCCTAACCCACCCCTCCCACTGCCTAACACTAACCCACCCCTCCCGCAGCCTAACCCTAACCATCCCGTTCCCCAGCCTTACCCTAACCCTTCCCCTAGTGCCTAGCACTAACCATAATACTTACTGTCGGGATTTTGACCATCACCATTCAGATGGTTGGGATCCTAACTCTATATCGGCCAGTTGGTGTGGGATACATATTTTCCTTCAATAAATAAAATGACCATTTAAAAATTGTATTTTGTGTTTATTCAGGGTGCCTTTGTCTTATATTACTATTTATTTGCGGATCTTAAACAATTGTGACAAATATGAAAAAAAAGAAATCAGGAAGGGGCAAAAAGTTTTTAACACCACTGTATGTGATATTAATAATAGTTAAGTTTTATTTATGAAATTTAGAGTGCTGCCACAAAAATAGCTTGAAATTTAGTGGAGCAGCATCAGGCAGAAATTTGCCATAACCTTGCTGCAGCAGGAGAATTAGGCCCTGATTCAGAGCCGGATGCTCTGACCAGAGCGCTCGCTCTGAATCAGGGCCCACCTCCATAAATATGGAGCGTCCTCCTGGACGCTCGTATAGCTGTGGGTCACCACCCACAGCATATACGAGCGTGCAGGATGATGGTCGCGATGGTCTTGACCATCGCCACTGCGAGCAGAAGCCTGCGGTTGAGTTTCTCAACCGCAAGGCTAGGAGTGATTTTGGCTCTATCAGAGCCAAAATCACTCCCACTGACATCACTAGTGATGTCAGTGGGGCCGGCTTCTGACGGTAAGCGTTCCCTTGGGAACGCCTCCGTCTGGGAGGCACGCCCCCGGCACGCCCACCAAAGGGGCGTGCTGTCAATCAACATCGACAGCACGCCCCCTTTGATAAGACACTACGAGCGAAGGAAAGTCCTTCGCTCGTCGCGTCTCGCGCACGACGGAGCTCCCTGTCGTGCGCATGCGCAGTGCAGACCATCGACCCACTTGCGAGCGGACAGCCGCTCGCGAGTGGGTCTGAATCAGGGCCTTAGTCTTCAGATGCATGGCAACCTATTATCTACTATTCTGGATTGAAAAATATGATTAGAACTTCTGCAGGAACCTACCCCACACGCTGTCTATATTATAATATGGCTCTACTCATGTCCTTTCTGTGCGTACACACCATCTTTAATGGCTGGCTACTCCTCTCTGGTGGTTGGTCACACCCCCTCTTGTAATTGGCCACATTGCCTTCATGGACAATTCTCGTTGCATATCCCCAGGGGGACCTTAATACCATTATTCGTTCATCCTGGGACCAGTTCCTAAAGTCCTCTGGTTCTCTACCTGCACAACAGACCTATGTCCAATTTTTGCTCTCCTGTACATCATCGGCCTGTGACTGACCAGCTTCTATTGTCCTTTGCATCTCAGCCAGCAGTAGTGCTGCTGCAGGACCCCTCTGGTAAACAAGATATTGGCATCAACAACCGATTCAGAACAATGAAGAATCTATAGGCACATCTACCCCTAGTATGTCTTGCAGCTCTGGAATACAAGGATAATATTTTTAGATATGGAGTGGGTTGCCTGGTGTCGAAGTCTCTAACAGGATTTGTCAATTTGTTCTCAAGATATCTTGGAGTCTGTACCATTGTTATAAAACTTTGTATTATGGGCCTGATTCAGATGCGGACGCAAGTGGCTGCTCGTTCGCTCCGAGCGATGTTTGCCCAACTGCGCATGTGCACGGATCGTAATACGCATGCGCGAACCAGTCAGTGTGGCCGAAAATCGTGTGCTCGCAAGATAGCGAATGCCTGCTATTTTGAGTGACAGAATGAGGCGTATGTGGGTGGTAACAGGGGAAGGTGCTTGAAAACGGGGAGTGGAGATCCGATCGCAGGCGTGCTTAAAGGTCAAAACGGGCGTTTTAGGGGTGTGCATAATTAAAACATCAGCGTCATTGACCACGTCACTGGGTTATTTTATAGCCAGAACTGCTCGCAACATTGAGGTAGCAAAAACCAACCACAAGAATAGCGAGCAGCTCGTACCCTGTTTGATGTACTCGATTAATCTAATAAATAGCGGACATGACGTAGGATGCGAGCGGCCAGGGGGCGTAGTTTCCCAAAAAACGACCGCAAGTTTTGTTCGCTCGTTCAGACCTAGAGGTGTGAACAGACTGCAAACAGCGAACGGTTCATTTGAATAGCCACCCTTATTTTCTTGACGAGCGAGCGCAAATAGCGACCGGCTCTGAATCAGGCCCTATGTTTCAAATACACACACACTTTGGGAGCATGCCTGTGTCATTTGAAAAATATTGCCCACTTTTCTTCATTCACTAAGTGAATGTCTCTGATTTTGTGTGGCTGTGCACAATACCATTATAGGAGTAAGATTCTCTGTATAGCTTCCTGCATTGTCCCTTAGCATACCAAACAAATTGAGGAAATGTAATAGAATAATGAAGCGCTGTCTAAATATTTAGCAATGTATCAACAATTGAATCATAAAAAAAGTCTATATTACCAGTCTAACCTAGTGACTAAAACGCATCCATAAAATCTAGAAAATCTAATCTATAACGGAATCGGTATGTATGACCGCCGGCTGCATGGCGGTTCAAATCCCGACGCCGGAAGACCAGCAGCAGTGAGGATCCCGACAAGAGATTTAGGAAGTAAAACTAACTCTGTCCCCCCCCAACCCTCCCTTAGTGGTGCCTATCTCTATCCTCCCCCCTAGTGCCTAACTAAACCCCCACCATCCCCGCAGCCTAAACCTAAGTCTCCCGGGGGGATGCCTAACCCTAACCTCCCGCCGGTGGGTGCCTAACCCTAACCCCCCCTTCCCCTAGCCTAACCCTCCCTGGGGTTGCCTAACCCTAAGTCCCCCCGGGAGCTCCTAACCTAACCCTCCCCCCCCCGCGGCTGTCCGCGCCCGCCGCCTGGCTTACCTTTCGGTATGCTCCCGGCGTAGGGATAATGATAGGTGTCGAGATTTCGACGCCTATCATTAGACCCCTGCCGGGATTAGACAGTCGGGAAGCCGGCGGTTAGCATTTCGACCGTCGGATTCCTGACTGCATCGCTCTACAACATATACATGCTATTCAAAGGCAAGTTCAATGTAGCAGATATTTGTGCAGTGGTAACTGTCAGCTGTATCTGTATTTGAATGGCACTATGATACACTTGCGACCATATAAAACATTCCAATAGTAACTTTTACCATATAATAATTCTTGAACAATTTAGAACAATATAAAACTCTCGTTATGCAACATTAAAATATGTAAATATATATCATTATTAGGAATCCATGACCAGGAATGCTTTTTTCCCAAGACTAGAGATGTTATTTTGGTCTTTAACACGCCAGTATTTCTGGATTTCTTTATATAGCAGACTCCCAAATAAGTGAAATTTTTTTTTTAATGTAATATACTCAAAGTTTTTTGTATGGTCATACAGAATATTAGTGACACAAAGACTGACAATGTTGAATGATATAGCTTATCAGACTTTTAGTGGGATATGTTCATATATATGAGCTCCTCCAGAGTTAATGGAGACGGGAGAGCTGATCCTCTCAGCAGTAATTATTGCTGCAAACACGTGGTTCACTCACGTTTTATGCTCAATCCTTCCTCATTTGGGCTCCGGTTTTTAGTCCGTATATAGAGTCCAATGCGGTATCGCTGAGCGCTGGTGTCCAGCGGGGTTGCCGATACGTAAGTGTGATCACACTATCGGCTTGTCACCGCAAGAGCCTTCTACGCATTTCTCTGCCTATAGATCAATCAGCGGCTTCTTCAGGAAGTAAATAGTGAGTGGCTATTACCCCCCTTAAGTAGTAGCTGGATTAGGTCACCGTCAGCTGTAAGCTAATTGGAACCTTCCAATTGCTTAATTAGTCATGGGCTGGGGGTGCCACGGGGATCCCAGAACAATTCCTGATAATATTTCCTAAAAATGTGGATTTTAGGACAAATTGGGGTGGCGAAAGAAAAACACCTCCCACCACTCAAAAAATAAAAAAACTCCACACCAAATTGAATAGCAGAAATCCTGCACCTGCTTACCCACACAACAGTCTCACCATCGCTTTTATCTTGAAAGAATCTCAGATTGCTGGGTTCCCTATCTTTTGGGATTTAAGTGTTAGCTGGGTGCATGGTCTGTCATGTGAGCACTGTGGCTGTGGGCATATTTTCGGTGAAATTCAAGCTAAATAGAATCTCCCTCAAATAGAAGAGTGGAAGGGGTATAATTACTGAAGTGTGGGTTTTTAGAAGTAGAGATGTTGTCCATAGCAACCAATCAGATTCTAAAATAGCTAAAATCTCCACTTCTAAAAACCCGCACTTTAGTAAATATTCCCCGAAATATCTGCAGGTTTGCCATTTCCTCAACTCTTAAGTCTTTAATTTCATACTAGTCAGTAGTTACTCACCTTCCGAAGCGGTGTCTTCTTCATCTAGGCTGTTGGGACCCGGTCTTCTGCAGCAGTGTGTACGGTAAGTAGGTGTGAATGATTGCATGTGTGTGTGCAGTGTCTGTGTGATTCCCCCCGTGGCAGCAGGAGAGCTACATCTCCCAGCAGCCCATGGCCTCCCAGGAGCCCCCTCCCGAGTGCAAAGATGGAGTGGAGATGACCAGGAACCGTGGAGAATACCGGACAGTATTTTTTTTCCTTGCACCGTGTGGTTTTCAGTGCTGAAAACCCCTCTTGAATTTTTTTTAAACTGGATACTGGGGTATCAAGAGCGTGCATATCTGTGTTAATCCAAAATTTAGGGAGAGTTCCACGTGATTTTTTGCAGGGAAAACCTTGCTCCCAACTGAATATGCCCCAATATTTGCATTCCACATATCTAATCTAGGCAAGAATTCTGATCAGCATGTTGGCATGATAATAACTTAGTAACTAGGGAAGCTGAAGACGCTTTTATTTTCTAGATCTACAGTATATAGCACTTTCACTTTCAGAGAAGGTATTTTACCAACCTATATTAAATCTCTAATCAATTTCTAGATGTCTGTAAAACATTTGCAATGCATGTGTATAGAACATTTCTGCAGTATATTTTATGTAAAAACTACATTTTAAGAATGGTATTTAGAGTTTTTTGCACTCCTAGCAACTCACTTCCTTGCACAAAATAGCTAATAATGGTAAGGTAGTTTGTGACAATAACTCCCAAGTATTTAAGGTGAGATCATTGCCATATAAATGAGAATGATTGTTTCTGGCTGTCCACTACTTCAGGCGGGTTGGTTATGGCTGATAAAGTTGGCGGTCAGAATCCAGACAGCGCGGAACAGACAGTGGAAATCCAGACAAATGCATGTATCCCTCCCCCCGGCAGTCTAATGCTGGCCATACATCTGCACGATTTCGGGCCGATTGCCCGATTTCCGAATGGTCATAAGATGGATCTTGTGAAAATCGGGTATTTTTTTAGCCAGATACGATCCGATGCGCGCTCCCGCAGCTCCTATACTCGGATCTTATGATCAGATGTGCAGCACATCTTGTCCATTGTATCGTGTGCAGATCGTGCCGTTTATTTTGTTCATGCGATCCATCGTGCAGCAATTCAAGTAATTTCACTGACTGTTTCCCTTATGAGCCTATGAGACACAGGATCGATCTTACGACAGATCGTGTGCTAAGAAAAACAACAAACATGCTGCCGGGACTGCCAGGGAGTCGGAGGGAAATCGTATGATGAATCGGATCTTATGCTGGTCGTGTAGGTGTATGGCCAGCTTAACCCTAACTGCCCTTCCGCAGCCTAACCCTAGCCCTCCTCTCACGCAGCCTAACCCTAGGAGCACCCTGTGCCGGCTCACTATGTTGCGCCCTGACATCATGTCAAAAAATGGGGGTGTGATCTAATTATAATAGGCCAAGTTTCCACATGACGTTATTTGGAGGTGTGGCCACATGGCACGCCTCCAAATAATGTCAGGCTGGGGGGGTGCCTCACTAGCTGGGCATGCGCGCATCCATTCAGACTCCAGGGTCTGGTACTGCCACACAGCTGCGGCGGGGGGGGGTCCCCAACCTCCCGATTTGACCACCCATGGGCCACTTTGGCCCACGGGTGGTACAGCGGGACGTACTGTCCCGCTGAAATTGGGATGTTGGGGAGCGGTGCACTCTCTATGGGGTGTTCGACCACACTGGTCGAACACCCCTAGAGCCGGCCCTGCTAATATTCACCTTCGGGATTGTAGCCGTCGGGATTCTTTGCACACAGCAGCGATGCTAAAATATGCTAATGCCAGAGGAGGCATCTTGTGTACAGTAAATAGATGCTTCCTGCCAGCTTCTGCGATCCGCTGCTGCGTCCAAGGACAAAGCATTGGATCAATCAGGGTGGGTAATCGGTAACCTTCAGGTTACTCAGGATGGTTAGTGTTTTCAGGCAGCATATGTCAGGATTCCATCTGCCGGGCTTATGTCCGGCGGTATTACATTCCGATTCCGTATTAACCCCTGACTAAGCAGATACTAGCTATTATCTTCCAGAAGGTGCTAGATAAATGATAAGTAGAATCTGATTGGTTGCTATGGGCAACATCTCCACTTCTCAAAACCCACACAATAGTAAATATGCCCCGTATTGTGAATAATTAGGGGTCAATCTTATTAGGTACAAAGGGTGCAATGTGCTGTTGCAACGGCGTTTAAATGACGGCAACGAATCTCACAACCTTCGCTACACGACCCAAACCTGGATTTGCATAATTTTGCTCGGAGCCCTATGGAGCTGTGATTAATATTAGGTGAATCTGGCCTGCCGTAAAGTGCGGTCACTGCTGCTATGACTCGCACCGGTGAGATCATCGTGGCTAACAGGATTGACTCCCTAAGTCTCTGTGAAGTGCTGTGCTGTACTTTGTAAATAATGTTTAATACACAAGGGCTTAATACATAATTATTCCTTTACTGTTTTTAAAGGGAATTTAGAACTCCTGGATGGAGCTATCTTTTAAAATGTACTAATACCTGCTAATAATGTAATTATTCGCTGTTAATTTCATAGGTATTGTGTGTGATGCGATGTATTTGTAGGGCAAGCCTTGATGGAAACTAAAGCATAAACTAGTGCCCTACTGTGCAGAGAGTGAGCTATGAATGGCAATAAAGGGTGTGTGAGTGTTCTCTGTCCCAGCTTCCCTAATATGCAAACTGTACCGTACTGACAGCAACATCACCTTCCCACTGCAGGATCCATAACAGTAGGCAATGCTAGCACAGCACTGGCACGGCCGGACCCAGCTGCACACACATAGAACACAGAACAGTGACATGTGGCACTCCACAAGTACTTTTAAAAATTTGAACTCGTTCCTAACTTCCTACAGAAACTTTCCACCTCCGTCCGTGTTGTCATGGCAGCCACCCACCAATAACCAACCGGCATAATATTGTGTGGGCGGGGCGTCGCTCGCAGCTGCCAATGAGGATACTTGTAGTTGTGAAGCTGCTGCCACTGCCGGCTGCTGTGCTCTCTCCTAGTTCTTACTGCGGCCTGTGTGACACGGCTTCTGCTATCTCTGAGAGTGGCCCTGAGCCCGGCTGTGTGATATGGGGGGCAGCGTGAGCACCAGAAGAGTCTCCTTCGAGGCTGACGAGAATGATAACATCACGGTGGTGAAGGGGATCCGGGTGAGTGAGGGCAGGATGTGACACTGACAAGGACATGCCCTGCTGCCCACACATGGGAAATGTGACACTGACAAGGACATGCCCTGCTGCCCACACATGGGACACTAAATACTGACAAGGACATGCCCTGCTGCCCACACATGTCACTGACAAGGACATAACCTGCTGCCCACACATGGGACATGTGTTACTGACATGCCCTGCTGCCCACACATGGGACACGTGACACTGACCAAAACATGCCCTGCTGCCGACACATGGAACACCAACAATGACATGCCCTGCTGCCGACACATGGAACACCAACAATGACATGCCCTGCTGCCGACACATGGAACACCAACAATGACATGCCCTGCTGCCCACACATGGAACACCGACAATGACATGCCCTGCTGCCCACACATGGAACACTGACAATGACATGCCCTGCTGCCCACACCTGGGACATTGCTGTAGGTATATACTCAGGTACACCCTGATGTCCCAACTATGTGACCTGCGATGACAGGGAGAGGAGCAAGGTTCAGAACATGGGACCTTACTTGTACCCTCTCGGACTTACCATGCTTCGCATACCCTCCAACATGACCCCGTCCACCAGGTACACAATGCTCTGCTCCTGGACTCCCCACTTAATTTATGATTGTTACCTGTGTAGAACTGACTAAAGAGAAGGGAATTTTTAACACAGTTGATAGCATTCATAAATCAAGTGGGAAGTCCAGGAGCAGATAACTTTGATACCTGGTGGAAGGGGTCATGTTGGAGGGTCTGGCTTCGGTGGCTTACTACGCTTTGCTTGCCACAGGTGATTAATCCAAATAAATCATGTCCATGTGGATAGTAAACCTGCCAGACCCCCGGCCATGGCCCTCCCCCTGCCGACGCAGGTCACATGGTTGTGACGTCAGAGATCCTTCAGGCCACTTGGTTATAGCATCAACCCTCACTCTCCAAACAATATTCAGCAATGGTGTAAGCAGAGTTGAGCCTTTCGTGTATATGTACTTGTAGTTCAGTCATTGCAAATACAGACCATTATTTTTGCATGTCTACAGTGTTGCATAAATTAAATTTTTAGCTGCAGCCCTTTTCCACTAACCAAAGGGAGCCTTTCACACGGTTGACTTTTGGCAACAAGTTTAATTTATAAAAATAAAAAAAAGTATTCTATATGTTTATTGTCAGATGGTAACAAATTACTTGCACCTGCAGTTTGTGTACTTGCACATTGATATTTAGGTATTACATAATGACTGTGTAACAAGCCTATGAATCAAAGTTTGGTTTATATTGCAAATATTTTTGTATAAATCCCAAATAAATCTCAATCTCAGGGGACGATGCAATTGTTTTGTGGGCGTCAATAATTAATGGACGCCCAGTGTTGCAATTTAGTTATGGGCACCCTTTAATTATCGCGGTCATTGCACCCTATTAGATCTGGTTTAGCCGTGTAGAAATGGCTAAAGCAGGGGTCTTCAACCTTGGCCCTCCAGCTGCTGTGGAACTACACATCCCAGCATGCAATGCCATAGTTTTAGCATGCTGTTATATCAAAAAGGTGGCAGTGCATGCTGGGATGTGTAGTTCCACAGCAGCTGGAGGGCCAAGGTTGAAGACCCCTGGGCTAAACCTATCTAAAGACCTGATTAGGGCGCCCAAACAGCAGTTTGGGAGCCCTAAACATGGGTTCATTACACTTTTTTTTTTGGTTGGAACCAAAAATCTCAAATTTGGACTCCTCAGACCAAAGTACAGATTTCCACTGGTCTAATGTCCATTCCTTGTGTTTCTTGGCCCAAACAATTCTTGTTGTTCATCCTCAGTAGTGGCTTCTTCGCAGCAATACGACCATGAAGGCCTGATTCACGCAGTCTCCTCTGAACAGTTGATGTTGAGATTTGTCTGCTACTTGAACTCTGTGAAGACTTTATGTGGTCTCTAATCTGAGGTGCTGTTTAGTAGCGGTTTCTGAGGCTGGTAACTCTAATGAACTTATCCTCTGCAGCAGAGGTAACTCTTGGTCGTCCTTTCCTGGGGCAGTCCTCATGAGAGCCAGTTTCATCATAGCGTTTGATGGTTTTTGCAACTGCACTTGAGATACATGTCCTTGAAATTTTCCGTATTGACTGACCTACGTGTCTAACAGTAATGATGGACTGTCGTTTCTCTTTACTGAGTTGAGTGGTTGGTGCCATAATATGGATTACAATAGTAGTCAAATAGTGGTGTCCACTGTGTACTAACCCTACCTCTGCACAACACAACTGATGGTCTCAAACACATTAAGAAGGCAAGTTAAGGCCCCCATACATCAGTAATTTGCAATTTGCAATCGATTGTGTATAAAAATCTTTCCCTTTTTCAGTCGATTGTGGCAATTCTGCAATCGATTGAAAAAGGGAAAGATTTTTATTCACAATCAATTGCTGATGTATGTGGGCCGTAATTCCACAGATTGACTCTTGACAAGGCACAGCTGTTAATTCAAAACCATTCCAAGAGACTACCTCACAAAACTGATTGAGAGAATGCCAAGCAAAAGGGAGCTACTTTGAGGAATCTAAATAAAAAAAACATATTTTGATTTGTTTAACACTTTTTTGTTTACAACATAATTCAATATGTGTTCTTTCATAGTTTTGATGTCTTCAGTATTAATCTGCTAGGTTGAAAATAATTTATATAAACAAAAAAAAAAGCATTGAATGAGAAGGTGTGTCAAAACTTTTGACTGTATGTATATACTCGTGTGTGTATATATGTGTGTATATGTATATGTGTGTGTGTGTATATATATAATATAATATAATTTCTTTGCTTTTTTGGTGTAAAACACTGGATGCGCGTTTAAAGTTATAACCAACAGAACATAAATAAACCTTGTTCCAACCTCCGGGTCAGACCTGGAATTTAGGTATAAAAGCGTTATTAATATTAGGAATCGGTATGAATTACCGCTGGACCACTGGCCAGCGGTTCAAATCCGACAGCGCCTGGCCGACAGAGGAAGAAATCCCGTTCATCCCTAGGTAAGTATTCGCTAACCTAATCTACCCCCTAACCCTAAACCGCCTTTAGGGTGCCTAACCCTAACCTTCCCCCCCCTGTGCCTAACCTTAACCCCCCCATCCCCACCGCCTAAACCGAAGTCCCTTGGGGGGGTGCCTAACCCTAGCCCTCCCACCCCATAGCCTAACCTCCCGAGGGGGTGCCTACCCTAAGTCCCCCCCGTGAGCCTTAACCCTAAAGCTCCCCACACCACCACCCCCACCCCCCTGCGGCTGTCCGCTGCGGTCGCCCGGGCGCCGGTCTCCCGACGTCGGTCAAATGACAGGCGTCTAGATTTAGACGCCTGTCATTCGTCCCAATTCGGGATAACAATGTCTGGAAGCCGGTGGTCGGCATTCCGTCCCCTGGCTTCCTGAACGTATACCTAATATTGAGACGCAGGGTTTTTGTTCCATCCTATTACTCTCTGTAATAGCCGTTGTTTGTTTTAAGGTAGAGGTCAGCTGGCAACTCTAACAATTCAGACGTGTGTGTGTATGTATATATATATATATATATATATATATATATATCCAGAGAGGGAGATTTAATCCATGTTACAATGTATCTTGCAATTAGCAGGTGTCTCACAGTTAGCAAGCAGTAACTCCATATACACTGCAGTGTGGTGTGAGATATCGCAGACAGTCTGTCTCTTACCCGATGTAATGAAGTTCAGTATCACGCCTTTATGCAACTTGGAATATACAGGAAAGAAGAGCTGCATGGGTTGTGACTGGTGCTGGGTGCTAGAATGAACACTAAATAAAAAACAAACAAGAAACTAATCTGTTCTGGTGCTTAAAATAGTCTTGCACTGGCAATCTGTAATTCCTCCTGCTGTTCATGGTTGGTATTTCAGTGATTGCTATTGTGTGTTCATATTTTCCAAACATGGATTCTTACAAATAATACAATACTTTTTGTCTCAGATATTTAATCTTCAGTATAAAAATAAAAAATGTAGTAGCTGCAAAAGAAAAAAAACGTATTTGCTTAAATTTTATGACAAAATAGTTGTTTTCTTTCAGAAAATATGCTTTTTTTTTTTTACTATAGAATATTTTAATTCTACATTGACACGTCCCATCAAAGCTTTCCCATTAGCATTGCTCCATCTACACGTTTCAACTAACATGCTCCATTTTATGAATGTCTCCCCAGTTTTTCACAGTGTACCACACTGATGGGATGTACTCGGCTACGCACAGCAAGAGGCAGTCTCACATATAATGAGTTAAAACACACCTACTGCTGAAGATGATAAATGTGGACAGTGGTATAGCCGGTGTAATAAGTTGATATTTGCTTGTATAATTAAATGTGCATTGCTGGCATAATAAATAGATATTTTCTTCTGTTGAAATTATATGCGGAAATGATGAATTATTGTAATCTCCACAATTAATATTCACCAAAATAACAGCTCTTGTGCCAGGCATACAGGCAGGGTTTAATAATGTGCTGCCAGCTTGCCAATGTATATAATTCACAAGCTCTTAACCAAAATGTTTAAGTTCAAGGCTCTCTTTTTATGTTCGAATAATTTGCCTTAGGAAATGGGGAAAGCAGCAGTTTCTGTTGGCTGTACATATTTCTTACCTCACAGTTGCAGCTCAGTTTCAGGAAGATCTCCTTACTTTGAAACGGGAGCTTTTTCTTGTGAGTAAACTGCAAAACTTCTTCATGTTAAAAATCCCTGATTTGCTGATCCTGATCATATTTTGATTGGAATCGGCAAATCTGGGAAATCCAACATGTTAGTTTTCACAAATGCCCTGACGTCTGGGGATCGGGGAATTGCCCCAATACACATTGCAAATGTATGGGGGCCTTTACCCCTGCTGTGTTCCAGCTTCTCCCATGAAACTGTCAAATACAGTTAAGTGATCCCACTGTATCTGCTCCCTGATTTTTACACCATCTAATTACCAGCCCTGGGCTTCTCCAGCTCATCCAATTGCTCCCCTTTTATCTAGTTTCTGAACTCCTTACCAGCAATGTATTGTAAGGCACACTTGGACTCTAGCTGCCAGTTGAGGATTGCTCATCTCCTGCAAGACTAATCATCGCAGAGTATATATACATTTTATTTTTCTTTTAAATGTCTACAATAGTGCCAAAGCAAAGTAGTGTGTGCATGTAAAGTCATTTTCTTAAAAACATTTTTCTTTGTTTCATCTTGTTAACAGCTGTCTGATAAAGTCATCAACCGCATGAGAGAGCCAGTTTCTCCTGTTTCCAGTCCGCATCCTCCACCACCTCCACAGCCTAAACTTCCCACTGAGCAGCCCATTACTACTGCCTATGCAGGTATGCTTAAAGTAAACTGCTGCAAGTTGCAATAAAACATTAAGAATTCATTTTATAATGTTTTTTTCATGGGGTTATCTACTCGTGAATGCATTTTTGGCTATACAACTCCTCACAGGGGATACCTGCTGTTCCTGTGCCCACTTGGCTTGTTTTTTTTTTTTCTCTGAAGATCTCCATTTCTGAATTGTTTATTAAGATAGAAATAACTATCTATATATACTTGTTGCGTGGATGTCTGCTGCAGAACAGTTTTATGCATAAATATACACAGGCAATTCATTTTGATCTCATATAAAGCATTATAACCGCATGGAAACCACATGAAATTTGTGGTTAACACTAATGCTGGCCATACACGCTGCAATTATCGGGACGATCCGCCCGATATCGGCGGATCGCCGCAATAATTGTAGCGTGGGGGGGGGGGGGGGGGGCGACCGAGCGTTAAATACTGGATTGTCCAGCATGCCCGTCCGATGCGATATTTACCCGGTAACTGTCGGCCGCATCGGGCAGTGTATGCCCAGCGTGGCCGACAGACAGACATTTCCTGTGTTCCTTCCTACGGGAGGAACAGGGAAATGTCTCCTCCCCTGGGGGCGGAGCGCAGATGTCGGGCTATACACTGTGAGATTTCTCTCACAGTGTATGCCGCGGACATCTGCGGCTGGCAGCCGGCCAGATAAAATGTCTGTTGGTCTGACAGATATTTTATCTTGCCGTGTATGCCCAGCATTAGTATTACAGTAGTAGCTAAGATTATGCACACTACACTTGCATCATAACTATGTAACCTTTATTGCAGCATTTCATGCCTGATTTATCCCCCACCTCACCCTGCATATATTGTAACCTAATTACAGCACACTGTGTGATGCCAGTAGAATTTTCACTTTGCACTTGTCATTAATATAATCATTATCCATTTAGGTGTAGCTACACATATATTCATTGTGATCTCAACCAGTTTATTTAGTCAAACACTCAAATTACCACAAATTGCAAATGGTTTCTATTTATTTCATTGGCGCCATTAGTTATCTAGGTTTAGAAATACATTAGACAGGTAGAATAATTAGTCTTTCAAGTTTATTACATTTTTGTAATGTTAAAATTAGGGGTGAGCGGATTCGGTTCTACTCGGTTCCGTTCGGTTTTAAAAAACCGAATCTTATTGGCTATCCAAAACTCGTGACAGCTGATACCCAATAAGATTCGGTTTTTAAATCCGAACGGAACCGAGTAGAACAGAATCCGCTCACCCCTAGTTAAAATTTAATGGCTTGTGCAGCACTGAGATGAAAAATACTCAGAGTAGTCAGTGTTATTATTTATACCCCTTTCACATCGCAAAAGGTCGAGGTGCAGTGTGAACACGCCACCAGAAATATTCCCTGGTTGAGCAACCCGTCATTTCAACCCTGCAATCAACTAGGGTTGAACACTGGACTGACCCAGGTCGTAGTGCAGTGTAAACAGGCCCTACCCGGGTTATTCAACCCGGGACTCTGCAAACACAGCTGATTGGATGTTCCTGGGTCTCACTTGATGATGTCAGCAGCCAGACACACAGACAGCACACTGCAGACAACAGCAGAGGTAGCATACTGGCAGTCTGAAAGGGGTTAATACTACTGCTGTCATTACAGTGATGGCTAATTGGAGTGATGAAGAAGTGAACTGTACACTATGCTGTCAGAAGCTGCATCATGCTCTCACTGGCTAAATCAAACAGCAGTAACGCACAAACACTCATGAACTTAGGGCTACATAGTGGTAATCCATCAGCCATGATTCCTGCAATGCTGTGAGCAGTCCCCACCCCTCCTTTTATTCCTCTTTGTCAACTTATCTTTGTGAGCCTGAAAAAGTACATTTTTAATGATATTCATAGGGTTTTGCAGGGCTGACCCGGGTTCAGTGTGAATGGGGTCAGCCCAGAAATAACCCGGGTCGAAGGTGCAGTGTGAAAGGGGTATTATTTAGTTCGAATGAAAGCTTTACTTAGTTTGTATACAGTAGCACAGAGGTTCCCAAACGTGTTCCTCAAGGCTCCCCAACAGTTCAGGTTTTAGAGATCTCTATAGTTGACCACAGATGACTTAATTAGTACCTCAGTCAATTTGATTTAACCATCTGTGCTCAACTATGGATATCTCTAAAACCTGAACTGTTGGGGAGCCGTGAGGACCGTGTTTGGGAACCTCTGCAGCAGCGATATTGTCATCAACCAAAAGGTGGTCACTCTCAGAAATCAGTTAGTACACAGGTTTGTGCCACAACATATGTGGTTTAGTGATTATATCCAGGGTCAGCATTTTGCTTTCATATCACTTTGGGTGATTCTAGTAGGTCCCAACAAACACTTTTACATAAGCAGAATTTCAGGCGTTGCCATGCCACTTTGCGTTTGCTCAATTTTGGTCCAGATATCACGAATTACAAGCAAAGTCTTGGCTTACATAAATTGTGAAATTGAGCTGGTTCCTCAGATAACTAAAAATTGGGAAGGTGATCTTTCACAATATCATTGTTACCTTGTGGTCAGGCCAAATGCCACATACACCCTCTGTTCTTTTAGCAAACCTAATAGTGCAGTTCTTCTGTGCTAGCCAAGACATTGATTAGTACACAAATGTTTACAGCAACCACTGCAGTAACATTTTACTGCAGCTGAGCAGTACGTCCAGCAAGAATGTCACCAAAAGCCAGATTGGCTGTTATTCTGCCTCCTACTCAATCTTAAAACATAAAAAAAACAAAGAGAAATAATTTTGGGGGATTCATACTTTTGCAGCTAATGTATAGGCCGGCAAGTACTGCTGTTTGTTCTTGCTTTTTATTAAAAGTTAAAATGCAAAAATATGTATTTGAAGGATGTGTTCCTTGAAGTATTTTGATTTATTTTATTTTAACACACACTATTTCCTCGTGGAACAATCTGATCTACATTATTCATGGAGGCACGTAAATTGCATGGGGGACAGGTTTAGTGATTCTGTCTGTCCAAGTAAGGCTGTCACTGTAGTATGTGCATGATATGTTTTTGGTGTATTATTTGAGCTGGTATGCTGTTTTAATAGTGCAGGAGATTTCCCTTGGGGTTTAATAGAAATGAATGATTGATTCCATCAGAAAGCATCTGTGAGCTCACTCTGGATATTGAAGTAATATTGAATTAGTCTTCTGCCCATGATAAATTGTTTGAAAAGTGTTGTTTTTCATCAAAGAGCAGATTTTTTTTTTTCCTTTTATATTCCTTTTTTTTCCTGTTTTTATTATTAATTTTTTTTTTATGACCTGGCTAATTTGCAAAAAATGTAATTATATTTATATTTCTGATTATATTAAGGTATAGAAATATCTACAATAAGCTTATTTGTTTTAGCCCCTCTGTTTACATTTTTGGGAATGTAACTTTTTATTCTCATCTAAATTGCATGTCTCTTTATTATGCTGCAAATAATAATTAATATGGTCTCTAATTTAGGGACTGTCTTGTCTGTAGCATATAATTAACTTGCTCCAGTCTAAATGAGTGATATTATGCTGTATAGTAAGTTCTAATTTCTGTAGACTTAGGGCCTGATTCAGAGACTGATGCAATGGCGATTCTTACACAGATTGATTGTGAATGCGCGAACGCCACACACGCAGCGATTGCATTGCGATCACACACGCACAGAAGTCCCACTCATAAAGTCAGTGACCGGTAGTCCGCATTTCGGCGTGTTTGACCGTTTAAACGTCATTTCGTGGGCGTGCATAAATTAGTCATTGCATTCTACGGAGCATGAGAGCTCTCTGCGTGTCAGGAGAGCTGCAGTGTTTGCGGCTGGTCAGACTTGACTTGCATTCTGCGTGACTGCCTAATGTGCGTTGATGGTGCTGATGTTTAAGCTGTTGCACGTCGTTGGATATGAGAAGGATGCAGTGGGCATCCCTATGCTTAGCTGTCCTTTGGAAGGCATCAGCATATTTTAGCTACTGTGAAAGTATGCACTTGCGTTTGCATTACTGTCTGTCTCTGAATCAGGACCTTATTGTATAAGTGCGATTGCATGCACTCGGTGATTTAAATCAGTAGAACTTTAATTAAACTTAAACTTGGTAACTGGACTGGTTTATTTAAAACAATATTTTTTCAGGGCTATCCCTATTTAAAAAAGCAGTTTTCGAATTCAAACACAACAGCCTCAGCTGCACTTTAAACTTGGGAGCAAATATCCTATAATAATAATAATAATAATAATAATAATAATTTTATTTATATAGCTCTTTTCTCCTAAAGGACTCAAAGTGCTTTACATTTACAGTACAAAATACAAAACAAGCTTAAACAAGGGACATTAGTGAAATGCTTGGGTGAATAGGTGAGTCTTGAGTCTATTTTTGAAGGATTCTAGAGTGGAGGCCTCTTGAACTGTGCGGGGAAGTGAGTTCCATAAGGTTGGAGCCACAAAACTGAAAGCTTGGCCCCCAGACGAATTCCGTGAGATTCTAGGTACTGTTAATAGTCCTTCGTCAACGGATTGCAGTAATCGAGTGGGACAGTAGGGAATCAGAAGCTGCTTCAGGTACCCTGGGCCATGGTCATGAAGGGCTTTGTAAGTTATTAATCCAATCTTGAAAGCAATTCGCCATCTGACAGGCAGCCAGTGAAGGGAGTAGGGAATGGGTGTTATGTGGCTGGAACGGGGCTGGTTGGTTAATAGCCTGGCAGCTGCGCTTTGTACCATCTGCAAGCGGTGTAATTCTTTTGCTGGGAGACCGAGGTAGAGGGCGTTGCAGTAGTCTAGGCGTGATGATATAAATGCATGTATGACTTTAGGCAGATCTTCTGAGGGAATTAAGTGCTTGATTCTGGCTATGTTCCTCAGATGAAAGAATGAGGATTTGATTGTGGCTGATACCTGATGTTTAAGTGTCAAGCCACTATCCAGGACAACACCAAGATTCCGCACATGTTTAGTGTTTTGTAATTCTGAACCCCCAAGCGTAAGTCCTGTTGGTTGGCTATGCTGTAGTCCTGTCCTGTGACCTATCATAAGAACCTCTGTTTTATCAGGGTTCAGTCGCAGCCAACTGGCACTCATCCACTCCTGAAGCTCAGCTAGGCAGCCATTTAGGGTTGTTATTGGGTCATTTGTACCTGGAGCAAAGGACAGGTACAGTTGTGTATCATCTGCATAGCAGTGGTAAACCAGGCCATGACGTCTGATTATTTCACCCAGTGGCAGCATGTATACTGCAAAAAGCATGGGAGATGGTATAGAACCCTGTGGGACACCGCATGGAAGTGACACTGGTGATGAAGAGTTTACTCCAGAAGAAACTCTCCGTGACCTGCTAGTGAGAAATGATTTGAACCATCTAAGGACTGTGCCATCCAGTCCACAGAAATTTTTCAGGCGCTCAATTAGAATCCCATGCTCCACAGTATCAAATGCTGCTGAGAGATCCAGAAGGATTAAGATTGAACAATCACCTCTGTCTCTTGCCATCAGAAGATCATTAAGCACACATACAGAGCTGTTTCAGTGCTATGTCTTCTCCTGAATCCTGACTGGAATGGATCATAAATATCATGGGTAGACGGGTGGGTTTCCAGTTGCATTGCCACCACTTTCTCAATGATCTTTCCTAGAAAAGGAAGGTTTGATACTGGTCTGTAGTTGGTCATGCAGTCGGGGTCTAAATTAGGTTTTTTAAGAAGTGGTCTAACAATTGCTTCCTTTAGTGGTTCTGGAAAAATGGCTGTTTGCAAAGAGCATTGAACTATTTTTGCAATTACAGGGCCAATAATGTCTATACACCCTATGAGAAGCTTGGTTGAGGCAGGGTCCAGATCACAGGTGGTGGGTCGCAACATTCTGATTTTAGCAATGTCTTTTGCATCCATTATGTCAAAGCTGTTCCAGGGAGACAGGTGGCTTACCTTGGCAGGCTTGGTAGTTTGGCACTCCTTTGATGGCACTGTGGGGATTCCAGCCCGGATGGAGGATACTTTATCTGTAAAGCAGGCATGCTGGTTTGCAAAGCATCTCCACTGTACGGAAAAGCTGAGCCGGCCTATTGTTTGCTGCCTTGATCTCATTTGAAAGGAACTCTGTTTTCTTATGGGTGATTGTTGATTGATATTCTCTTATATGTTTGCTTAGTGTTAACTTATCTTCTACCAGGTTCGTCTTCCTCCATCGTCTTTCAAGTCTACGCCCCCTTTTCTTGAGTTCACTAACACTATTGTCAAACCAAGGGGCTTGACGGTGTGGTATGAGGGGTTGTATACGCACAGGGGCAATTATATCCATTGCAGCTGTCACATCCCTGTTATTGTAATGGACAAGGGAACAAGGATCTTCACAGGCCCCCATTACCGCAGAAAGATCCAGGTTTGCTGCAAGAGCCTGGGGAGTCATGCCCCTCCTTGGACGATACCTTGTCAACTCAATGGGTAAAGTTCTATTTTGAGGGGTTGCAACTGAGAAGTGAATTGAGTGGTGGTCTGACCTCGTGACTGGGTTTATATTTAGGTCAGAGACATCTAATCCAATCTGGAAGACAAGATCAAGAGTGTGACCACTTATATGAGTATCCGAAGGGATGACTTGTGTGAGGCCCAGAGCATTCATTGTGCACAGGAGATCTTGGCCAAGGTGTGAGAGCTCATCATCAACCCATGCATTGAAATCCCCAAGGATCAGCCATCTTTGATGCTCCAGAACTAGTCCAGCAACAATATCTGCAAATTCTTGTAGAAATATCTTTCCATCTCCAGGGGGGTGGTAAATGAGAAGTACTCTGAATCCTAATTCTGTAGTACTCTGAGCAGCGATGCACTCAAATGAGTGAGTCATTTCCATTGGGTGGAACTTAAGTTTAAGTGCTTGTCTAAAGCAGATGGCCACTCCCCCTCTCCTGCTGTTAAGTCTTTGGTTGTGAATGACAGAATAATTTGTTGGAACTGCAGCTTCCAAGATAGGTGCTGCATTTTCATCTAGCCAAGTCTCTGTAATACAGGCAAGATCTGCAGATTCAATAAGGTCAGCAATTGTGGCAGTCTTGTTTCTTCTAGATCTGGCATTACAAAGGACAGACCTGATTGGGCATACCGGAGTGCCTGTAGTTTTCTTTATATTGAGTGTGGGAGCTCTGGGGATGTCAGTCACAGAGCGGGAGTTTAATGATCTGTTCTTCCAAGCACAGGGCCATTTGATAGGTACCACTTCTATTTGTCTCCTATATGAGACTGGGGAACCTGAAGGCAAGGAACTTACGTGGTTACAGCGGATAAGAGATTTTCGTCCTCGCTTCCCACGACTACCCCGTTGAGTTTTTTGGAAAATGCCAAGGGATTTAAGAATGGAAGCCTGTGCTGGATAAATAGGAACTGCTGCTCGGTGGGCTGAATGAATGCATAAAGCTGGAGGTGTAAAAATACATTGGGTCATCGATGAGAGAGCATGAATTACATTTGATGATGAGAGAAGATCAAGTAGTTTTTATTTTTCTGTTTTCTCAACTCTGTGTATGATCCAGAAGTTATAATGGGATTCATGAGCAGACTAATATAATTTGGCCATTGCTATGTCCAGTTGCTTCTCTCTTGTACAAAAGGTATATTTTGAATAAGGAGTATCTAATAAGCTAACTTGTCTTTTCAGTTGATGATTTAGTTACACAAAGTATTCCAGGGCAAAGCAGGCTTGTGGAAAGGTGTTAGAAGCCATTCCTATTGTATAGGTGTGAAAATCCCACTGTGACACTCCTTTTGAAGTAGATATTCTGTGCAAGGGTAAAGATAACATGTCTCCAGTGGAAGAAAAATAAAAAAAAAATAAAAAATTCAAGCATCTCATTGGTGTCTGATGTTGCAGGCTTTTTGTATTTCTTGGGGCTCTATTTATTAACATTATTTTTACTAAAATAAAGTGAAAAAGGGTGTTTTCACACCCTTTTCACATTATTTTAGTTTCACCTGTAGTTATTAAAGGGCAATTGGAGTAGAATTAGTAAAATTCTACTCCAACCCCTAGTATCACTTATTTTTAGTAAAGCAGATCGCATTTCCCATAATTGTAATGGGAAATGTGATCCGACCATAGTTACTAAAAATAAATTGTAAAAAAATACCGGGGGAAGCCCTGTGATAACGCCACCTGGAGGTGGCTTTATCCAGGGTCTCCACCGGTTACCGGGCTCCCACTCTGCTCTAACGGGGAGAGCAGAGGCGGGAGCCGGTACCAGTAATCAGCTGTGTGGTCTAAGCAGACCGCAAGCTAATTGCTGTAGAAAAAAGAAAAAAAAAAGAAAAATTTTTTTTTTTTTTTTTTTTACTTACCTGAATCCAGGGACCGGTGATCCGGCCTCCGGTGATGGCTCCTCTCCGGTCAGCTGGTCTCCCATAGTACACTGGGGTCCGGTCATCAGGTGATCGGGCCCCAGTGCAGTATGGGAGATCACCTGATCGGGAAGCCCGGAGAAGATCACCGGAGGCCAGGAGGTACAGGTAAGTGTAATGAAAGGGGGGAGGGGGGGTCGCGGGAGTCCGCGATCGCGGGGGGGTGGAGCTTAGCGCGGGGGGCGGGGCTTAGTGTCGGTGGGGGGGTAGTAGCGGTGGTCAGTCGGCGCATGCGGGGGCTCTTAGTCGCGGTATTTTTTCCGAAAATACCGTGACTAGAGTGCGGATGGGATCCGCAGGTACAGAGCTTTATCGCAAGCTCTGTCCCTGCAAGGGATTTATAGTAAATCCCTGTGATATTGCCTGAATTCGCAATGCGAATTCACTCGGTAATATCACACTACAATCCGCATTCAATATGCGGATTGTAGTAAATAGAGCCCTTAGTGTTTATTGCTGTCAATTGTTTTCCTTACTACATTGCCACTCTATTTTCTTTCAAATTAACTTTTTCAAATGCTAAACTTGGTGTTGAGGAATTGTGTTTTTAATAGTATAGCACCAAGACATTTAAGAAACACGCTACAATGAAATTGTTTACTTATTCTCATCACCCAGCCCATCCTCTGGGAGGAAACCAAGGCACCTGGAGGAAGCCCAAGTTACCACTGGTTGAACATACAAATTTTACATATATTGTACCCAAGACTTGATTGGATATCATTTTGATCCCCAGTCGTCTGAAGAAACCATGCTAATAACAGTGCCACCAAACTGGTCAAATGCATATGTAGGTCTCTACAGTATATTTGTATACTTGAGATAGGCACAACTAATATAGGTAGTAATAAAATGTTTAGGAAAACAACTGTAGAGGCTCACACACCTGTGCAGAAGTTAAAGCATAGACATAACCTTATACTTTGTTCCCACTCTAATAGAAGACTAGACACTGTTACTGACTGTCTTTATGCCATCTCAACTGGGATGTCCTCTCACCACCTCAAACTTAATATTTCAGAAACGGAGCTGCTAATGTTGCTGCCAGTCAACAGAAGCTAACAATATAACTAAAAAAAATCTGAAAGTGGTGCTGTTTGTATAAATAAAATTTGAGAACATATATAAATCCTTATAAAAAAACTTGATAATTATGGTGTCCAAACATTTCACGTTACGTCACCAGTTTATGATGTCAGGTCTCACAACTCGAGTAGGCTATGAGAATGAGTAGCTCCCGACTCAGCAGACACAGGCACCTTAGGACACCTTGCCTGTTGAAGCCCAGCCAGTAAAGCATAAGGGACAAAACGCATTGAGGACGGTGCAGTGGACTCTCTCAAACACTCTTATGGCACTCTGTACTTATTGGGACATTAAGATGAGCAACTTTTTTTTTATATGGAAATCCAGTATTAATGGGTATTAATGCATCCTGAGGATGATTTGATTAACTTTGGGTGATCCTGGACTTCCTGGATTTGAGAAGAGGTTAATCTGACTGATGCTAACTAACCGAGTTTTCACAAAAGACATCATCATGATATGCCAGGTTTTTGAAATCGCACAGTACAAATTAAATAATCCATTTACATTACATGCATTTAATTTGTGTCAGCCAGACATTCCATAGCCACTCTTCGATATAAGATAGTTGTTCATGTACCACCTTCTGGATGTGGTGACGATAGAGCCAAAAGGTTATAACAGCCTGAAGCCTGTTGGAATCATAATTTCAACACCGTAGCTCCAATGGGGCTTAATGAAAATGTAGGTTTCTCCTATTTTTATTGATTTTTTTTATTTTTATCAATATTCGTCCACATATATTATTCATTGAAATAGGTGTGTTTTACTTATTTAAAGTGGCGGTATAGAGTTTCTTATACTGTTGCAAGGAATTGGGATTGTTTCTTTGCACGCTATTTTTGCCTTATTTATGAGTTAGATTGATGCAGATAGTGACATCTGCCTTATATGAAAGAGCACTGTGATTTCTGGATAATCTTCTATATTGCTGTAAAAAATGCTTTAAATTGTGATCTTGCAAACATCATATTCTTTATGTAATATATGACATGAAATTGCAGTGATATGCACTGAGCCGTCCCATATATGTGTAATAGCGTTCCCGCTAGGCTGTTTTAGCGGGGCGCGGCGCCCTGCCCTCCTTCTGGAGGGCAAAAAGCGCCCTGCCCTCCTTCTGGAGGGCAAAAAGCACCCTGCCCTGTAGGTGGAGGGCAAAAAGCGCCCTGCCCTCACAGCCTGCGGGTGCCGTTCTCACCCGCGGGACGCAGTGTCCCGCGGGTGGAGAAACATGTGGTGTCGCGGTGACTTCCCGGTCACCGCCGGAGAATAGACGCCGCATGCGCCTGACATCTATTCTCCCTTTCTGCAGCGCTTGGGGGCTGCCCGGCATGTCCGTAAGCGCCGGGCATGCCCCCAAGTATGATGAAAAGGGGACGCGTCTTATAGACACGCTCCGTTTTCATGACCACGCCCCCTTTTCAGGCGCGCGCGTGCGCCTTCAGCGCGCGCATAAGGTTGCAATATATTACACATAGTGTTCACTCTAGCTCCGGCGGCAGGCAGGGCGCCGGAGCTAGAGTTAACACTATGTGTAATATATTGCGCTTTTGTTCTTCTGTTCTGACAGATGTTGATTATTGATTGGTTACTGCATATTGTATGGTTTTTAATGGCCCTTTTTAAAAATTTGTGTTCCTGGATTCGTTAATGACCCAAATGGGCTGCATTGTTTACAGAGCGAGTTTATTGTTGTTGTTGCCGATAAAGTTTGTTGATAGGTTTCTATGGTAATGGGAATACACAGTTTTCATTTAGTGCCTTATCGGACCCCCTGACAGCCATTATGCGCCTGACGTCACTACGCTGGACGCCGGAAGGCGGGCAGCCACCGGGCACTTTTTGCACTTGGGGTGAGATGTATTTAAAGGTAACACATTACTATGTTGTTTGCATATTATCCTTGAAGAAAGATGTAAATAAACACCTCTGAAAAGTTGGAGTAACGGAGGTTTGCGTTGTTATTCTATGTGAAAAGCCCAGGAGTGCCTTAGCTGTCTTATACAGTATATGTATGTATGTATGTCTGTCTGTCCTGACACTCACTAACTCATTGACGCCTAAACGCCTGGACCTAGAAACATGAAAATCGGGGAGTATATTCCTTCCATGATGTAGGTGCCCGCCCACTAAGAAGGGATTTTCTGAAATTCGACTCCTAAGGGGTTGAAAAGGGCTAAAATGTTTCCTCCCCCTGTGCAATGTCCTACCTGACTATCTCATCGTGGCTGCAGCACAGTTGAATATTCAAACACCAACTGTCATCACAAGTGCTGCCAATCATCACTGGCAGTTGGTGTGGCTCCCCTATTTGAATAGTGAGGGATGGGAATGTGTTACTTCAGAGGTGAGAGTGGAAAATGTGTTACAACAGCAGTAAGAGGGGAATGAATTACTATAGAGGTGAAGGAGGGGTATGTGTTTCTACACAGGTATGGGAGGTGAATGCGCTACTACACAGGTGAGGCAGGGGAATGTCAAATGTGTCATTACGGAGTGAGGGAAGGGAATGTGTTACAATACAAGCAAGGGAGGAGAATGTGTTACTACACAGGTATAGAAGGGTAATGTGTTTGTACAGGTGTGAGGGAAGGGAATATTTTACTATAGAGGAAAATGTGTTACAACAGCAGTGAGAAGGGATTGTGTTACTACACAGGTGAGGGAGGGGAATGTCAAATGTTTTACTACGGGGTGAGGGAACTGAATGTGTTAAAACACAGGCAGGGGAGGGGAATGTACTATTTTTTTTTTTTTTCTTTAACTGTTTATTGTGATTTTTTTTATACATAGTATAGACAAGTATAAAAGAGAGTAATACACAAATGGGAGGTATGAGTAAGTGAATGGCCAGAATGACGGGTGAATATCTTGAGTTTATCAGCAATCTTGTTGTTGACTTAAAGGGAAAGAATATGTGAAAGTGAGGGATGAAAAGCATGGAATTGGTGACTTCTCCAAGCGAATAACCTTCTAAGAGCGAGTTAAATAAAGGTCGAAGCACAGGGGGTAGATGTTTTAGATAGATAGGGTTTTTTATTTTTTTATTTTTTATAATAAAGACTAGTAAAACCATCTGGACCTGGTGCTGCTGAACGATGGAGCTGCTTAATAGCCTCAGATATTTCTTCTTCTGTAATGGAGGAGTTAAGTGCAGTAATTTGAGCCATAGATAATTTAGAAAGAGAACAAGAGCTTAGGTATTGGCGAATAGCGTCCTCAGATGGGGGGGTAATAGGAAGAGTAGGCGAGAGGTTATAGAGTGATGCGAAATTGTTTAGCCATCTCCTGGGAGTCATGAGTAATGGAACCGTCTTGGCACTTCAAGGCATGAATACGATTACGGGTGCGTTTGGCACGGAGCCTGTACGCTAAAATGCACCAGATACCTGCAAAAGTGTTCGCGAACTGCCGAACGACAGTGGAGAAGATCACGCTCTAAGGCTGATTTTCTCCCATTTCAAATTTTATGCTCTCATCATACAGTGCTGCCCTTTCCCTCTCTAAACAGTCATATTTCAAGACCTCATCTCCTCTCAGTCCTCAAATCCCCAACGTCTCTTCACCACCTTCAACTCCCTCCTCCGCCCACCCCCTCCTCGCCTCCCCTCCACGCTCTCTGCCCTTGATTTTGCTACCTACTTTACATCTAAAATTGACTCCATATGTCAGGACATCTTATCCCACCAGTCCCCCTGCTATCCACCTCCTCCCTTCCCAGATCACCCCTCTCCTTCAATTTTACCGACTATAACTTTCTTCTCCCCTGTATCTGGAGAGGAAGTCATGTCCCTCATTCAGTCCTCCCCCCCCCCCCCCCCCCCTTCCACCTCCCCCCTTGACCCTATCCCTTCACGTCTCCTCCGCTACCTCTCTCCTTCTGCTTGCTCCCATCTTGCCCACCTCTTTAATCTCTCCCTATCATCAGGCACTGTCCCGTCTGCATTCAAACATGCCCTTGTCTCCCCCATACTAAAAAAACCAACCCTTGATCCTAACATTCTCTCCAACTACCGTCCCATCTCTCTCCTCCCTTTTGCTTCCAAGCTCCTTGAGTGTGTTGTTTTCAAGCGCCTTACCACCTTTCTTTCCTCTCATTCCCTCCTTGACCCTTTTCAGTCTGGCTTCCGTTCTCTCCACTCCACTGAAACTGCCCTCACAAAAGTCAGCAATGACCTCCTTGCTGCTAAATCCAAGGGCCACTACTCTCTGCTCATTCTCCTTGACCTTTCTGCTGTTTTTGACACTGTGGACCACCCTCTCCTTCTGCAAATCCTTCACTCCCTTGGTCTGTGTGACACTGCCCTCTCCTGGCTATCCTCCTACCTCTCTGACCGATCCTTCTCTGTCTCCTCTCATGACTCCTCTTCTCCCCCACAGCCTCTTGCAGTGGGTGTTCCCCAAGGTTCTGTTCTTGGACCTCTCCTTTTCTCACTCTATACATCCTCACTAGGTTAACTCATCAGCTCTTTTGATCTCCAATATCATCTCTATGCTGATGATACTCAAATCTACCTTTCCTCCCCGACCTCTCTCCCTCTCTCCTCACTCGTGTCTCCAACTGTCTCTCTGCCATTTCTTCCTGGATGTCCCAGCAATTTCTTAAACTTAATATGTCTAAGACTGAGCTAATCATCTTCCCTCCCCCCTACATAACCACACTTCCCACCATTTCTTTATCAATTGATGGCACAACTATCTCCTCTAGCCCCAAAGTTCGCTGTCTTGGAGTTATCCTGGACTCCTCCCTCTCCTTCAAACCACATATCCAGAATCTCTCACAGTCCTGTCGCTTTCATCTTAAAAATATTTCCAAGATTAGACCCTTCCTCACCCAGGATGCCACTAAAACCCTCATACACTCATTGGTCATCTCCAGATTGGACTACTGTAACCTTCTCCTATCTGGCCTCCCCAAATCCCTGTCCTCAATGCTGCTGCTCGGCTCACCTTCCTCTCAAAACGCTCTGCATCTGCCTCCCCTCTCCTACAAGCCCTCCACTGGCTCCCCTTCCCCTTTAGAACCCAATTTAAGGTTCTCACACTCACTTACAAAGCCCTCAGCCATTCCTCTCCCATTGACATCTCTGATCTCATCTCCCTTCACTCTCCTGTCCGCCCTCTTCGTTCAACAAATGCACGCCGCCTCTCATGCCAATTGATTACTTCCTCCCACTCCCGCCTCCAAGATTTTGCCCGCGCTGCTCCCCACCGTTGTAACTCTCTCCCACTTCCCATCAGACTCTCCACCTCTCTACAATCCTTCAAACGGGCTCTCAAGACCCATTATTTCATCAAAGCCTTCCAGCTCTCATCTTTAACTTGCTGCTACATACTCCTTCCTCCCTGCCTACCCCATCTGTTTCACCCCTGTTTGTCTGTCCCTCCCCTTTAGAATGTAAGCTCCTATGAGCAGGGCCCTCTACCCTCTTGTGCATCTCCTTACTATACATTCATCTACTTCTTACTCTCTACCAGGGCACCTAACACTTGATTGCTTTGCATTGTTGCTTATCTGGGTGTTATGGTCGTGAATGTAGCAATGTATATTATCCATGTCCTGTAATGTATTGTACTGTATTGTAAGTCACTGTAAATCAATCTATTTGTTTATGTACTTTGTAAGGCGTTGCGGAACACTTGTGGTGTCATATAAATAAACGATAATAATAATAAAAGTGCATCTGCTTTATTGGATTTCTCATAAAACTGCTTTCTGACCCAGAGAAGTGTGTGTGCAGCTTTTTTAGATAGAATTTGCGAAAGTTGACCTTTGATAACGAGGATTTTCAAATATGTACGTTTCTTGGGATGACGTTGAAGGAGTTGAGTCAGGGAAGCGAGAGTTTATTCAAGCTCCGAGATGCGCACAATTTCAGCTTTCCGCTGGGCAGCTGATTTACTAATAAGCTATCCATGGATAGTAGCTTTATGGGCTTCCTAGAGGGTAGAGGGAGTTATGTCAGGGGTAACATTGGTGGTATAAAAGTCGGTCAGGGTTTTGTATGGTCAGCTAAGTTGGACTTTTTTTTAATAATAACGAATAATTGCAACGCCAATAACTGGTGGAACTGAGCGATTTATGAGATGGCTATCTCTACTTCCACTGCCGAGTGGCTGGACCAAGAAATGGGAAGTGTCTGAGCCCCGAGGAGAGCCTGAGTGGATGCATGGTCTACAAAGAGATAGTCATTGCGCGTGTATAAGAATTGAGGGAGGGAATAGTGAGTATGACCTCTTGCTGAGGGGTATAAGATCCGCCATGCGTCATAAAGATCATGGAAAGAAATCTGTGAATGGCGGCTTTTCGAAAGTTTAGTGTGGGCTTGGAAGGGTGTTCCTCTGTGCGATCTATCCACGGTGGGAATGAGGGTGGAGTTAGTCATGTCCTATAATTGTAAGACACTGTGGAAGCCGAGCTAATTGGCTAAAGAAAGAGGAGTATAGAGAACCCTGCTGCACATTTGGGGCGTAAACCAAGGCAAGTAGTATTGGGGTCTGATTAGAAGTACCAGTAAGTATGATGAAGCGGCCTTGTGAATCAGTTATGGAATCCTGGATAACAATAGGAAGGTCACGGTGCAACATAATAGCAGTGCCTCTGCGCTTGGCTGACATAGAGGAATAATAAACATGGGGATATTGCTTACATGTTACAGAAGGATGGGGGGCTTTCAGGTGGGTCTCTTGCAGCAGGACAGTGTCAGGTTTCTGTCAGGAGAAATACTGGATAGCCATGGTACGTTTAGTAGGGGAGTTTAGGTCATTGACATTGAGAGTAAGGATCTGTAATTTCATGGTGGATAAAAAAAGGTTTGAGCAGAAAAGAGATATGGGGACACACACCGACTGAGGGATAGGGATAAGATGGAAGCAAAAAGGAGAAATAATAGAAAGCGTATGAAAGAGGAAGGATAACAGAGGGAGGTAGAGGACCCGTTCCTGAAAGAGTTCTGGGTCTATCATGGAAAGAGTAGGTGTTGTGGAGACACTCCTTTCGGAGGGGAGCGTGGCACAAGCTCAGTAGGAGATGGAGAAGGAAAGGCATTAGGGGGTGATGTAGTAAGTGGTGAGAAAGAATAGGAAAGCATGGAAAACTTAAATGGGCATAGTGTGGGAGCTCCTGAAGGGGGCAAATAGGATAGAACATCAATTGCAACAGGATAACGACTTGCCCAAAGAGCAGAAAATAAAAAGAAAAGATAAGTATGGCCTAGTGATAAAGCATATAGTAAAGTAAAACAAACATAACTTCGTACTCAACACCAAAGTACACACATATGGTATCAGTTAAGCACAGAGTGGAATTAACTATAAAGTGTAACAAGAGTAGGGATATACATAGCATTAACAAATATGATGTAATATACAATAGTACATGTAATGTGGTGTAATTAGATCATCGTTAAGTTATGTAAAGTCTAACCTATCGGTAGGCATATATATCATACATCATAAAGTGTAACAGAAGGGTAGACCCAATATATAGCATCAACCATTATATAATAATAAACAATGGCACATGTAATACGGTGTAATTAGATCATTGTAGAGTGATGTAGAAAGCATGAAACCGGAACTTAGAAACACAATACTAAGTAATTAACAGTAAACAATGGAGAGGTCGTTATCTCAAATGCATACTTAAGTGTAAAACACCCAGCATAGGGAGTTGTCAAGCTGTAGACCATTCTGAAGAGGGTGCCGAAGGACTAGGAAAGTCATTTTTTTTCCGTAAGGCCTCAGGAAGTTTGTCTATGATGCCAAAAGTCTGGAGGAGTTTGTAGCCTTGAATGGGTGTCTTAACAACATGCGTTGAACCATTTCTGGTGACGAGGAGTTGAAAAGGGAAGCCCAATTTATACTGAATGTTAATATTCCGAAGTGCCTTTGTCACGTTGACAAGTTCTCGCTGCTTTTAAAGCGTCGATTGAGCAAGGTCTTGAAATATTTGGAGCTGAGAGCCAGAATAGGAAACCATTGGGAACCCTCTACTAGATGCAGTTATTTGGTCTTTAGTCTTGAAATAATGAAAGCGTAATATGGCGTCTCGTGGTGGTTGATCTGGTAGTGGTTTGGGACGGAGGGCTAAATGAGCGCGATCTAAAAGGAGGAAGCCTTTGGAAATACCCGGGACGAGTTGTAAAAACAGGTCCTCTAAGTAAACTGGGAGGGCCTTTGCCGACACTGTTTCAGGTATGTTGTGAATACGAATATTGTTCCATCCATTGCGGTTCTCCAAGTCCTACAGTTGATCTTTCTGGGACTTCAGCTCCGCTTTTAGATCAGCAGTGTTCTCCCCAGAATTTTTTTCCAGTGGGGTGGCTTCAAGAAGTAGCCAGGTGGGGGCCTTAATAATAGCCATAATAAAATGTTTTAAACCCTGACCTTATAATGATTTAAACTTGAAATAACATTTGAATATTGATTCTCCTCTTCTTATTAGAGGCCCAGTCATCTGATTATGAAAAAGCTGCAAAGTCTGTAGGATCTGGTCCTTTTTATACAGCTCCTAGATACTGTCCCCACTTGCAGGCTCCCAAAGTGCCGGGTAGTAGGCTGTTTCTTGCCGGGTGGTGTACCTGCAAAAAACAGCCTGGGGAGAACACTGACTGGATCAGTGAACTCTTGTTCCATGACGTTTTGGAATTGACATACCTCCTTCATTTTGTGCTCTAGAGCATCAGTACGGGAACCCAGTTCGGCAATTTCCGACCGGAATTTTGCGAGAATAGATCTAATTTCAGATTGAATCGTTTTGGTGACAAAAGAAACAATATCTTTAGGAGAGAGGTCACATCAGGAGGAGAGATATCATCAGGATTTAATGCATGATCTGAGGGGGAGAGTATCGAGTAAGAGAACCTGTTTTTTCCCAGGCACGGAGAATGCTAGATTTAGGAGTAGCAGCAGGTTTATGCTGTGTCTGTGACATGGTGAATGCTGGATCAGCTCCACGGATGGGTGATGTAAGCGGTAATATTCAAGCACTGTGGAAGTGTGGAATAAAAATCAACAGACAGGGCTCCTTTTAGAGACCGGATTTGATCAGGAACAGACCCTCATTGAAGGAGCAAACTAGCCGAACTCACACGCATCCGTCAGGGTGTCACTTAGAGCATAGAAAGCATAGCGTGTGAGCGCAGTAAGATATATCATGGAGACAAAAAAGAAAAAAAAAAAACCTGTCTTTAATTGCAGCTTGATAGTAGAGTGGGTTAAATAGCAGGCAGACTCTCCATAGCAGCACCAGCCTACTGAAGCTCTGCTTCAGCAGAAAGTGAGATGCAGGGGTTCACACGGGGGTTGAGGGCAGACAGGGGCTTCCAGGTGGCACCATGCAGTGTCCCCGCTATATAAGGTTGCTAGCATAGCTGATGGTGAGAACCGCGGGTGGGCGGTAGTAGCTTGTAGTTGTCACTGGGTGTGAGCCGCAAATCGAGGCTGCAGCTCCGGCGTGGTGCTAGGCCTGAGCCCCGGAGATCAGAAGCAGGAGTCGGGATCGGCGGTAACAGTCCCCTGGTGATAGGGGGAGGCTATGGGGAGCCAAATCGCCCCCTTGTTTATGTACATTTTAAGGCACTGCGGAACCCTTGTGACACCGTATAAATAAATAAAGAAGAAGATTATTAATAATATCTGTTTGCAACACAAAAATTATATACAATGCCATGACAACACTACACCAACATAAATTTATTCCCTTGTTTCAAAATATCTCCCAACTTGCCCCCTCTTCTCTTCTCAAGATATGTTTACTTATTACTTGCTCTGATTCCCGGATGGAGGATTTTTCCATACTGCACCTACTATGTGGAATGCCTGCCTTCACACAACAAGACTTTCACCTAGCCTCAAAACTTTCAAGCGTATGCATGACACATTTCATCTTCAGGCAAATTAATCAAATTCCAGAACCCCACACTTAACCTCCCTAAACTATTCAACCCAATTACCTGCCCTGCTTACTCAAGCAAGCCTTCTGATTCCTGACCAGTATTGCTGCCAACTTTGTTTTATGACTTGATAATATAGCTCACTAAGCACTTTCTATATGTAGTACCTCCATATATCAAATTCCTATTTCCTATTTCCCTATAGATTATATAGATTATAAGTTTGTGTGCAGGGTCCTCTTCCCTCTCTTTCTGTTAACACCCAATATTGTTTTATTACTGTGTTCCCAATTGCGCTGTAGTGCTAGCATATTCTGTTGCGCTTTAATATTAAAACAACGGAATAATAAATTACTGGGTATTAACAGACAGAGCTATAGGAGGACCTGGCTCATAAACTTACTATCTATAGAGTAATAGGAATTTGATATGAGGTTAAGTGCTACTGTACCTATAGAAAGTGCTTAGTGTGCTATATGATCCAGTCATGCAGCAATATTGGCCTGGAACTAAATATATGGGTGTCCATATCATAGGCTCTATGAATCACTATATCAGGAAAACTTTTCTTGTCTTTTTGCAAGGATCAAAGCAGACCTGTTTGCTTGGTGTTCTCTCATTATATTTTAACTGGGTAGGATCATTTCCATTAAAATGAAATCATTTACCGATGCTTTTTTTCTCTGCCAAGGTCTTTGAGTCTTGTAAACAATCTCTTCTTCTTTCCCACCTTAACCTTGCTTCCCCAATTTGTTCTGCTGACAATGGATTGGTTCTGGTATAAGGTCTTCAGACGACCTGCTGCTTATAGGTTCTTTTCTATCCTTTTAATTTTTTTCTGGCCCAATTATTCAGAACTCAATGAAAAGTTCTCTTTGAATTTTTGCATCTTAGACACTTTGTGGATTCTCTGTGGTGTCAAGTAGTGCTATCACTCCTATCTCTTCATTCGAACAGATCTGGGCCCCCTGAGGAAGATTACTGGAAAACCATGAGGCGAATATGGTCTCTGTGTCAGTGTTAACTTTGATCAAAGAAAATCTTTATAAAGTGTATTATCGATGGTATCTTACTCCTGACAATCTCCCTGTTATGCTGGCAGGGTTGTCATCAGTTTGGTACATTATCACACATATGGTGCTTCTGCCCAAAATCTTCCAATTTTGGGATGATATTAAATCCCTCCCCCCCTCATTCCTTCTGTACCCAATTCAATTAAACTCTTGGTCCTTCCACCGCTATCCTTTCCCAGATGCAGTTTCCCATTCTGGAAAGCCTCCTCCATCCTTGTAGCAGCTGGTTGCTTAATTGCTAAATTCTGGCAGCAGACTGAACCACCCCACGTTCTAGGACATAAGTACTACACTTGATATATCTCCTGCATGGAAAAAAATCAATAGCCACATATATGATGAATAACTTCCTGCAGATACGAGGGGTGTGCAATAAGTTTCCGGATGCATAAATAGTATGAAAAAATGTATAGTTCACTTTGTTTGTAAATTTAAAAGTCTTCTCCAGAGGAGTCTATACAAAGTTGCATGCGCTCAAACCATTTGGAGAAGCAACTGGAACAGTCTAAAGCAGGATGAAGGTTTCCTCTGCATGCTGGATGAAGATCTCCACTGCAGCTTCCGGTGACTCAAAACAAAGCCCAAGCATGTTGCGCTTGATTTGTGGGAACATGCAGTCTCAGGGGGCTTGGTCTTGACTATTTGGTGGATGACCAAGCTCCTGGATGCATTCATGGGCCAGAAAATCCACCACTTTCCAGGATTTGTGGACAGGTGCATTGTTGTGATGGAGAAGGGCGCCAAGTGCGCGAGTTTGGCCCCTGGAAATGGCTTCCAGCACTTGCAGCAGCCATTGGTTGGCGTACTAGTTCCCAGTGATGGTGCACTGCAGCATGACCAGTCTTGGCCTCAAAAACAGCCACCATGTGCTTGGCCACGCTGCGCTCACTTTGGAACTTCTGTGTTGGCGCACCTCCAACTGGGGTCCACTGGGCTTACTGTTTGGTCTCTGGGTCGAAACTATAGATCCAGGCTTCCTCGCCACTGATTATCTCCCAGACAGAGTTTGAGTGAATGCCATCAAACCTGGCCAGCATGTTGCGGCACCCAAGCCTCCTCCTGCTCTGGAGTCAGCTGATGGGGCACCCAGTGTTCAGAAACCTTGCTCAGGCCAACTTTTTGTGGAGTATCGAGTGGATGCCTATCTCCTCCTCTAACTAGGCCATGGTCTCCTTGATGTCTACCTAAACATTGACCGGCACTGCAGCAACGTTGTCCTCAGTAATGGCGGACACAGGTTGACCACAGCGTTCCTCGTCTTCTAGGGACATTCTCTCACTCCAAAATTTTGCATACCACGAAAAACACAGTGGTTTGCTTTTTCAGGAGATATCTGCAGATTTATAGAATCCCCTGAATGTACCGGCATTCCGGAGACTGGCCCCTGTAGCTAATGGTATCTCAAGGTGGCGTTAGCTGCTGTTGCCTATGGTCTACAGATCGCAAAAAGTATCAGGAGAGGGGTCCCTAGCATCCCTCCCTGGCATTCTCTACTCAGACCACTCATGCACAGTAGCGCTGAAGGAGAAGTGAAAGGTTTGCATTAGGGTTGTGTATAGATCCCCTTCAGTTAATGTGCCTGGAACACATGCAAAGGGATGTCGGCAGTCCCTTTGCATGTGCATCCTGGGTACGGGATGTCCGCAGTTGGGATCCCAGCGTTCAGAATCCTGTCTCCGGCATCCTGACACTTGTTGGTTAGTATGCTAACTCTCGCTCTCTGCCTACCCTAACCCTCCCTCTTTGGTGCGTTACCCTAACCTCCCCCTCTAGTGCCTGAACCTAACCTCCCCCTCCCCGAACCCTAGACCTAAAGCTGGGTACACACTGACAGATATATTGACCGTTCAATTGATCGGCCAATATATCTGGTGCCCGTCGGCCAGTGCGTACCAGCGATATGTCTGTGAACTACGTTGTTCAGACATATCGCATTGGTGCTGCTGCACAGCCCATGGACAGATCTATCTGTCCATCGGTAAGTGTCTGCAGACCGCCCATACACCTGCAGCGGCAACCACGGAGAGGGTGACGGACCCTAGTGCTTGGAGCGTCACCGTATCCATTATACAGTACATTGAGCATTTCATTTTTAGTAATTCTACTTTTTGTCTGTTCAATTATTAGATCTTCTACAGAGTTGTCTGCATGCAAATGTGCAATTCATTAGGATGTTTTTTTTGTTTAGTTTTTTTTTTGGAGTTCTGTAAAACTCACTAATTTTCATACTATAAATGCAGTTTGATTTAGTAATTGATATAATACTTTTTTGACTGTTTAGTAAATGTTATAAATTTCAGTATGAGAAGGATCTTGCTTTCTCCATCATTGAGAAGTCTTAGGATTTGGAGGACCTAAGAGCTCCTGTTAAGAATTGCTTGCCAATCTCCTTATTGTTATAATGGAGTAGTGTTTCCTTAATGTTTGATATCTGCAGCTGCTGAGTCCTTTACAAACTCTCACGTCAGGCACATACTTCAATGCTTCCATTGCTTTTTATTCCCCATATGGTCTTCTATGTAACTACACAGAAGGCAACCACTCAAAGAAGAAAAAAAAAACTAAGAGGCATTTGTACTTTGCATGCTGAATGTGTCATTATTTTGTTCTCCTCCTGCACCGCTTTATTTACAGCATTTATGAAAATGTGACCTTTTCCAGTTTTGGCAAAGTTTATGACTCACTGACAAGCACTCATAAATTTTTCTCCGGAATCTTTTTTTTTTTTCTTCATACAATTTTACATTAATATTTAATATTTTATGATAATAGTTGAATTTCTGTGTGTGTGTATACCATGCTTGTATTAGTCCATTTTCAAGAAACGGATATCCTATAAGACATGGCACCTAAATATTCATTCACCTCTATAGCACATCTGCGGGCTATGGAACAAGGTAAACCAATCCAATATTTTACCCTCGGTCGCCCACACAGTACAATTATCAGGGCGATGCGCTGATATCGGGTGGATCGCGCTGATATCGGGTGGATCACCCCGATAGTTGTATAGTGTATGCCCAGCATAAGCAATAGTTTTTTTTTTTTTTGCTTGATATAATTAGGTCTTTCATAAAGTGGCAACCATTAGACCTAGCCACAATACATTATAAAGTGCATCCAAATGAGTGTCATACCATATAGAAAGCATGTCTGTGACCCCCATACACAACAGAGAACATCCCAGTGACTACTATACCATGCACAGAGCATCCGAGTGATTGATGTTCAATGCACAGAGCATCCCAATGATCGCCATAATTTGCATAAAACATCCCAGTAACCGCCATACAGTACATTGATAATCCTACTAATCGCTATACAGTAAATTAAGCATTCCAGTGAATGCCATTCAGGACAGAGTATCCCAGTGACTGCACTAGTGCTTGGAGCATCACAGTAGCCATTATACAGCATTTCAGTGACCAACATACAGTACATCAAGCGTCACAGTGACCAATATACAGTACAGACAGCATCGGAGGGGCTGCCATATGATACATTGAGCATCCCAGTTACTGACATACAGCACATTGAGCTTCTGTTAGGCCATCATATAGTGCATAGAACTCCAGTAACCGCTCTACATTAGAAAGCAACCCAATGAACATTATATAGTACATTGAGAATCCCATTGACATCCATACAATAAATTAAGCATTTCAGTGACCACCATACACATCAGAGAGCATCTGAGTGACTGCCATACTGAACAGAGAACATCCTAGTAATAGTCATACAGAACATTGCGTATTCCAGTGGAAGTTGAAGGTAAGTTCAAGCATACCCCTTGACAACGCTGAACACTACAGCTAGAGCGAGAGGGAGTGGGAGGAGAGGAGGAGACAGAGAGATGAAGGCAGAGACATTGGGTACAGGGGAAAACACAGACTGGTAGGAATTGGAGAAATTGGAGAAATAAAGTTTAGAATGGGGAGCAGAGACATAGATGAGGTGAAAAGAGGAGAAAAGTTTGAGTTGTTGGGGGTAATATGAAAAAAAAAGATTGGCACAAGAGCTCGGTGAATGACTGGTTCAAAATACTAGTACATGTTACAATGTTGAAAGGCTTTATATCTAATACAGACCTTTTAATAACGCACACTGTAGTGCGGTTAGTTAAAAAAAAATAAAATCAAACTTGCTGTGTTAATTCTAGTTTCATGATCGGACAGGGCACTTATATGCGCAATGAAGACACACCCTGAAAGGGAGTGTGGCCTCGCAGGAAAGAGGTGTGGCCTCATGACATGCCCCCTTTTTCACATGCCAGGGTTGTGCCAGCACACACGGAGATGCTGGGCTGCCCCCAAGCTCTCCCTGCATTATGAATAGATGCCATTGCAATAGTCAATGTGGAAAATAATGAGTGCATGGATTAGAGTTTTTCCAGTGTCTTGTGTAAGATATGGCCGTATTTTGGATATGTTTTCTAGATGTATGTAACAGGATTTTGAGACAGATTGAATGTGGGGAACAAAGGACAGCTCAGAGTCAAGGATGACACCTAGGCAGCAATCTTGTGGGGTGGTTTAATTGTCGAATTGTCAACAGTGATAGAGATATCAGGTTGGGTACTACTATTGGCTTGTGGAAATATAATTAATTCTGTTTTGGATATATTAAGTTTGAGGTGGCGAGATACCATCTAAGATGAAATGTCAGAGAGCCATTCAGTGACACGGACCAGCACAGATGGTGACAAATGTGGGGAGGATAGGTATATTTGAGTTATCTTTCGCGTACAGATGATACTGATAACCAAAAGTGCTGATTAGTTTGCCAAGAGAAGTGGTATAGATTGAGAAAAGCAGAGGACCTAAGACTGAGCCTTGCGGTACTCCAACTGATAGAGGTATCAAACAGATTTCTAAACTGCGTTGCCAAATTTCTAGACCTATGTTGCCAAGAGCAAAAGTACCATTTTAATTTCTGTTCCAGTTTTTATAAATATTCCTGTCAGTCTTTTCATATTGAACCTGCCAATATATTGATTTTTGAGCAGTACCTGTAATTAAAACTAACATTGTAATGGGCAAAGTAGATATCGTCCATTGGCCGTGCATGCTGCCCGACCTACTCGATATCGAACAGGTTACTATAGGGACCCACGATTGTTGATTGCTGGTCGCTATAGACGTTGGTGTGCTGGATGATTGATAGCTGTGCTCTCCTGCTGCTTCAGTGTTTTTAGACCTTTTAGTCAGATGTTACTATGGTATACTGAAGTAAAATTACAAGCATTTCTTAAGTGTCAAAGGCTTTTATTGACAATTACATTAAGTTTATGCAAAGAGTCAATATTTGCAGGGTTGACCCTTCTTTTTCAAGACCTCTGCAATTCGCCCTGGCATGCTGTCAAACAACTTCTGGGCCACATACTGACTGACGGCCGCCCATTCTTGCGTAATCAGTGCTTGGAGTTTGTCAAAATGTGTGGGTTTTTATTTGTCCATCCGCCTCTTGAGGATTGACCACAAGTTTTCAGTGGGATTAAGGTTTGGGGAGTTTCCTGGCCATGGACTCAAAATTTTGATGTTTTGTTCCCTGAGCCACTTAGTTATCACTTTTGCCTTATGGCAAGGTGCTCCATCATGCTGGAAAGGGCATTGTTCATCACCAAACTGTTCTTGGGTGGTTGGAAGAAGTTGCTCTTGGAGGATGTTTTGGTACCATTCCAGTGTACTCCCCAGGCCCTATGTTCCGGGCGCATCGCCCGACAAAAAAACGCTATCGCCCGGCACCTCGCACTCCCAACCCCCCCTCCCCGCCACAATGCGCATGCGCAACGTCTCCTACCACCCGGTCACCCTTAATGTGTCCTTGTTGCCATGGACGCTGGTGGTGGATGTGACGTCGATGCTGACGTCACGTGTTCATGAGGGTTCCGGGACGCAGCGCATTGGGGCAGGGGAGGTGCCGGGCAGGGGACGCTGCATTGGGACCGGGGGAGGTGGCGGGCAGGGGATGCGGCTTTGCGGCGGGGGAGGTGTCGGGCAGGGGACGTGACATTGGGGCGGATGAGAGTGCCGGGCAGGGGATACTGCAATGGGGCAGGGGGGACATTGTCCATCACAGTGCAGGGGCGGCGTCAGACTGCAGGGCAAAGATCGCTCCCCCTGTATAAAAGCACAGGCGCATTGTTTAGACGGGAACAGTTGCCTGAACTGTTTAAAGAGAGTAGACCTGCATCCACTCTCTGTGTTGCAGCTAAAAAAAATAAATCTGTGGGGACAGTATCTGTGGAGCTGCTGTATAAAAATATATTCTGGGTAGCCTGCAATAGAGGCCAGTATCTAGGGGCTGTTTAAAAAAAGCTGCAGATGACTGGGCCTCTAAAAAGAAGAGGAAAATTAATATATAAAGTGTTATTTCAAGTTTAAATCATTGAGTTCAGGATTTTAAACATTTTATTATTGCGAAGGCCCCCACCCAGCTACTTCTTGATGCCACCCGGCTGGAAAAAATTTCTGGGGAGAACACTGTATTCTTTATTCATGGTTCTGTTTTTAGGAAAATTGTGAGTGAGCCCACTCCCTTGGATGAAAAACAACCCCACACATGAATGGTCTCAGGATGCTTTACTGTTGGCATGACACAGGACTGATGGTAGCGGTCACCTTTCCTTCTCCAGACAAGCGTTTTTCCAGATGCCCCAAACAATCTGAAAGGGGATTCATCAGAGAAAATAACTTTACCCCAGTCCTCAGTAGTCCATCCCTGTACCTTTTGCAGAATATTCATCTGTCCCTGATGTTTTTCCTAGAGAGAAGTGGCTTCTTTGCTGCCCATCTTGACACCAGGCCATTCTCCAAAAGTCTTTTGCCTCACTGTGTGTGAAGATGCACTCACACCTGCCTGCTGCCATTCCTGAGCAAGATCTGCACTGGTGGTGCCCCAATCCCGCAGCTGAATCAACTTTGGGAGACGGTCCTGGCACCTGCTGGACGTTCTTGTGCTCCCTGAAGTTTTCTTCACAACTATTGAACCTCTGTCCTTGAAGTTCTTGATGATCCGATAAATGGTTGATTTATGTGCAGTCTTACTAGCAGCAATATCCTTGCCTGTGAAGCCCTTTTAGTGCAAAGCAATGATTACTGCACATTTCCTTGCAGGTAACCATGGTTAACAGGCGAAGAATAATGTTTTCGAGCTCCACCTTCCTTTTAAAGCTTCCATTCTGTTATTCTAACTCAAACATCATGACAGAGTTATCTCCAGCCTTGTCGTCGTCAACACTCTCACCAGTCTTAATGAGAGAAGCACTGACCTGATGTCAGCTGGTCCTTTTGTGGCAGGGCTGAAATGCAGTGGAAATGTTGTTTTTGGAATTAAGTTCATTGTCATGGCAAAGAGGGACTTTGAAATTAATTGCAATACATCTGATCAATCTTCATATATGAGGTCAGCCAGGTTGAGCCCAGCAGAGGTTACAGACCGGCTCTCCCCTCCCCAGACACAGCAGTGTCAGGCTGCACGCTAGGACCCCGGAGTTCCCTCTTTCACTAGAGGACTCTCGTGTCCAGGCACAGCCAGACCACTCAGTCCAGACACCGTGCCCCACAGCCCCAGTGGTCTCCTACCTGATCCAAAGACCACCCGGGCATCACAACATCCAGCTGTACAGTGACTCCAATACCACAGACAACAGCGGGACGCCGCGTTGTCTACAGAGACTTGATTCCACAACACACCCCTCACTTACCCATCGGGCAGCAAGTAACCCTTTACCTACCAGGCTTCATATATCCTCCAAATATATCCCAGAGGGAGGAACAGCAGAGCCATCTATCTTATTTATCCATGTATGCGACATTGCTAATAAACCTTATTGATCCCATTCTACATCTGACATTCATTTATTCCTTATATAGGGATTGTGCACCGAGTATACTGTTTTTGTCTATTATCACTAAGGAGGGCTAGACACCCCCCCCTCACTCAGGAGCATGTCCCGCCTCACAGTTGGAGCCCCAATGCGCAGTGTTTACTCTGTTGTGTACTATATATATATATATATAAAGTATATGCAAATTGCCATCATAGAAACTAAAGCAGCAGACTTTGTGAAAACCAATACTTGTGTAATTCTCAAAACTTTTGTCCATGGCTGTATACTAATGCTCCCCCCTTCTCCCCCTAACCCCCCCTTATTGTAGCCTAACCCTCCACGTTAGTGCCTATACCTAACCCTCCCCCTTTCGTGCCTAAACCTAACCTTCCCCCCTTAGTGCCTAACTCCCCCCCCAATGGTACCTAACCTCCTCCCCAAAAAACAACGCTAACCCTGCTATGCTACCTAAACCTAAAAGGAGTCCGGTTATGTAGCACTATACCCTACCAGACATTGCGCCTGAGTAGGTGAATGTAGCGCCCTTTTGCAGTTAGTGTTTTTCTGCATGGTATGTGACTTTTGCTAGCGCTGTCTGTATGATTTTTTCTAGTCTGTCAGCCTATGCTTTTCTCTTTCCTCTCACTATAACCCTATCATAATGGTGTATTCAGGGTCTACTATAGTTCACTTTTACTTATAAATGTGAAAGCTGTCACTTACTGTTTGGTTGCAGTACCATATTCTGTGCTGTGCTCTCCTGCAGCTTATTTAAGCATAGACAGGATCACTATACTGCATTCCCATTTGCATACCCATTTGTATTTGGAGTATTCTGTGGCATATTAGTGTATACTCTACGACTATGTCTAACAAAGGCAAATCCTGTGCAGCAAGCTTGAATGAGGAGGATGTTGTCCAGGATGGACTATGTACAGCGTGTTATATTACACCAGGTACATATTCTGCCCTTGCCCAAGAGCCTCCTTGGGCGTCCCTGACTCAGGTGCTAGCTACTATTGCAGACCGCCTGACAGTCCCGGCAGTAATTCCCCCTATGGGGTTGCCTCAACAGGTACAGGCAGTACTGGTACCTCCATGAGTAGATGTCCTCTCTACTTCGGTACAGAATCTAGCAGCTTCCTCTACAGCTTTTCAAAATATGTTGCAAGGTGAGAAGCCCCCTACCCAGTAAACCTACCAAGCGTACTGTGTTGTCTTCTCAGTCTACGCAACTTTCAGAATCTGAGATTATCTGAGGCAGAAGACGCTGACTATCTCTGATACTGAATCGCCCTCGGGAAGGAGAGCATCAATCTAACATTAATATACATGCTTTGGTGCGAGCTGTCAGATCTATCCTCCATATAGAAGATGATGAGCCTGCCCCCAAATCAAAGCACCCACTATTTAAACTATTTAAAAGTGGCTTTAGCAGAGTTTCCTTTCTCTCACCAGCTAGCCGAACACATGGCAGCAGGTTGGCAGATGCCTGCTAAGAGGTTTCAGCTCCAAAAACGTCTGACCTATTGTTATGGTGCGTACACACGGGAAGAATAAAATGCTTGATATGAACAATATCGATCATATCGTTATTGTTCATTCTTGGTCCCTTCCAACCCACCAATGACCTGTGATGCGCGGGCAAGTGTATACGATAACTATATCGTCCATCGCCTGTGCATGCAGGCCAATCTGGTCGATATCGACCAGGTTAATATAGGGACCCACGATCGTTGATTGCGGTTCATTGGCCGTCGTTGGTGGTATGCTGGATGATCGAAATTGATCATCCAGCACATTCCGGAGATGGTTCAGCGATATCGTGGTCGCTGACGGTAGTCCCATGTGTATGCACCATTACCCTTTTCCTGCAGCTCATTGTGCAAAATGGGAGGCTCCCCCAGCAGTAGATTCCCATGTTGCACATTGCCTATCCCTACAGCTTCCTCATTAAAGGACCCTACGGATAGAAAGAATTAAACTGGCCTTAAATCTGTGTAATCCCTTTCAGGAGTCATTGCTCGCCCAACCATGGCTATTGCCTGGGTGACGAAAGCAATTTGATATTATTTCTCCCTAGTGGCCTCTAGAAATCAGATGTTTTTTATATAGCTCGCATAAGAGAAGCACCTTCCTATAGCGAAGAAGCGTCCTGGATGCTAGTCGCCTGGCCTCTAGAGCATCGGCTACATCACTGTCTGCCCACCGCACTTCAGCTATGGTCATGGAAGGCGGTTTCAGACTCTATAAGAAGTCCTTAGAATCATTACCTTACACTGGTGAGAGATTCTGTTTGGCCCAGATCTAGACATAATTGTAAGCACTTTGGCAGCATCAAAAACTGCTTCTCTGCCCTCAGCAACTACTGCAAAGCCTCTGACAACGTCCTTCAGGTCCTTTTGTCCCCAGGGAAAGCCTAAGGGCCAATCCTTTCCTTGGCAATCGGCTGCCAAGCCCAGGACCAAGCAGACTATTGTGCAAATTATGGACCTGTGGACTTTGATATCTCTGGATATTCAGGACGCTTACCTACATGTACCTATAACAACCTCTCATCAACGATATCTCCAGTTTGCTGTACTACAGTAACCTTTCCAATTTCAGGCTCTACCCTTTTGACTTTCTACAGCTCCACGGGTCTTTACCAAAATTATGGCGGTCATGGCCACCTGCGTTGTCAGGGAGTCAGGCTGCTACCATACCTGGGCGACCTCTTGCACTTAGCACGCTCCCCAGAGGTTTTTCAATGCCATCTTCAGATACCATTGCCTTCCTACAGAGACACGGCTGGTAAATCAACTGGAAATAGTCCTCCCTGAAACATTCACAAAGGATGGTCCATCTGGGGGCTCTTTTGTATTCTCAAGCTCAGAGAATCTTCCTAACAATGGACAAGATCTCCACACTTCAACAACGAGTGCGCAGATTATTTCACAGTCGCCGAGTCTCAGTTCACTCAGCAATGCAGATTCTGGAATCCATGGTATCCAACTTCGACATGGAGTATGCTCAGTTCCATTCCAGGCCTCTGCAACGCCTAAACCTCTCCAGATGGAATGCGTTGCCCAATGGGATCAGATCCCAGACAATGATTCTCTCGCCAGAGGTTCGTCTGTCCCTCTCCTAGTGGTTACAGCTGTCCTACCTAAACAAGAGTCGCCTCTTTTGGATCCTGGAGTGGGTACTCCTTACAACGGACGCCATCCACCGGGGCTGGGGCGCAGTGACTGGTCAACACTCCTTCCAGGGCCGTTGGAGTTTGGTCGAGGCGACCCTTCCAATTAATGTATTGAAACTCCGAGCCATCTACAGAGCCCTCACTCTGGCTCAGGACATTCTTCAGGGCAGTCCGACAACGCCACAGCAGTGGCCAACATAAATCACCAAGGAGGCACTCTAAGTTGGTCAGCAATAGCAGAAGTGTCACGCATACTCACATGGGCCAAAGTTCACCTCCTGCCCATCTTCACGGTGTTCATTCCGGGAGTTCTCAACTGGGAAGCGGACTTCCTCAGCCATCACGATGTGCATGCCGGGGAATGGTGTCTCCACCCAGGGGTCTTTCAGCTCTTAGTGGACAAGTGGGGCCTGCCAGAGGTGAACCTCATGGCCTCCCGACACAATCGCAAGCTGCCAGTGTATGGGTCCAGATCAAGGGATGCCAAGCAACCTTCATTAGACGCCTTGACGGTGAAGTGGACCTTCCATCTGGTGTACCTATTCCTTCCAGTCTCCCTTCTTCCTCGAGTCCTTTGGAAGTTCAAGCAAGATGGAGGCACTGTCCTGCTGGTGGCTCCAGCCTGGCCCAGACGTCATTGCTTCACAGCCTCTCCGTAGATGCTCCTCTCCTACTTCTTCAACGCGTTGACCTGTTGTCTCAAGGTCCATGTTTACATCCGGACCTGGCCCGTCTGTCTTTGACAGCTTGGCTCTTGAGACAGATTCAGCATGGCCGGCGGTTCAAATCCCCACGGCGGCATCCCGGCAGCAGTGAAAATCCTGATCGTCCCCATGTAGTCCCCCTAACTCTAACCCTCCCTTAGGGGTGCCTAACCTTAACCTCCCCCCCAAGTGCCTAACCCTAATCCCCCCTTCCCCGCCGCCTAAGCCTAAGTCCCCCGAGTGGGTGCCTAACCCTAACCTCCCCCTGGGGGTGCCTAACCCTCCCTTCCCCTAGCCTAACCCTAAACTCCCCGGGGAAGGGGGGGGGGTGTTGGGCACCCGGCGTAGGTACAATGACAGGCGTCGGGATTTCGACGCCTGACATTTAACCCCTTGCCGGGATTAGACAGTCGGGATTCTGTCCGTCGGCTCCTGACTGCTTCCCCTTGAGACATCCCTTCTAAGGTCCAAAGGATTTTTTAGCTCGGTGACCCAGTCTATGCTCAGAGCGCATAAGCCGACCTCTATCACAGAGTGTGGCACACACATTTCCAGTGGTGTGTTACCAGAAGTTTTGACCCTCAAGTTTTTAGGGTCTCTAGAGTCCTGGCCTTCCTTTAACCAGGATTGTTGAACCTTGGACTTCGCCTGGCCTCGCTGAAAGTGCATGTCTCTGCTCTGTCCATCAGGTTCCAGCGCAGAATTGCTCCAATGCCGGATGTTCACACCTTCCTTCAGGGTGTCCTCCATATTCAACCTCCCTTCATCCTTCCAGTGGCACCGTGGAATTTGTCAGTGGTTTTCCAGCCCCTTCAGGGACCTCCGTTTTGAACCCCTGGAATCTGTGGAACTTAAGTGGCTCACAGCAAAGACTTTCTTCTGGTTCATGCTTCCGCCCATAGGGTGTCAGATTTAGGGGCGCTTTCCTATTGGTCTCCATTTTTGATCTTTCATCAGGACAGGGCTTTTCTTCGAACTCATCCAGACCTCCTTCCCAAGGTTTTCTCATTTCCATATTAATGAGGAAATCTTATTCCTGGCCTTCCAATCACCAGGCCTCTTGGCAGGTGAGGCCTCCTTGGATGTGGTCCGTGCTATCAGGATCTACGTGGACTGTACAAGTTCTCTTTGGAAAACAGATTCCCTATTTGTCCTCTATGTATTCCACAAGAAGGGCTGGCCAGCTAACAAACAGACTCTGGCCAGATGGCTTTGCATGACTATCTCACAGGCTTACACACAGAAGGGCCTTACTGTGCCGGATACTGGGGGTCATTCAGACCCGCTCGCAAGCGGGTCGATGTTACCCCAATGCTCATGCGCATGACGGAGGGAGCTCCGTCGTGCGCTTGCGCGAGACCCGGACAGCGACAGCCAAGCTGTCGCTCCGGGGGGTGTGGCTGCCAGACGGAGGCGTTCCCATGGGAACGCCTACCGTCTGGGTCCGGCCGCACTGACATCACTAGATGTCAGTGGGAGTGATTTGGGCTCTGATAGAGCCAAAATCACTCCAGGGCTTGCGGTCACCGAGACCCTACCGCAGGGTCTCGTCGCAAGCCCGATGGTCGCGATGGTCTTGACCATCGCGACCATCTTTTTGGCCGCTCGCATATGCTGTGGGTGGTCACCCACAGCTATGCGAGCGGCCAGGAGGCCGCTCCATTTTTAGGTAGGAGGGCACTGATTCAGAGCGAGCGCTCTGGTCAGAGCGTCCGGCTCTGAATCAGGCCCACTGTCTCTGCTCATTCCACTCGCTCTGTGGGACTCTCGTGCGAAGCTCGCCCGTGGCGCCTCAGCATCCTCAGGATGCTTAACTTGGATGCAGGATACTCCTCTCTGCTCAGGAGCATCCCCACCCTTGAATACTGCTATGGGACACCCCATGGTATCCCTGTGGATCCCTATAGACCCTGAAGACGAAAATGAAAGTTATGGTAAAACTTACCTTTATGGACTTCGACGAAAGAGAGTAAACAGAGTCCACAGGGCACCCTCCCTGATGCCCCTGGTTTCTCTGGGTTGGGTTTCATGATCACCGGTTTCAAGGCTCTTTGATGTGACATTCTTCTGTGTACCAGTCTTCCTTCTCTCCTCTCCTCCTCCTACCTTGGGCTTGTTAACAAACTGATTTGGCTCAGGGACGGGGTGTGGGACCGTTGCATCCTGGCAGTTGAAAACTTAACTGTTTGATGTCCGGGCTTATCCACCACCTCCACTCCATGGTAACCCTGTGGACCCTATGGACTTCGAAGAAAGAGAGATAACAAAAGTGAGTTTTACCATAACTCTCATTTTCTAGCTGCTCATTCTCTGTTAATGCAAACTGTATCTGGCAAGTGGTCCAATATTGCTGCAAGTGTAGCCCCAAACTTACTGTTCTTATACCTAAAATCAATAGGATCATTACTGGGCAAAGTGGTCTGATTGCACTGATAGGTCTCAGTAATACCTTGAGTAATACATTAACTCGGACTAAGCGACCATTGGCTGGGTCTTGTCTTGTTTGGCCAACCACTTGTGTGCGAGAATTGCAATATGTGGGGCCTGTGCTAGCAACGAGCAGTAATATTTGCATTCCACTTTATTTTAGAGCTGCATACAGATGCATTCTCATACACTATTGCTCCAGTCACGGCAAAAAGACCTTCTTGGCGTGCCAGGTCTCTTGCGCCGAGCGTCTTTTTTGCCCGAAAATGTGTCTTTGCCACAAACTGATGCAACAAGCCACTTCAGGAGACTGTACTAACTAATTTTATATACAACACTTTTATATCTGTGTGCAACTGGGTCTGAATTTGTATACAAAGTTCCGCTATGCTTCATATACAGACTCCGATGCACACAGACATACAAGAGTGGTATATCAAATAACTCAGGGCCTGATTCAGACCCGGTCGCAAGCGCTGAGCGCTCGCAACTGGGTCGATGGTGGGCCAGAGCGCATGCGCACGACGAAGCCGGCTCCGTCATGCGCATGCGCGAGACCCGGATAGCGACGGGCACTCCGTCGATCCGGGTCTCGCAACAAAGGGGGCGAGCTCTTGATATTGAGTGACAGCTTGTCCCCTTTGGTGGGGAGTGACAGCTTGCCCCTTTTGGTGGGCGGGCCGGGGGGGGTGGCTGCCCAAACGGAGACGTTCCCATGAGAACGCCTGTCGTTTGGGGGCGGCCCCACTAACATCACAAGTGATGTCAGTGGATAGCTTTCGGCTCTGTTAGAGCCGAAAGCTCTCTGGGGCTTGCGGCCACGAGACCCTACAACAAGGGTCTCGTCGCAAGCCCGATGGTTGCAATGGTCTTGACCATCGCGACCATCATCATGGCCGCTCGCCATAGCTGTGGGTGGTCACCCACAGCTATGCGAGCGGCCAGGAGGCCGCACAAAAAAATAAAGAAAACGCCCTGATTCAGAGCGAGCGCTCTTTCAGAGCGTCCGGCTCTGAATCAGGGCCTCAGTGCAGTCTCTTTAATGGGTTTGCTCCATAAGTTTGTGTGTAAGATGCATTTTCATACAAAAAAAATGCAAGACACTCTTGGTGCAAACAGTCGCACAGGACCTGGAGGCTCACTGACACCAGGCATCTTGCAACGCATGGCGTATTGAGGCTAGGTATATGATGATGTATCTGTAGTAGCTGCATTATTCACAAAATGTATGTATTTGACATCACATAGTAAAGCACTTAAAGAAATCTTGAGTTTTTCTATGCAGTATCTTTGAAGAACTAGAGACTTCAGACGACAATACCCTACATTCTTCACTTTTTTATCTTAAAAATATAGACGCAAGTCCTTAATAATAAAAAAAAAACTACTAGGTATGTGTAGTGCATTGCGTTAAAGTCTGGTAATAAACACTTTAGTTTTATTCCTCTGCAATGTATTTTGGTTGTGTCTTCCTGGCTCAGACGGATGAAATAGCTGTCACTGATATTTCTTATCAAGATCCAAAAGCTCATATATTTCGTTTCACTCATGTGGAATTCATAAATGTGCTTTGTCTTTGTGTGGTGTGCAATATCCAGCCGTGACACATCCTACGGTCCTTATTAGGTGGCACACAATAGAATGAAGATTATTTGCATATTATGCGTTTCAAATTGGAATGAAATAAAGAAACAGATTAATCCTGAAGGAGCAATAAAAGCAGATAAACTCTTGCCTTGATGCTGTTAATGCTGCAGGTCGCTATACTGTTTGTATCTGTCTGGTTTCTGACTCGATATTTATGATTATTAGTGTGCTAAGACTTTTCTTTTTGACATCTTCATTAACTTTTATGTCTGCAGAGCTGCTGCTACCCTGCCAGTTACTGCATTTAAACAGATGGTACTGTCATAAAAGGGCTTTAGGATCTCTGTCCTGTGTTTGGAAGTTCATGAATGTGCAAATTCAAATCAGATTTGCGCTGTAAATACACTGATGGGGAAGCCATTGGGAGTATTAGGCCTGCTTCAGAGTTGTACGCTTTTAGCATCTTTGGATGCAGCAGCAATGTCAAAATATACTAATGCTGCAGGAGGCGTCTTGTATAAATAGACGTCTCCTGCCAGCTTTTGTGATTCACTGCTTTGTCTGAGGACAACAGCCATCAGTTCACTTGCGTGGACCTCAGCCCTTTTGTTAATTAAGGATGGACGGTAAAGCTGCTTTGGAAGACTCAGACACTGGCCTCATCATGGCCAGAAACAGGGCTGTTACGCCCCTGTTTTCTGGGCTCCTGGCTGTCTCCGGCCCCTCCCCTCCCCCAAACAACATGCCGTGTCTTAGGGGGCACTGCGAGCAATCTTGCAGACACTGATTGGCACATGCACAGTACAGATCTTGCGCATGCGCTGATGGACCACCATTGTATGCAACCATCGTGTTTGCGTTCAACTCTGAATCAGGCCCATTGTCTGGGGAGACAGGAGACAAAGACTTAAGCAGGGTGGTGTGGTTAGGGATAAATTTAAAGGCGGTCTCCAACCACCTTGTTTTATCAGTGATTTTTGAGGCAGATATTCAACAACAGATCCTTATTGCTCATATCTATGGATAATGAAATCACTCATGGTTCACCATGCCACACTTGAGCCCATACTGTAGTGTTAGTATAGATCCCAGCATCTCTCATTATTTGCCTACAGGACTTCCATACTCCCTCCCCAGTCATATGTCTCATTTTTCTGTACATTATAGAGCCCAGCCTCTCAGGCTGATAGTATACTCTTTATTCTGTACAATTCGTACGGTATTATATGAAATGAGACTAATCAGTGACACAGGTTGTTAGCTGTAATCCGAATGTGATTCTCCAGCTGCATTACCCTGAATGTAACAGGTCGGTATTGTTGCCTATCTCCAGGGGAAGCCCGCTGCAGCTGTCGCTATCGACAGCTACAGCCTGGCGATGCCCTATCCCCACAGCATGGACAGCGCTGTCCCTGCTGCGGTGGCTGCCGGCTCCAGGGCTGCACACGGGATCTCCCGAAACTTGGGAGATCCCGTGCATGCTCAGTGGAGCCGGCCGGGACTGTGACACAGCGCATCAGCATTAGGCTGATATGCTGTATACTCGGGCAGGGATTGCTGGAGGGGGGCATTATCACTCCCCCGCTACGGCTGATGAGATGTTAATACATCTCATCGTTAGTGCTTCCTGCTTCGCCTCGGTAAAGAGGCGAAGCAGGAAGCGATATAGCGGCACATTAGAAACAGAATGGATTTATAGAATGCAAACTCTGCACCCGGATGGGTTAAATTTGGATTTTGACCATGGTTCATTCTTAAAGTTCTAAATGACATTAATGTTTGTAGGGATTAATTTTTTAATCTCCACTACACCCTCCCTTTTTTCAGTATATTATAAGGTACTTCTTGTTAATATTTATTATGAATTTTGTTCTTCTTTCTATTTATAGATCTTTTATTATCATATATGGAATTAGTTTTATCAACTTTATCTGTGTTTTTTTTATGGACACATTTATTGCACTTAAGTAAACGGATCTGCTACTATGTGACAGCTAATTTGAGACCACTGATATTTATAACGTTTAGGAAATGTTTATTGACCCTGATTTACAGCCCAATGTTTTTATAAGATCATAGGTTCTATTTTTAAAACTAATTGTCAATGTTTTATAATGAGTTTTTAGAAGCCTTTAATAAAGTATAATGTTAATACAGCACGTTTGGACTGCCGCTGAATCTACCCAATAAGTGGAGACCTAGTTGAATAAAGGTGTGGAGGAGAGGTGGTGTGATCACCTTGGAAAAAGTTACTGTCAGATTGTGGCCTAGGATCGGCCGTTACTCACTTCCCCTGATCTCTAGAGCTGTCAGACGCCAGGTGCGGCGGCCAGTGACGTGCTGAGGATTATACCTGCGGTCTGCTAGGACATCCATGTACTCGCTCAGTGATGTGGTTTCTGCGGTTATCGCCATGACTAACCCTTTACCCAATGGTAGCATTGGTTGCTGTCACCTGACAGTTTTCTTCCAATGGACTGCTACCTTAGGGTATATATACCGGGCTCTGGACAACAGGAAGTTGCCTGTACAATGTTGTTACTTCCAGTGTTAACTTGCTGTTGCAGCATTCCAGGTTCCAAGCTCCGTTCCTTCTAGTGACAGTGTTCTCCCCAGAAATATTTTCCAGCCGGGTGGCATCAAGAAGTAGCCGGGTGGGGGCCTTCGCAATTATGCGCGCGCCGGGAAAAGGGGTATCTCCCTTACCATTCCAGCCCGACAGGTCTCAGGCTGCTCCCCCACTGGTGCTCAGTCAAAAGTGCCCATTATGCAGTGCCCCCTGTATTTGTGCCCTTTTATACAATGCCCCCTGTAGTTTTCCCCTGTATGCATTGCCCCCTGTAGTTTTGCTTTGCCCTTATGCAGTTCCCCCAGGCTGAAGTAGTGCCCCAATGTAGTGCCCCCAGACCGGTCACTTATGTAGTGCCCCCACGCTTAAATAGTGCCCCCAGACTGGCCCCTTATGCAGTGCCCTCAGGTTTAAATAGTGTCCCTTATGCAGTGCCCCCAGAGTTGTACCTTATGTAGTGCCCCCAGGCTTAAATAGTGCCCCTTAGGCAGTGCCCCAGAATGGCCCCAGCCCAGAACTTACCTTAACTTGCTCACCACTTGCGCTCCCACTCCTGCTGCTTCGCTCTGACTGGATCTAACTAGATCCAGTAGGCGCACGGGACAGGCTCCTCACGTTGCGGGTGACCCGCGCACTGCATGACTGGGAACGCTTGCCTCTGAAGCGACCGGAGTCGTCTTTAGCCTCCGTTCACTTCAGAGGCCAGCGTTCCACAGCAGGGGTTGGCGGGGAAAAGTGCCTGGGCGGTAGGCTGCTTCTACCGGGACATGCGCCCGCAGAAAACAGCCTGGGGAGAACACTGAGTGACTTGTTCCTAGTGTTTTCCATGGTGTGTGTACTTAGGGGGTCATTCAGACCCGCTCGCAAGCGGGTCGATGTTCCCCCACTGCTCATGCGCACGACGGAGGGAGCTCCGTCGTGCGCATGCGCGAGACCTGGCGAGTGACGGCCTCTCCATCGCTCCGGATCTCGCACCAAAGGGGGCGCGCTGTCGATGTTGATTGACAGCACGCCCCCTTTGGTGGGCGTGCCTGCCAGACGGAGGCGTTCCCATGGGAACGCCTACCGTCTGAAGCCGGCCCCACTGACATCACTAGTGATGTCAGTGGGAGTGATTTTGGCTCTGATAGAGCCAAAATCACTCCAGGGCTTGCGGCAGCGAGACCCTGCCGCAGGGTCTCCGTCGCAAGCCCGATGGTCGCGATGGTCAAGACCATCGCGACCATCATCATGGACGCTTGCATATGCTGTGGGTGGTCACCCACAGCTATGCGAGCGGCCAGGAGGCCGCTCCATTTTCATGGAGGAGGGCACTGATTCAGAGCGAGCGCTCTGGTCAGAGCGTTCGGCTCTGAATCAGGCCCTTAGAACGTCTACTATCTGTTAGAATCATCTTCTGTGCTAACCTCCGTGGTTGAATCCTCAGCATGTGTACTTAGTACCATCTCGTGATACCAGCCTCCTGTGTCAGTGCTGCGTCTGAAGCCACAGTGTGCGTACTTAGGGCCTGATTCAGACCCGGTCGCAAGCGCTGAGCGATCGTAACCGGGTTGATGGTCGTCCAGAGCGCATGCGCACGACGGAGCCGACTCCGTCAAGCGCATACGCGAGACCTGCATAGCGACGGGCAAGCCGTCTCTTCGGGTCTCGTACCAAAGGGAGCGTGCTGTCGATGTTGAGTGACAGCATTCCCCCTTTGGTGGGCTGGCCTGGGGGTTGGCTGCCCAGACGGAGGCATTCCCATGAGAACTCCTACCGTCTGGGGGCGGCCTCACTGACATCACAAGTGATGTCAGTGGGAGAGCTTTCGGCTCTGTTTGAGCCGAAAGCTCTCTGGGACTTGCCGCAACGAGACCCTACCACAAGGGTCTCGTCGCAAGCCCGATGATCGCGCTGGTCTTGACCATCTCAACCATCTTCCTGGCCGCTCGCTATAGCTGTGGGTGGTCACCCACAGCTATGCGAGCGGCCAAGAGGCCGTTCTAAAAAAAAAAAAAAAAAAAAAGACCGGCCCTGATTCAGAGCGAGTTCTCTGTCAGAGCGACCGACTCTGAATCAGGGCCTTAGTACATCATCCAAGTACCAGTTCATAATACCAGTTTCCTGTGTCAGTGCTGCGTCTGAAGCCACAGTGTGCGTACTTTAGTACATCATCCAAGTACCACTTACTAAATCATTCTCCAGTGCCAGCTCCGCTTCTGAGGCCATAGAGTATGTGCTCAGTACATTATCCAAGTACTTTCTCCTAGTGCTAATCTCCTGTGCCAGCATTGCGATTGGAACCACGAAGTCTGTACTCCATACACCACTTAAGTACACACCTCCAAAATCTTTCTGCTGTGCTTTCTCTGTGATAGTGTTCTTCCATTTTCCCAATTGTGCCGGATACCTGATAAAAGGTATCCGGATACCTGCTTGCTGGGTGCAGCTTAAGCCCAAGTCCCGCCTGGAGGGGTCACTGGTGAACACCTCCAAGTAAGTTAGACTCCGCGCCTTTGGTCAGGTCAGGTCTCGCAAACATCCGGTACTGGTGGATGAGGACGTAATTAATACAGGACCCTCACCTCCTGTTCCCTCCTCAACCTTGGTTCACGTCTTCTAATTCCATGGCAGAGAATCACCTTAGTCAGATTGTGACTGTTACTTATCGTAATGAAATGCGTTGGAGAAGGACGGTGCTAAATTTACACACTGATTCAGTGATTTTAAACATCCATTCTCCCGTGGAGGCTCCCTGTGTTTTACATCCGCAATGAGTAACGCGGAGCAGAGAGATCGTGTATTGGTATGTGATGAGCCGGATGCAGTGAACACCACCGGGGGTGGGACAGCAAAGACCCAGGAACCGTTGCTTTGGTCTTGGTGCTGTGGTGGAGGAAGAAAAGAGGTGCCCCGGCTGTAAGCTTCTACCGCTAAGAGGAAACTCATCGTTATGGTACGGTAGGGATAGAACTCAGACTTGACTTTACTTTACCAGAGCTCGGGAGTAGAATCACCATTCATTTAAAAGAGGGAATATAAACATCTTAATAGTTTTGCATTTTATGAGTGTCCATTTTACTGTTTATACTCATGCAGAACTATAGTTTTAAGGAGGTTTACATATAGTGCTTTCTGTTCATTAAACACTTCCAAGCCATCATGACCACAAAAATAATTGTATTACTCTCTTGACAAGCTGTTAAATAGCACGGGGACAAAATTGAATGTTTCACTTGCTGTCACCTTAAATAAATAATAATTTTAATATGGCCCTATTTTACTACCACTGAGATATAAGCTTTGGAACCTTTAAAAATTAAATTTTTATTAAGGTGGTTAATTACTAATGTGGGAATCACAATTCCCTCAACAAGGTTTATGCACACAGACAGAATCCTGGTAGATTAGTTTCGGTGATGCTCAGGTTGTCTGGATTATCAGTTGAATAATGTCTTATCCTACATTTTTAGACTGTCATTTACTTGTTTTAGTACTTGCACATTAGGTGCGTATTTTGTCCATCAGGGATTTGCACCTTTTAGAATGTTAAGCTTATCAGAAAATGCCTGTGTAGTCAAGATCTATGAGAATGGTTAACTTTTTGATGTGGATCTACTATATGCTTATTGAAAACCTTAAGCAAATGTAAAATTCAGCTTATTGTGTTTTTCAATCAGCGGGCAAAGTATTCTTCTCTAGTGGTGAATATTCCCTGCCAATTCATGGTATTTGTCTTCAGTAATGGCTTGCAAGCTTTGCTTCCATGGCCTCAGAATTACTAAATAGGTCTATTTGCAAGATATAGGAGTCTATGTACTAATAATCACTGACCAGCCTCTATTATTATGTATCCATATCACAGGGAATATTTTCATTTTTAATGACATTACCCCTGCTATGTACAAAGGGGAACTTACAGGGACAGCAGTTGCTGTAACCGCTGTCCCTGCGAGTTATGTCCCCAGCAAATTGTAGAAGTCTTTCACAGAAGTGAAGGACTTCTCCGGGGGAAGCTGACACTGCACATGTGCACAGCGTCAGCTTCCGGAGCCGGTCGGGGCTGCGGGGGAGAGATCAAAAGACATTCTCCTGAAGCCTCCATAGGCTTACAGTAGTTTACACCATCTGAAGATGGCTAAACTACCGGAGCTAAACTCCGAAAAGCTTCGCTTTTTGCAGTTTATTACATAGGGGCCAGATCGTGGTCCCCATTGATAATAATGGGGGCTGTGATCTGAAGTGCTAATTAGCACTTTGCCAGAGATTTCTGTGAAATCTCCTACATTGTGCCATTAGTACATAACAACAATACATAAAAAGATGTAGAAACTGCAGTTTCTGCATAATTTTATGTAAAAATCAGCTTGATGCATACAGAAGGGTTGCCTTGATTGCAGGGCTGTAAAATGTTGGTGAGATTTCAGAACTTTGCATTTGTTAGCATATTATGATAATTATACCAACTGAGAGCCTGTAAGTGGGATAATGAAATACAGGATTTCTCGTAATTGTGTCTGGGTGTTTTTCTGGGACCAGTGGTTCTCAACCTCAACCCTCAAATATCCCCAACAGGTCATGTTTTGAGGATTTCTGTCTGCGTAAGTTGGTGGGATAGTACTGACCCAGCAAATAGATTAACTCACCTGTGCAAGATTAAGGAAATCCACAAAACATGACCTGTTGCTGTTTGAGGACTGGAGTTGAAAACCCCTGTTCTAGACTTTAAAAGTGCAACCTCTTTTAAAGGACCTTCTACCCTCTATCATGTTGCTCCATCTATAATTAACTTTAGGGCAGCAGATCTCTCTGGATATTATATATAACCATAAACTGTACAGAGGGCACCTGATCTCCTTATTGGGACACACATACAGCTTCAGATTCCGAACTCTTAAAACATATTACTACACCCCCAATATTCAAGTTCAAACAGCCATTTCTATACAATATACACTCCAACTAGATGTTATCGCCAAGAAAACCACCTGCTGTTCAACATCAATGTAATATACTATACTTATAGCGATTTCAACATTACTGGGACAGGCTGTCATGGATGGATGTCAGTCAATACTCTGTTCTCCAATAAATAATTAGCATCCTTCAGATAACTTGTTGTATTTGTATTAATTAGCTGTAAATAGTGATCAAGATATTGTTCACTAGGCTGTAAACCAATCTACATTCTAAAAGCATGAATTCTGGAGGAGTCATTTGGTCAGACAGTTGTCTGTAAATCTCAGCATGCTAGTCCTTGATATTTGAAAGTCAATCACCCCTTCCTCATCAGCTGGACATATAGCTACACTTTTGTTTATACTCAAAGCCTTGAGTGCCACCCTCTTCTATAGGTCAAATTTGTTATTGTACAGTATTTGTTTTGTTCCCAACATTCATAGTTTGAGAACCTGCTAATCATTGTTATATTTACTCTCCTTGTTAATAAATTATTATGTTATGGCCTCATTTCGAGGTCCACGCTATTGCAGCCGCAATCCTGTCTTTATGCTAATGCCATGACCAATAGTATTCATACAGAGACCCCCACCGGCTATGGCGCTAATCTGCTGCTGTGTGTATTAAAACACACAGCCCTAAAAAGGCACAGATTATCCATCTGAACATGGTCTCTTGTGCCAGTGCAGCTCGACGACCGCGACATGCCCACATCATTTTAGTAATCTTTTTAATAATTTTAAGAATTTAATTTGTTTTACTGTACTTTGGAAATTTGCCTGAAGTTTCCACTTGTTGTTGTTCTTCTAGAATGCTCATTTAAAATGTAAATTAATGGCTTATGAAAACCTTTTCTACACTGGTAACTAATACCTGGATTTCTTCTTCAGGGTCCATAGGCTCCACACGGAGACTTTGGGGTGTAGGTGGTGGATCAGGAATTCTGGCACCATGCAGTTAAAGCTTTTCTGCTCCTAGGATGCACTGGTTCACTCTCCCTATACCCTGCCCCCGAGCCAAAGGCACCTCAGTTTCGTTGGTGCCCGGCCGGAGTTGGTCACCATTACGTTGGGGGCTGCTTAGGCAGCCCTAAGGCTTTTTATTCTACTCTCATCGACCTATCCTCAACCTCAAATCACGCTCCATCATCCTAGCTATGGAGCCTGGGGACTTCATGGTATCTCTGGATATTCAGGCCACGTACCTAGAGGTACCTATAGCGCCCTCACATCAGCGATATCTCAGTTTGCTATACAGCAATACTTAAAATTTCAGGCTCTGCCATTTGGACTATCCACAGCTACATGGGTGTTTTCCAAAATTATGGCAATCATGGCGGCCCATGTATGTGGTCAGGGTGTCCGACTGTTACCATATCTGGACGACTACCTGCTCCTAGCAGGATCCCCAGAAGTGCTTCACCGCCATCTGCAGTTAACCATTGCTTTCCTGCACAAGCACGGATAGTTAATCAACTGGAAAAAGTCCTCCTCCTCACAGAGAGGGATTCATCTGGGAGTCCTGCTGGATTTTCAGGATCAGATAATCTTTCTGACATCAGACAAGATCTCCACACTTCAACTACTAGTGCGCAGATGTCTCAACAGTCACCGGGTGTTGATCCACTCAGCAATGCAGGTTCTGGGATCCATGGTGTCCACCTTTGACATGCTGGAATATGCTCAAGTTCCATTCCAGACCTTTGTAAAGGCTGATCCTCTCCAGGTGGAACGGGTTATCCCTTTGGATCAAAGCTCAGATGATAGAGACAGACGCACCTCTGGAGAGAGCACTATCTTGGTGGCTACAGAAACCAAGGGTTGCCCATTTTGGATCCCGGACTGGGTAATCCCAACAATGGACGCCAGTCTCCGTGGCTGGGGCGCAGTGACCAGTCTGCACTCCTTTTAAGACCACTGGACATCGGTTGAATCAACGCTGTGAAACAAAATGTTGGAACTTCGAACTGTTTACAGGGCCATCAACCTGGCCCAGCACATACTTCATGGAAAACCTATACTGGTTCAGTCTGACAATGCCACACCAGTGGCTTACATCAACCATCAAGGAGGTACTCGAAGTCAGGCAGCAATGACCGAGATATCCCGCATTCTGACAAGGGCCGAGGGTCACATCCCGGACATTTCGCCAGTATTCATTCCGGGGTTCTCAATTGGGAAGTAGACTTCCTCAGCTGTCACAACGTGCATCCCGGGGAATGGTCGCTTCACCAAGAGATGTTTCAACTCCTAGTGAACAAATGGGGTCTCCCAGAGGTGGGCCTCATGGCCTACCGACACAATCACAAACTGTCTGTGTATGGGTCCAGGACAAGAGATGCAGAGGCAACCTTTGTAGACACATTGTCAGTGAAGTGGACCTTCCAGTTTGCATACCTCTTCCCTCCAGTCTCCCTTCTTCCTCGAGTTCTTCAAAAGTTCAAACAAGACGGAGGCACTGTCCTGCTGGTGGCTCCAGCTTGGCCCAGACATCATTGGTATACAGATCTTTAGAGTGTCTCCACCGACACTCCGTTCCTGCTGGCTCAACAACTGGACCTGTTGTCTCAGGGTCCTTGCCTTTACCCGGATCTGGGTCATCTGACTTTGACGGCGTTGCTCTTGAGATATCCCCCCTGAGATCCAAAGGTTTCTCTATTCTCAGAGCGCGTAAGCCAGCCTCTCCTCGGATGTACCACAGAGTGTGGCATACTATTTTCCAATGGTGTAGTACCAGATGCTACGACCACCAGGTGTTTAGGATTTCCAGAGTCCTGGCCATCCTTCAAGCTGGATTGGACCTAGGACTCCACCTGGTCTCACTGTAAGTGCATGTCTCTGCTCTGTTCATTTGGTTCCAGTGTAGACCTGCTCCACTAACTGATATCCACACCTTCCTCCAGGATTTCCTCCGGATTCAACCTCCCTTTGTCCCTCCAGTGACTGCTTGGGATTTGTCAGTAGTTCTTCGTACCTTCCAGGGCCCTCCATTTGAACCCCTGGTTTCTGTGGAATTCAAGTGCTTAACAGCGAAGACTTTTTTTTTTTTCTTCTGGCTATATGTCAGCCAGAAGAGTGTCAGATTTAGGGGTGCTCTCCTGTCATTCCCCATTTCTATTTTTCCACCAGGACAGGGCAGTACTTAGGACTCGACCTGCGTTCCTTCCAAAAGTTATTAGTTTCCACATGAATGAGGAAATTGTAGTCCCGGCCTTTCAATCACCAGACCTCTCGGCAGGTAAGGCCTCCTTTGATGTGGTCCGTGCCCTCAAGACATGTGGAACGTACCAGTTCCCTTTGGAACTCAGATTCCTTATTTGTGCTCTATCGATTTGACAAGAAGGGATGGCCTGCCAACAAACATTGGCTAGATGGCTTTGCATGACTATCTCACAGGCTTACACACAGGCAGGCCTTCCTGTACCGGCTACGGTTACTACTTATTCTACTCGTTCTGTGGGTCCTTCATGGGCGCTCGCCATGGCACCTCAACTAAGCAGCTTTGTGAGGCGGCCATGTGATCATCTGTCCATACCTTTCTGAGGTTCTATACCTTTGATACTTGAGCTTCTCAGGATGCTTCCTTTGGGCGCCGGATTCTCTTCTCAGAGCAGGAGCGTCCCCGCCCTTAAAGGACTGCTTTGGGACATCCCCAAGGTCTGCCTGTGGAGCCTCTGGACTCTGGAGAAGAAAATAAGAGTTATGGTAAGAACTTACTTTGTCAACTCTTTCTTTGAAGTCCATAGGATCCACAGGGCACCCACCCTAACGTACCTGGCTTCTTATGGGCTATGTTTCTGGTCACCGGTTTCCCGTCTCCTTCTCTGTGAGAGTGTGATTCTTGTGTGTACCAGTCTTCCTTCTCTTTTATCCTCCTCCGGCCTTTGGCTTGTCACAAACTGAGGTGCCCTTTGCTCGGAGGCGGGGTGTAGGGAGAGTGAACCAGTGCATCCTGGGAGCTGAAAAGCTTTAACTGTGTGGTGCCTGGATTCCTGATCCACTACCTACATCCCAAGGTCTTCATTTGGACCCTATGGATATCGAAGAAAGACAGTTTTATATTAACAGTACAATATAACACAAATTTGTAACATAATTGATCACTGCACTCTTTGTGTGTATGATACAATAGGAAATATACTCTGAGATTCATAAATGTTCTGACCGAACAAAAAAATTACTTAAAGTCATAGCCTGCTACAAAATAACACAAAATTGGATAATTTAAGATAACAGCACAAGTACTTTGTTGCAAAACTGTTTTCTGCTTCTACAGTCTGGCATCTTTGGACATTTAAATTCAACAAGATTCCTGAAGAATGTTTGTCCATTGTGTTCTGTAAAGCATGAAAAAAGTGTCCTGACTTGAGTGGCCGTGGGCTCCAACACTCGTTTCTTCCCACAATCCTTTTGAAATGTTTTTTTTGGATTCTTGTCTTGTTTGAATTTTTTGGGGAATGTTCTTTTTTCGCAATGGTAGCATTTGTTTATCTAACATTTCTCTAAACAAACTGATCCATGATACCTTATACATGGTTTAGAGGACTGGCAACCCTTGCTACAGAAACACCCACACAGCATGATGATGTGCCCCCTTCATGTATCACAGTGGGTACCTGGTACTTTGCATTTTATGTTTATTTTTTTTAGGGCAATGGAAATACTCTATTCCGTCAGAGGACACCAGATTAACTTTGCTCTGGTCACTCCATAAACACCTAGGACCATTCAATGGCCATCCATTTGAAGTGCTGCTTGTCTAAAGCAACCCATGCTCTCCTATTCATGGCACTGATGGAGGACTTGTTGCTTAGACTGTGACCCAGTACGCCGTAATCCTTCAGTCGATGCATTACATTTGAAACATGGACATCTACTTTATCATTTTCCCATAAATCTTGAGTTAATTGTCGCAGACTAGAGTAATCAGCTACCGAGTTAATTGTAATCATTTAAGTCTTCCCTGGTTTTGGTTTTCCAGAGGAGGCCTTGATGTGGCATGTTGACATGGCACCGGGGCCCTCTGGAGATGATTCCAAACAATGACTGTTTGATGCGAGATGCTAAATTTGCGTGCAATGCTTGCTTGAATATGTCCTTGACTTACAACATGTATGACAGCCCCTCTCTCATGTTTGCCTAGTATTCTTTTCTGCGCCTCCTCACCGTACCTATCAGAGGATTCCATGACACAGTCTGAAGACTTTTGAACCATTCAAGGTTTTGTTGTGATTAAAACCATTCTTGCCAATGTCTCGTAAAGTCCCTGTGCTGAGGTGATGTGTGTACTTCTGATATGCTTTTGTGTGTCAATTCAGACGATTGTACAACTGCTACCTCTAAAACTCTAAACACAATCGGTCAAAAAACTTTTGAACTGTATTGTATCTCTACAGCTGGTTTTATCAGTTGTTCTTTACCTCTGTGCTGTATTTTTTCATTGCAGTTTTCAGTTGGCCATAAACTCCACAATAGTGCAGCCGACCAGCAGATATGGAAGAGAGGAGGAGCGACCACATGATAATTGGTCTGCCTCCATACACTGCACAATGTACAGAGGTGATCTCCATTCGCTGCTAGGAATCGGCTAAATGTCAGTCACTTGAATCAGACAGGTGTAATAACCAAACCGAGTGATCCACAACATTTTTCTTCGGTTTTCAGGACATGGGGCTAATTCAATTGTTTTTGCCTGTGGCTAATGGTGCTGAGCACGCGACAGAGCAATTCAATTGCTGCTCTCTTCGGGCGCGTACAGCCCCGGGAACACACATTTCTGTGTGAAATGTGGGCAATAAGTCAGCATTTTAGGCGCCCAAACAGGAATTTGGGTGCCAAAAGCAGGACTAGACCGGTTTAGCCATTTTACGTGGCTAAACCCTGTCTATGCAATATTCATGGGCACCCAAAAAATATTAAATATCGCACCACAATCTCCTGTCACTTTAGACTACATTACTATAGAGTGCGATAAAATCAAATCGCCCACTCTGAATGATAATCATTCAAACCATTTGTGATTTACAGGATTGTCAGGCAGTGCATGTTCAGGTTTAGTCTAATACCTACTGCTCTTTCAAATATAATATTATCTTCCATTGATAGTATTTTTTATTGTGCTTTCATTGCACAAATGATTGAACCCCCACCCAATACTGATGCTTCAGTTTAGCATTTAACCACTTTGCTGTGGATGAGGAGTAGGACTCATCGTCCACAAATACATTAAAACTGCGGACGCAAAGTTTCCATTAATTCAGGGGCACTGACAATTGAAGGTGGGAAAACACCCAGCAGCAAGAGGTTTAAAACAACCAACCTCTTTTGTCCATTTTTCCACAGATTCCTGTGTTTAAGGTCCTCTCAGTAAATACTGTAGTCACAATGGATTTGTGGCTCTGTCAGTGGTCTGTTCCACAAATGCAGTTTGTTACTGGGAGATGGTGGTAGAGGAACTGAAGGTGCAATTTAGTCCCCTGGTAAGGACATGATGTACATTTTTATGTGCATAATTTACAGTTCACTTCATGCAGTCCTGTGTTTGCTGTTTGTTAAGTGTGGAAACTGTCAACCTTTTCCGTTGATTCCTTATGGAAAATACATCTGTCGAATAAATGATAGCATTTCCCTTAATTTTACTTGGCAAACAGAATTTTTAATTTGCACAGATTGAATTAATGGGATTATGCTTTTAGCTGTTTTTCATATTATGTTCTCTGAGGTCTAAAACTCTTGAAATTATTTGTCGTAGACCTCTAGGGATTAAGAGTAATGCTTCTATATATTAGGGAAATTAAATTACACGTGATGGCAGCATTGTAATGGTATATCTGCAAATTTCATTTTTGATCTTGAAATTAAATGTCAGTACCATGTGCAAGGTGGTTTGTGTTGAGCTAGATGGTTTGAATTGGATTGAATGGATCATATTGACATTGGATATTTCACACTTAAATTTTATATAAAAGGTTATGACAGTAATGGACATTAATTTAACTAAATCTGTCCCACGGATTGTCTATCCCTTCCACTTAGTGATTATACTAAGCAAATGTAAGCATACTAATTTTTTTATTTTATCACTTTAGAATTGGCAAAGTGGCTTGGTTTGGTACATGTGCCTAACTTCTGAGCGATTGTCTTTTACTCCCCTATGTAATGCTGATGCAGTACAGATTAGTTGCAGAACACAGGTCATTACCACTTAATGTCACTGAAAGCAAAACTGGCATACTAATCTTTTCTATGAGCTTTGTTAATTTAAATAACATATCTCTGTACAACATTTTTTTTCTTTTTTATGGGATCTTGGGTTCAAACAAAACAATGACAACATTAACCAAACAGACAAGCGGTAAGGGAAAGCTTTGCTATTTTCACGTTTACGGTTCCTAGATGTCATAATGTGTAGCATCACTGTTTGTCTATTGTGCCATATTAATTATTTATATCCGCAATGTGTGAGCCTGCTGGCAGTGTGTGAGCTCTATTCATATATCCCAAATCTTGTCAAATTTCGTTATGTAACCTGTGTGTGTGTGTGTGTGTGTGTGTGTGTGTCTATGTATTTTTCTAATATTCTTCAATTACTAAGACTTTCTACAACAAACAAAATGATTGTGATGGATGTTTCCAGTGTTTGGCCAAGCGAAGTCATGCATAAACCATTGTATGCATTAGTAGCAATTAGGTAGGTCTGGATATAGCCATATCTTCATTTTAAGCTGAGTCTAGGGGAAAAGGGTAGTAGCCTTTCAAGAACTGTGTTGTGTAAATCTATCAATGAATGATCATGCTGTTTCAAATAGGATGTATCAATTTATCTGCTTCAACAAAATATCTTTCACATATTGAATTGATATATATATATATATATATATATATATATCATTTTGCAGCTATGTACCAAATTCTCTCTCTCTCTCTCTCTCTCTCTCTCTCTCTCTCTCTCTCTCTCTCTCTCTCTCTCTCTCTCTCTCTCTCTCTCTCTCTCTCTCTCTCTCTATCTATATATATATATATATATATATATATATACACACATGTGTGTAAGCTGTACTAATTGGTTTCTGATATTTATAGTTGGGTTTTGGGGAAGCTCAATAACCTCTTACTGCACTTAAAGAGCCATCTTCAAAGTGTTTTTTGTTTTAAAGCAACCACACATATGTAATGGGCAGAAACTACATTTGCTTGGGCAACTAGAATTGAGCTTTCATACTTGGCACATTTAATGTTATAATTCTTTTGTTATGATATTTAGTCTATTCCAGAGGTTCCCAAACTTATTCGACAAGGCACATTAACAGTCCAGGTTTTAAGGATATCCATGCTTGACTACAGGTGACTTAATTAGTACCTCAGTCAATTTGATTTAATCACTTGTGCTCAGACATTGATATTTCTAAAATCTGAACTGTTGGGGTGCCTTGAGGAACGTGCTTGGGAACCTCTGGTCTATTCAGTAAATCTGTAGAGAAAAGAATAGTTAATGCATGCACTTATGACTAAAAGTATTATGTTGTTAAATAAAAGGTTAATCCTGGTTGTAAATATAACAAACATTTCAAATTTTGTATAATCAAATGTGTGTTCAACACATTAGACATTTTCATATATCCATCAATCTTCTTGTTCCATGTGTTACAATTTACGTGGGTAGCCAAAGGATCTAATACTCTGACTGGAGCACATGTAATAGAAGTTAAAAACCCGTCTACATGGAACAGTCTGGTCCCTCCAGCTGATAGAAAATCTGTATTATTTCATAATGAGTAATATATATAGAGAAATAGTTAGGGTCCCAAACTGATTTATATGACTCTTTCCAGACTCTTAAGATATTCCTTTTATTAATGTAGTTTGTTTGTGAATAGGATAGTATTGGATCCTTTATGCCGGGTTTCCAAGTTATGTAATGATCCCACTATTTGTCCTTTTAATACCAATGCCTCTTTTGCAGCCATATGCGTGCTGAACTGGACTGTTAATTATAGGTTGGTCAACAATCATTTTCTCCCAAGGGTTTTGATGGGTGTTCTAATTATACACTTTATTAGTTTGGCTAGACTTTGTAATCCAAATGCTGAATCCAAATAAGCAGTTAGATTTTTCCTATTGGGCTCAGTTTCCTTTCCTCGACATGTTTATTTTACTTATTTACAATTATGACGGGATAAAAACTATATATATAAAAATCACTTACCCCCAAACCCCTCACCCTCCCTCCCCCCCCCAAAGAAAAAATAGTTGCATGTGATACGTTTGAAAATAGATCATATGTACATCATCTACACCAGGGCTGGGGAACCTTTTTTCTGCCGAGGGCCATTTTGATATATTTAACGTTATTTGCTGGCCTGGTGCAGGCCATGCCCCCTCCGTTTGATGTCACACAGGGGCGGGGCTGCAATCGACGGTGATTACAGCAATGCACAGAGCATCCTGAGGATACTCCGGGGAGCTGTAAGGGCAGCCCTGTGACCATCTGAAGCGTAATAAGGACGCTTTAAGTGGCACTGCTGCATAGCTTCTGGCTGCATTGTGCCACTCTTGGCACCCTGCTAGCCAAATGAGGCTAGCAGAAAAAAGCTCAGAGGGCCAGACCAAATGATTCCGGGGGCCTTATACGGCCCCCGGGCCTGAGGTTCCCCATCCCTGATCTACAGATTCACTAGACCTTTACCAACAAGCAAAAAAGTTAGAATAATCAGTTTTGTGAAATAAAGTCTTTATTCTAAAGTCTAAGAATACATTTTTGAAATGATAAATCACTCAACATAATTAGTTCTTGTTTATATGACATCTTAATGTAAAGCAAAAATATCCACACATTACCCTGAATTTTGATAATCAGAAAATTGCATCTCAGATGACAAGGAGTCAGGATACTGCCATATTTGGACGACCTCCTGATATTCGCACAATCTTAGGAGATGTTACAATGTCATCTACAAGAGCACGACTGGATAATAAATTGGAAAAAGTCCTCTCTTTCTCCAACCCAGTAGATTTTGCACTTGGGGGTGCTGCTGGTTTCTCTGGGACAGAGGATTCTTCGACCAGAGGACAAGATTGTGGCCCTACAGTCTCGTGTGCGCAGTCTTCTCTGCAAGCAAAGAGTGTCAGTACACTTGGTTATGCAGGTGCTGGGCTCCATGGTATCTACATTCGACATGGTAACTTATGCCCAGTTCCACTCCAGGTCCCTGCAGAACTGGTTTCTGGCTCCTTGGGATGGCCAGTATCATCGGATAAAGTCTCAGATGATCCGCATCTCACAAGATCAATTGATTGGCCAATATATCGTTACCTGATCGGCGGGTGTGTACCAGCGATATGTCTGTGAATGACGTCGTTCAGACATATCGTGTCGGCTCTGCTGCACAGCAGATGCCCAATATATCTGCAGATATATTTGTGCATCGTTGTGTGTGTGGCCGACCAGCCAATGTGTGATAGGTTGGCCGTTCAGCATGTCACCTGGAATGGGCCGGGTTGTTATAATAATCATTCTGAAGTCCACGTGGGAATAGCAGCAACTTCTGTACTGCAATGTGTGTCAGTGTGGGACAAGAGATTCTGTGCGGTCTACTGGAGCTATGTCAGATGAGTAGACTACAGACAGGGAGACCGGGACAGTGTTGGAGGGAAGGCAGATGTCGGGAAGCCCGGAGGAAGCAGTCAGCGGTAGCCCCGGCCAGTGTGCGATGGGACCTGTGGGGTAGGCGGGAGGCATGGTAAGAGGGAGCCAATAGTAGGAGCCCAGACCAGAGGGAGCAGTGAATGATGTGCAGGAGCCACAAGCTTGTGCTCTGCACCCTGCCAGCGGGAGCCGTCCGTGACCTGGGGGAAGGGTGTGGGTTGCCGGTGTAAGAGCTATGACTTGGGGAGGACGGGAGGGGTGTGCCGCTGTCAGAGCTGTGACTTTGGGAGGGAGGGAGGAGTGTGTCGCTGTCAGAGCTGTGACTTTTTGAGTGAGGAGTGTGCTGCTGTCGGAGCTGTGACTTGGGGAGGAGTGTGCCGCTGTCAGAGCTGTAACTTGGTGAAGGGGGGAGGGGTGTGTGGGTGCCGCTGTGCGAGCTGTGACTTGGGGAGGGGGGTGTGTGGGTACCACTGTCTGAGCTGTGATTTGGGGAGGGGTGTGTGTATGTGTGCGGGTCCGGACCTGTGACCAGGGGAGAGGAATGCCGTGACCATTAGGTCAGAAGGAGATGAAAGCAGGTTCCCCAGCCAACAAAAATAAATCGATTTGGGCCGTTGTGTTCAATGTACTGTGGGGTCCGGTGTGTGCAATGTACTGTGGGGGCTTGGGATCATGGCAGCAACACGCAGCGGGCCCTGTTGGAGGCTTCAATGTAGTGGTAACATTAGATCAGGGCTTCTCTTGGGAACAAATTCTACTCAGAGTAGCAGCTCCTTCAGGCCGAGCACACAGTGATACCAACGTTGAGAGGATGAGAGGTATTACAGGGTGTAGGGAGAGCTGGGTGTATGTGTGCAGGGGGAGCAGGGTCAGGAGCACTGGGTGTATGTGTGTTGGGGTAGCAGGGACAAGAGTGTCAGGTGTATTGTGTAGAGGGAGCAAGGGCAGTAGCATCGGGTGTACACTGTGTTTCGGGGGACCAGGCAATGCTGGATGAATGTGTGTTGGGGAGCTGTATATGTGTAGGGTGAGCTCCAGGTGTATATGTGTAGGGGTGGTAGGAATGGGAGAACTGGGTGTATGTGTGTAGGGAGAGCAGGGAAAGTAATGTTTTCCTCTTATGGTTACCTGTGCCTGAATTATGTGAAGTTTGTTTTTAGGAGACATTTGTTTTTTTGCCTTTCGATTTACATCTTACATAGAGTGTGAGGGGACCTAGTGATCTGCAGTCAAACAAGCAGTGCATGCTGATTGAAGCCCTCTTTAATAACCTAGCGGTACTCACCATTGCAGTCAATGGTGGGAACTGTTCATTGTCTGATAGAGGTGGAGGCTCGCCTCTCTAAACCAGTGAACGCTCAGCCCAGGCCTAAGAGAAATGCAGCGGGTAAGCTGTCATTCGGAAAGTACCGTTCTTAGAGGGCGGTACTTATGTTTGTGGGTCGAGAGATAGCGCTTTTTATGTTTTAAGAAGACGGTGGATGCCTACATGGAGCAAAGAGGACATGATCTACGCTAGGAATAGGTGAGTATGGACTTTTTAAAAAAAAAATTTAACAGGTGTCACGGATTCTACTGGACAAGGGTACGTGAATTTCTATAGGGATTCTAGGTAAGTATGTGTGAATGTGAGTGTGCATGTATGTTTTAATAAAATAAACAGAAGACACACCGTGTCAGTATAATTTTAATATTTCTTTTGCAGGTGAACTACAGGTCCCAGCCAGCCCTTAATGCCCCACATGCTGGTACTTGTGGTATTCCAAGTACCAGCATGTGGGGGAGGCTTGCTGGGACCTGTAGTTCTCCAACCAAACACAATATTAGTACATCTCCAGGAGTGTAGTGGATAGCCCCGGGCTATCAGCCCAGGCCTTGGGTGCCCCGGAGACTCCCCAGGGATTCCCGGCCTTGGCTGACTAGTGATCAGGTGTAATGCTTTGGCCAGAGGACCTGGTGAAAGGGTTCCCCTGGCTGTGGCATTACACCCCAGCTAGAAAGAGTCCGATGCTGGTTATGGAAAATACAGGGACCCCTACTCCATTTTGTCCCCTGTATTTTCAAAACCAGGACTGGCTCACTGAGCCCAGTACTGGTTGTGCAAAATACACGAGACCGTCTTTTGTCCCCTATATTTACACAACCAGCACTGGCTCCAAAAAGTCCAGTGCTGGTTGTACTTTTAAGGGATGACTCCACGTAATTTTTTTTTTTTTTTCTTAGATCACTTTACAAGCTTTTTAGACATAGATGTATGTACGGACCTCTCTAATCTGTGTATGTATCTGTGTCATGGAACAGCCCAGTACTTAAATTGGGACAGAAATTTTGAAGATTGTTGACAGGTGTTTTGGCAAGCAAACGATATATGATCTAACAATTTTGAAATTGTCAACTATGCACAGTATAGTGTTTGGTCGTTGGTAAGATTGCTCAGTGTGTATGCACGTTATCATATGTCGGGGAGTTCCAGGGAAATCGGTGAACATTATTGCATCATTTGCAAGTCGTCTACTGTGTACCCAACTTTACAATTTGGAAATTGTTAACAACGCATAGTATATTGTTTGGTCGTTGGTAAGATTCCTCAGTGTGTATGTACGATATCTTATGTCCAGGAGTTCCAGGGAAATCGTTGACTATATTGCATCATTTCCAAGTCGTCTACTGTGTACCCAGCTTTAGGGGAGCAGGGACAGGAGCGCCAGGTGTACAGTATGTGTGTTAAGGGAGCAGAGACTGAGAAAAAAAGGCCTATTTCCTTTTCCTGTGTGCTCTTTAGAACGCCAGCCCATTATGTAAATTGCAGGAAGATATGGCCTATTTCACAACAGATACACCTTTTAGATGACCATGACGGTTGGTCAGTGTGTATGAACAACCACCATCTGCAGATATATCTTTCAGGTGTGTACCCAGCATTAGTTTCTTACAAGCAATTATTTGGCATGTACATATTGTGATAGGATCACTGATAAAGTGGTCTGTGACAGGGACATTTATCCCAAATTCCTGTCTTATGTGTTGTAAATCCCCAGGAGAAAGTCTGCAGTGTAGCAGGCTTGAGTTTCGGCTTTTTGAAAAGCCGGTTTGGGACCTGGGGGTTGTGGGTGAGAGGAGAGGGAGGGCTCCACCCACGGCCACTCCAGGTTTTGGGTCTCGCAGCCTGGTAACAGGCTTGTTAGTTTTCCACCTGAGAGTGGCCAATATAAGCCTAGTGTGTTTAGGGCTGAGTGTCTCACCTGGGAGAGCAGACAGGGAGTTTGCTCAGAGACACTGGAAAACCTAACTGTGAGTGTTGTGCTGTGCCTTTGTTGCTGGTGAGGGCATTAGGCCCTGCCAGGTTCTGGTAGTGAGGGAACTACCTGTGTAGTTAGTGCCCCGACAGGGCTAGGATTTGTGTTTTGTTTTCTTTATGTTATTTCTGACATTGTACAATAAAGACTGGCGCCGACCAGCTTGTACTCGCATCCAGACTGGTGTGCTGCTTCCCTGCTGCTGTGTGTGTGTGTATGGAAGGAGTCCCCTACCCAGGAGAGGGACCTCCTAATCTGACTGTGTCACAATATGTTTATTTGATATTACTGTATATAGTCCTGTGTCAGATCAAACTATATATTTTCAATATACAGTATACCAGTCTTAGGTTCAAGAGAGCCTACAAGTATGAATTCCCTATTTCCCATTCATCCCCTGTGGTGATAACTACACAATCTACAACACAATAGACTGGCTCATTCCTTTTGGCGGGCAAACATTTTGCCATCAACAACATCCTCTGAAACTTAACATACACTCATTTGGTTAGCTGATAATTTAAACATATACACAGTGGATCATCTGTCTATAGATCATTACACATTACCAATATGATTGTTAATATGTCCATTCCGATATGAAATGGACTTTATCATTACAGGGAGTTAAATATCTTGCAAGTAAAGGCACCACAAACACCAGGCAGGCAAATTTATATAGTGACCACTGTGGTTATTTTCCCTTTATGACAAGCCTTTCTACGATTTGATGTACATATATTGTTTCTTGTGCCGGTGATTGCTGCGCGAGCACACAGATATATGTGTAAAGGTTATGTTTACTGGTTATTATAGCTGCTGCGTCCGGTATCCCGGTGCATCGGCCATGTGACATCTTGTTGTGATTATGTGTTGCCATGGCACTTATGTCCGCTGCGGCATGGTTGTCCAGTGGATTCTGGGTATCATGGCGCCACAACTATGTGATGGCTCGCATTGATTGTGTTTCCTTACTCAGCAATTTCCAGTATTGTGACACTGCGATCAGGTGATGGTCTGTTGTTATGCATTGCCATGGCACCCGCTCCTTCTGGAGTAGCTGGTACCAGATTTTTAGCTACACTATGTCTCGGTGTAAAGCATTATGATCATTGGTCAGCCTACATACAGTGGGGCAAAAAAGTATTTGCACAGCCACAGATTGTGCAAGTTGTTGCACTTTAAAAGATGAGAGAGGTCTGTAATTTCCATCATAGGTACACTTTAACTGTGAGAGACAGAATCTGAACAAAAAATTCCGGAAATCACATTGTATGATTTTTAAACAATTTATTTGTATATTCTTACGGAAAATAAATATTTGGACACCTACCAACCAGCAAGAAATCTGGCTTTCACAGACCTGTTACTTCTTTAGGAAGCTCATCTCTGCACCACTCGTTACCTGTATGAACTGGTTAACTGTATAAAAGTCACCTGTCCACACCCTCAAACAGTCAGACTGCAACCTCTCCACCATGGCCAAGACTAGAGAGCTGTCTAAGGACACCCTGATGAGCTACTCGACAGTAGGCAAGCAGCTTGTGAGTAGAGATCAACTGTTGGCGCAATTATTAAAAAATGTAAGAAATAAAAGATCACTGACAATCTCCCTCGACCAGGGGCTCCATGCAAGATCTCACCTCGTGGGGTATCAAAGATAAAGATCTTGAGAACGGATGAGAGATCAGTCCAGAACCACACGGGGTTACCTGGTCAATGACCTCAAGAGAGCTGGGACTACAGTCACAAAGGTTACCATTAGTAACACTACGTCATCATGGATTCAAATCCTGCAGCGCCCGAAAGGTCCCCCTGCTTAAGCCAGCACATGTACAGGCCTGTCTAAAGTTTGTCCGTGACCATCTGGCTGATCCAGAGGAGGATTGGGAGAATGTCATGTGGTCAGATGAGACCAAAATAAAACTTTTTGGTATAAACTCCACAAGCCGTGTTTGGAAGGAAAAGAATGATGAGTGACATCCCAAAAACACCATACCCACTGTGAAGCATGGGGGTGGAAACATCATGCTTTGGGGATGCTTTTCTGCAAAGGGGACAGGACGACTGATCCGTATTACGGAGAGGATGAATGGGGCCATGTATCGTGACATTTTGGGGAAAAACCTCCTTCCCTCAGTAAGAGCATTGAAGATGCAACGTCGCTGGGTCTTCCAGCATGACATTGACCCCAAACACACCGCCTCGGCAACTAAGTAGTGGCTCCGTAAGAAGCATTTCAAGGTCCTGGATTGGCCTAGCCAGTCTCCAGACCTCAACCCAATAGAAAATCTGTGGAGGGAGTTGAAACTCCGTGTTGCCCGGCGACAGCCCCAAAACATGACACATCTAGAGAATATCTGCATTGAAGAGTGGCCTAAAATACCTGTTGCAGTGTGTGCAAACCTGATCAAGAACTACAGGAAATGTTTGACCTCTGTAATTGCCAACCGAGGTTACTTTACAAAGTATTGAGTTTAACTTTTTGATTGTCCAAATATTTATTTACAAATTATTTACAAGAATATACAAATTATTTAAACATCATACAATGTGATTTCCAGAATGTTTTGTTCTGTTTCTGTCTCTCACAGTTGAAGTGTACCTATGATGGAAATTACAGACCTCTCTCATCTTTTAAAGTGCAACAACTTGCACAATCGGTGTCTGTCCTTTTTTGATCCACTGTATATACCTCAGCTTTGTATTAGATAAGCACATTCATTTTTTACTTGATGATTGCCTAGAGAATATATTCTTTTATTCAGTGATGAAATGCTGTGGCTTCTGGTTTGTTACTATCAGTTTTTAGATTGATTGAATTATCAACAGGTCTTCTACTTTGTTACAAGAGTGATTGGCTTGTGGGCTCACATGACCCACTATAGTTCCTATATATATCAGGTCAGAATTTAAAATGAATGTCCTTGAGGAAGGTGCATCTTCAGCATTGAAGCGACTGTTGTCTGGCTGCTATGCCTTTTGATGACTACTGCTGCAGAGATAGCAGAATCCATCATGATGATTTGATGGCCTCAGTGATGAGTAACTTTTTATTATCATGTATGTTTCAGTAAACTAAATATTTTTTCTAAGATTTTGAGTGCCGGCCTCTTGTAATTTTGCTTGACTGTAATTTGGAATTAACACCTATTTTTAATGAAGATTGTGTGTGCAAGTCTTGTTGATTGGTTTGTATCTATATTTATATAAAAACATTTTAACATGCTTTAGCTGTGCATGTTCCATGCAAAACCGTTCTAATCCTACTTTTCTACTCATTCTTTTTTAGTTAATGAAGATGAACTCAGAAGAAAAATTGCAGAAGAACTGGCTCTAGAGCAAGCAAGGAGGGAGTCGGAGAATCAAAAAAGGTTTGTTTGACTGTTACTTGTGTTAGAAATGTATCATTGGATTTAATTCGTACATTTGTACTGTAGAGTTGGCGAGTAAACTGTTTTTTTTTTTTTTATTATTGTATAAATTATGTTTAAAACAAGTGCATTAATATCTTATTAAGGAATTGGTATGATATAACGGCTGCCGCATGGCCGGGAGTTCGAACCCCGGCAGCGGCAGCCCGACAAAACAGCAGAGCCCGGCAGCGGAAGCCCGATTAACGCTAGAAATTCCGATCGTGGTAAGTTAAGTAACTGCTAATCTAACCTAACCCCCCTAACCCTCCTTAGGGGTGCCTAACCCTAAGTCCCCCCCGGGGGTGCCTAACCCTCCTGGGGGGGTGCCTAGCCCTAAGTCCCCCCAGGGTGCCCTCAACCTAACCCTCCCCCCCCCCCCTCCCGCGGCTGTCCACTCGCGGCGCCCGTCATCTGTTCGATCGGGATGCCGGGCACCTGTCTCCCGGCGTCGGGGAAATGACTGGCGTCTAGATATAGACGCCGGTCATTTATCCCACGGCGGGATAAAGCAGTCGGGAAGCCGGCTGCCGGAATCTTCCCGATTGTATACCCTTATTAAGGCTTCAACATTTTTTATTTTATTTTTTGAAGCATTATTTTTTTTAATGTTAAAATAGAGTGCCAAATCGAAAATATAATGTACTTATTTTAGTGTAGTACAGCACTTGTACTGTATGTAAAACGTCCCACTGAGTGTAAATTTGGGGTATTGTTACATACACTATATGGGCACATTTGTGTGAATAGGAATAATTTATCTGTCCATACATTTTGTTTTCGATGAATAAACTTGAAAGGTACATTTTTATTTTACTTTCCGAAATACACTTGCAGAAATATTGAAGTTTGCATTATTTCAAATAACACCCAGCTATTATTCATCAAGCAATCAAAGCAGCCGTCAGAGAGACAATTGGATCAACAAGATGCAACTAGATCAATCAATAACTTGACTTTATTTGTAATTGCAAATGTTGTTTTTTCTGAAATTCATGTTTATAGTTTACAAAGGGAGATTTAACAGTCTGCACTCTACTCCATGGAGAGTTGAGTCAGTGTATTGTAGCAATGTAAAAGATCAATGCAGTGATTTGTGCTTCTGTATACTTGTGTTACAATGTATGTTCCATCTGTGACAATCAGGCACTGTTAGGTAAGCTTATAGATTGCAGTACATAGAACCTGTTCTGACAGCAGGAATGGAAATTAATTGCAGACAGTACAAAATTGGGAAAAAAAAAATTCCATCCTTGGGTAAGTTTTTTTATTTTTTATTTTTTTTAAATATATAAACCTAATTAGTATGTTGGTGACCTTCTAATTGTGGAACAGGCTTTAATGTAATCCTGCAGTGGCGGCACTAAAAGGGTTAATAGTCTATCATGAAAATAGCATAAACAGAATTGATAAATGTGGACATACGTTAGTTTTGAGAAATTCCTTTCAATTAAATAGTTGTATCAAGCCAATCGGCGATTTCACATTGCCCCGTATCCAAGCCCCATAGTTCCTTTGTTCAACAACCCTGATTTTCTACCAGCCTGTTTCCCCGCTTCCTTTAGGCACTGGCAGGATAAAGGGATTAGGGTCTTGAACGATATTACCCATGATTCAATATTCCCTACATTTGCAGACATACAAACCAATTTTAACATTCCACATAAACACTTTTATCAATATATACAGCTAAGACACTTTCATTCCATCATGAAAAATCGGCTTATTAATAGATCATTAACCATCTGCGAATCATTATCCCTTCGTGGCACCAGTTCTAAGGGTCTTATCTCGACGTTATACTCAAGTTTCACGATCTGACACTGATTTAAAAGACCCACATGAATTAGCCTGGGAGGCGGATATAGATGAAACTCTAGATATTGAGGATTGGACAGATATTTTTGTTAATGTAGCTTCTAGCTCTATATGTGTCCGCATAAAAGACAATGCTTCTAAACTTTTCTATAGATGGTACTATGTTCCATCAAGACTGCATAAAATGTTCCCTGATACGTCAAATTTGTGTTGGAGATGTGGCACTGATATTGGGACTTTTTTACACACTTGGTGGTCCTGTCCAAAACTTGTCTTTTTGGGATGAAATTAGATCTCTCCTTCACACCTTGGTCGGATTATATATCCCGTTTAATCCTCAATATTTTTTTACTGCCTCTTTCTGCCCCAGATACCACTCATCACCAACACAAACTTATTAGACATGTTATTCGGCTGCTATCGCTAGTATCGCAACAATGTGGAAAACATCCAAAGTCCCTACGATACATGAGATCATAGCTAAGGTATGGCACGTATATTCTTTGGCGTATATGACAAGCATATTGCATAATTCCTCCAAAAGTTTTACTAAAGTATGGGATCCATGGACCTCGAATTTTCAAATACCCTCAGCATTCCCATAAAGGGCTTCTACAGATACAGATAGAATTGTACAACAATCCAGTCGGGTTTACGTCTTTGTTCTCCAATGTTTTTTTTTTTTTTTCTCCTCCTCTATGTGGTCTGCCACACCACGCTTTCCTTTCTATTTATTTTGTTTTCTATTTTTCTTTGAAAATAGTATGTATAACAAAATTTAGTACACGAGATGTCAATTTTGTATTCTGTTATTTAGAGCCTTTCTGTAGGCTCCATTGTATTTTTTATTCTTTTTTTATCTATTGAATAAATAATAATAATAAAAAAAAAAAAAAAAAAAGAGAAATAGTTGTATCAAACATCTGGGGATTCATTTATTGATCAGTGGCTTTTTGAAACAGTCTATTTTCTGTTGTTTTGTCATGGCTTTTTTAAGAAAAAAAATGCTATACATGCTGTGTATTGCGGTTTATGGAAAAGAAAAAAGGTAAACAATGTAGTTCTTTTATATAATACAATCACCTTGATGTTTGTGTTTTTTTTCATATAAATTTGTACATGAAATTGTTTTACTGTACAGTGTAGCTGTACTATTTACTTTTTTTTTACCTTTTATTCTCCACTTATGTCTAGTTTTCAATCAACAGATGAATTTATATGAATTTGTTATATGTTCAAAATAATTTTTAATTAATATAATTTACTTTCAACATCAACTATGTATGTGAAAGAAGTAAAAAAAAAAACTTTTCTTTCCCTTAAGCCAGGGTGGAAATCTTCCAAATTTGAAGACAGGGTTAACCTTTCAGGAATGAACCACACCCTTCATTTAGGAGGAGTTAAGGTATTTAAACTTGTTTGTGTGGATCATTCAGGTGGAAAGAGAAGGATGTGGACCTTTAGCACACCTCTGTGTACTGGACTTAACATATTGCTGTTCTTCTGTGATGCCATATTGCGATGTTCCTCAACTATTGTTAGTACTTCTTTGTTAGAAGCTATTGCACTGGATTTACCTTTTCACTGGTATTAAAGCCTGTTTGTTTTGAAGGACTTCAGTTTCAAGTGGTCACCCAAATCTACATGTTACATGTAAGCAGTGGCTTCAGTTTCAAGGGTCCTAGATAAAACACTATGGAGGCTTTGATGCAACAGTTTTGGACTATTTGCAGAAACAGCAACATGATTTTTGGGAGAAAAATAAATTGACCCAGGGAGAATCGCAGTTGAAGCAGTGATGATGGATCCAGTACTTTCCAAAATGCAGATCACGGATGATAAGGCCTTCCTCATCTCTTTTGAAAGGGTTTCTATCTCTCAAGCCTGGGCTGAAAAGTTCCTAGGCCGTATGGATCGCCGTGCTGTTAACAGGGGAGGCCCAAGTTGTCATTTTGCTTTATGATCCTGCTGTCAGACCTTGGGTCCAAGCCCATAAATTTGCTGCCGTCACAGTTAAGTGGTTGCGACCTGAACAGCATACCTCTGCTCAGTTGGTAGAGATTGTCACGCTAGAACAGTTTACTGGAATTCTTCCTGCCTCTTGAGTTCTTTGAGCCAAGAATATGGAGTCCGCTGTCCGGGTGCTGGAAAATGAGAACATAGAGGGCCTCTCTTATTTAACCAGGTCGTAGTCTCCACGCCTTCTTTCTAAGTGAAACGCGTCTCCACGCAAGTTGTCACCAGGCTTGGATCCAAACCGTTCCCTTATCAATAGATGTCCCCGGGAAAGTCCAGATCCACTTGTCTTTGCTTCCCTATGCATTGAGAGGCTTTTCACGCCATAAATCTCTCTACAGGGAAGGAGATGGCAGCCCGCTTCCTGGAACTCAGTAGTCTGGAGCTTGTGAGTCCTCAACACCTACACCTCAGGTGTGTTCATCATTTGGCCAGTCTGGGCTTCACAAATTGATGTGTCCGTAAATGTACTGCTCCTTTTCGTGGGTATTTACCACCTCTGAAACATGCCCTGTTCTACCTCTGATACAGGTACTTGTACAGGTGGGAGACAGAATGGTAAAGGGCTTGGTGTGCTCTGGAACTGATACTACCCTGGTACCCTCTAAATTGAGAACTAACTGAAGGGGCAGACAGATGGGTGTGACACATATTGGATAGACAGAGAGCATGGACCAGCTGGTTAGGATGAGAGATGGATGGCTTTGATGAAGTATTGGGTTTTGAGAGCCCATTTGAAGTTTTGTAGAGAGGTGGCTGGTCCGTTAGGGAGAGTTGGGAAATTCCAGAGGTAGGGAGCAGCACATGCATAATCTTGGAGGCAGGAGTGAGAGGAAGTAATCGGTTGGCAGGAGAGGTGGCATTCAGGTTTGGAGAGATGTAGATGGGTGAAGAATTTGTGAGGGCTTTGTAAGGGAGTGTGAAAAGCTTGAATTGGGTTCTGAAGGGGAGGCAGATGTAGTATAGATAAAGATAATATTGGCAGTCAAAAGAGCTCACCTAAAGATGACATTTAGAGGGAGAATGGGACAGGTCCAAGACCTTGGGAGACACCTACTGTTAGTGCAAGTGGGAGGGAAGTAAATAAATGAGAGGAGACAGAGAAGGAAAGTTCAGAGAGGTAGGACGACAGCCAGGAGAGGGCAGTATCATGCTGGCCAAAAGAGTGAAGGATTTGCAGGAGGAGAAGGTGGTCCACCGTGTCAAAAGCAGCAGAGAGGTTGAGAAGAATGCGCAGAGTGTAGTGGCCCTTGGATTTGGAAGCAAGGAGGTAATTGCTGACTTTAATGACGGCAGTTTCAGTGTAGTGGAGAGGAAGGTAGCCAGACTGAAATGGGTCAATCAGGGAGTGGAAGGAACGAGAGGAGGTAAGGCAGTTTTCAAACAATATGCTCAAGCGAGAGTTTTTAGAATTGGAGATGTTGCCCATAGCAACCAATACGATTCTATTTAATATTTACCAATCACCTTCTAGAAGATAATAGCTAGAATCTGATTGGTTGCTTTGGGCAACATCTCCAATTCTGAAACCTCTCACTTTAGTAAATTTACTCCAAGGCGTTTGGAGGCAAAAGGGAGGTGAGAAATGGGTCAGTAGTCACAGTGAGTGTTAGGCTCAAGGGTAGTTTTTTAAGAATAGGGCATGCTTGAATGCAGAGGGTATACTGCCATATGAGACATTGTGGGGGTAGGCAAGATGGGAACAGGCAGAAGGAGAGAGGGAGCGAAGGAGGTGCGCATGTGGGGGGGTTAGGGTCAGGAGGAAGGGACACTGGATGAAGGCCATGACTTAATTTCCAGATACAGGGGAAAAAAGTCAGTTGGTTAGAAGGATGGGAAGGGGTAGGCTGGGAAAGGAGGGGGCGGCGTGTTGAAGGTCTGGTGGTATATGATGTTCTGTTGCATGGAGTCAATTTTAGATGTAAAGTAGGTGGCAGAGACCAGGACTGAGAGCGAAGAGATTGAGGAGGGGTGGACAGAGAAGGGAGTTGACAGTGGGGAAGAGACGACGTGGGTTTGAAGACTGGAAGGAGATTAGGTTTTTTGAATGGGGCTGTTTAGAGAGGGACAGGGCAGCACTGTAGGATAAGATAGAAAAGGGGAGAGAATTGAGTTGCGTAGGGAGCATAAGGAAATGATGCAGATAGCCTCAATGTTCTGTTTAGTGAAGGTGGGCTTAGGAGGAAAAGGCGGAGAAGTAGAGAGGGAAAAGTTCAGAGAGAGAAGGTGATCATCAGATGGGGGGAATTTGTGCAATCAGAAATATCACAACATTGAGGCGGTCCATGGGAGATACCAAATGATGATGTAAGTGTAAGGAGTTTAGAGGCAGCGGATTCTGTGTGTGTGTGTGGGGGGGGGGGGATAGAGGGGAGGGATTGTATACTTACCATCCAAGCGTGATTCTGTCCTAGCTGGGTTTCCAGCCGCCGGTATTTCATACTGATTCCGGGAGACATTGCGGTAGATTTGCAGAAATGAAGGTAAATGTACAGTGTTTATTATTAAGCAATTGTTTATCATTAAGCAGAATAAATGTGGAGATTTTATGGGTACATATATTGAATATTAAAGTAGACTGTTAGAAGTTAGAGGATTTGAGGCTAGACAAAAAAAAACATTGGTAATTCATATAGGACTTTCAAGGATGTAAAGGCAGATTGACCTTGGTACAGATATACATTCAGATGTTTGTGAAAAACAGAAAGCAAGTGAAGTGGTAAGTTCTTGCAGTGTCCAGAGAGATCATTGGTGAGAGTCCCTGTTAGGTGTTTGTTGTGAGAATGTAGTTAACTCACATTTATTGTTTCAAAGCAGTCCTTCTGTAGTAGATATTACTGATGGAAAACAGAAGGCAAACATTAATGCTGGTGTAACGCCTAAATTCTAATTCGCACTTTGAAAATATGCAATTACGGTAAAAAACAAAAACTTAACAAAACAAAAAAAAATGGCGTGCCCCCGACCCCCCCCACCAAAAAAAAAAAAAAAATAGCAACCAGCCCCGAGCTTTTGGTGAGCCAGTGATGGTTGTGCTTAAATACAGGGGACAAACGACGTAGGGTTCCCCTGTACTAGTCGGAACCAGCTCTGGTTGCCAAAATACGGGGGACAAACGACGTAGGTACTTTGCGTAACCAGCACTGAGCTCCGGTCCTGGTTCTGGAAATCCGGGGGGGGAAAAAATGAGTAGGGTCCCCTTGTATTATCCAGAACCAGCACCAGACGTTTTCTAGCGGGGGGGCTAATGCCACAGCCAGGGGAGCCCTTTCACCGGGCCTCCCAGCCAAAGCATTAACCCTGACAGCTAGTCAGCCCAGGCCGGGGATCCCTGGGGAGCTGGGCCACCCCCCAACAATGGGGTCCCCCTCTCCAGGGCACCCCAAGGGGGAAGCCATTATTATTATTTTTTTTAACACAGGTTTTTTATTTTATTTTTACTGCAGCAGCAAATCATTAGATCGTGCACAATAGATTGGGTGAACATCGTGCAGCTCAATTAGACTCACACAGTGTATCCAATCATTTCAGAATAAAACACAATGGAGATCCAAGTTTACTGACGTTTACAGCAATAAAGTAAAAAAAGTATGGAGAGGTGGTAACTACCAAAAAATAATGTCCGAAGAACAAACTGGTTGGATTTATAAATTAAAAACACTAACACCAAACGGTCTGAACATAGATTTTGAATTTTCGGAATTCTTGAGAGAATAAGCCCCAATCAAAAGGATCAGACTGTATGTGATACCTACATACATACCACCCTAGATCTATCCCCAACTACTTCTGAACTTGGAAGCTAAGCAGGGTTGGACCAGATTAGAAATGAGGAGGGAGACCACTCATGAATATCTGGTTATGTAGCTATATCACAAATCAACAGTACGTGTCCTATACAATACGGGGCATAAAAATAACAAGTGAAGATGTACAACATCATACTATACAGAATTCTAGCCGTAACATCATTCAGAGGCGATTGAACTGAAGACCTACTAATAACAACCAATTATCAAGATTAAAACAACTGAAAATCTTCTAATCTTCCTCAACAAAGGATAAAGAGAGTATGGGACACTACTACTGGAATTTTTAATAAATACTGATTTATGTAGATATATGGTCAAAATACTACAAACATAATGCAACATATTCGCATGTTCAATTTTCACATGTACACCCAGGGAAAAATACATCAGTGCACTGACATCGTAAGCACATAAGTGTCCTATGTACATATGCTCTGCACTTATATCGACAAACATACCCCAGTTTCCATGATCAACTTACAATCTTCTGTGAATCATTAATTATATTTTTATATACATTTTTTATATTTTTTTAGATTTTTATAAAAAAATATTTTTTATAATATACAGATGTCCTCGATGCTTTTTCAATTTTATTCACCTGTATTCATCCATCTTGATGTATTTATACCATTTTATATCAATTTAAGTTAACAACATTATATTCTCTACATATTTGGATTTGTTTTATTTATATACAGTAATATATATATATATATATATATATATATATATATATATATATATATATGTATATATATATATTTTAATAGAGTGTGTGTGTATATATATTTATATATATATATATATATATATATGTGTGTGTGTGTATATATATGTGTATATGTATGTATGTATATGTATGTATATGTGTGTGTATATATATATATATTTATTAATTTTGTGGTAAGACATGTCAAAAGGTACACTTTCCATTAAGGCTGAATAAACACAGCAGAGACTGGAATACTACTGCACCTGTCTGATTAATGAGGAAGCAATCAAGCATGAGAATAAAAGGACACTATACTAGTCATCAAACACTACAGCCCTGACGAAGCCCGAACAGGTACTAGCGGGTGAAATGTGTTGGCCACGCCCCCTTTCTATACGCTCCACTGATTCCGGTTCCAGCACCCCCTACGGGGTTCAGCGTGCACGCTGACCACCGGAGCGCTTCTACACAGCGGCCATTACATTCCATCTGCCGACCAACAGCACAAGCGCTAGAGGAGGACCGGAGAAGAAGCAAGAGATCGGGAGGCTCACATACCATTTTACCACACTTTGGGGGATTCTCATCTGGACATTATGCACAGCAACGATATGAGGTAGGAGGGGCGCGCACCCATCCATATTTTATACTATATACCTCCAGCTGACGAGCTGCGATTAGACACTATTGTGACTAAGGTACCTCCTACCAATATACATTTACATCAGATTGGAATCATTGAACCACCTTTTTCCTCCTTTTTACTTTTCACATGGTCGCAATTTTGGTCAAATGATGTGACCATACTCAAATGCTACTATATTTTAATTTTGTTTTGATTTGCTTCGTTTAGTTTGTGTAACATTGTCATTACATATATATCCATTTTACTGTAAATTATATATCTTGATAATCTTTATCTGAACAACTTTTTGAACTATTTGAATCCATTTTAACCTATTAAATCATTATTACATTTTTATTGCATTGTGGTTGGTTTTAACTCATCATTTTTCATGTGTTGCACTAACAAATAGACACTAATTCTTTATTACATATCTAGTCAATGTTATCCTTACCACTTTTCTACACAGATTTTATTCTGAGATTTATAGTGTAATGGAAATAAACATAATACTCATTTAAAACTGAGACTTCTGTCCTGGTGGCAATATGTGCCAGAGGTCTAAAACCAAATGCAAGCAAAGGCTGTGATGTAATTGGCACCATTTGTCTAGGTGACACAGTGAATGACTTGGCAGAGGCAGATGGTGCCATGCCTCATGAACTTTTGGAACGGGAATGGGCTTCTGGTCATCTGGGTGCAGCTGCTCTCTTAAGTTCTGCTGGGGATTCTGTGCAACCTTTTGGAACAGTTTTGCAACATCCTGCACAGAAGGAGCACATGGCGGCAAACTATCAACCTGCTATCTTCACATTTGTGTTAAGAAAAAGTTAATTTTAAATGGAAAGAAAAAACTATATGCATGCCTGCACTATTAGGTGTGACAATTTTAGAATAATTACCACCGAAGCCATCAAAACCCGGGGGTATGTTGTTGGGTAAAGACGAGATACAGATGTGTCCTTATACATCTAACCTCAATACACCTTTCGACGCAAGACGCCTGGTGTGAGTGAGGCTCTAAGTCTTGTGTTACTCAGCTAATGCCGAGCATCTTTTTCACCCAAAAATACGTTTTAGTTGCGATGTGACTATGATGCACAAGGAGAATGCACTGATTAATTTGATATGACTGAATCTGTATACGAAGCACAGAGGAACTTGGCATGTGAAAACCCTATGGCCGCTACATGATAGCACTTCGTATACAGATTCAGACTCTGTCGCATACAGATAAAGTGTTGCTTACAAAATTAATCAATGCAGTCTCCTGGCCCGTATTAGGTGTATATTTACTAAACTGAGAGCTTTCAGATATCGAGATGTTGCCCATAGCAACCAATCAGATTCTACTTAACATCTAACTAGCACCTACTAGAAGATAATAGCTAGAATCCGATTGGTTGCTATGGGCAACATCTCCACTTCTAAAAACTCTCACTTTAGTAAATCTACCTCTTAGCCTCAATGTGATGCGACTAAGGTACACCAGTAGACTGCTCTGATTTATTTGTGCATCTCAATGCGATGAAGATGCATTTTCTGACGAACAAGATGCTCAGTGTTAGCAAAGTCGCAACGGACCTGACACGCAGAGAGAAGCTGTGTGGCACAACTGCAGCAATAGTATATGAGGACACATCTGTAACCTTAAAATCCTCAGATATGTCTTTATTCAAGAATTCCTGCTGTGCTGAGGATTTTTGTTAAATTGGCCTCGTACAAAAGTCGACAATAAAGAGAGGTATCGTCCGGAGTGTCAATGCAGAGAGCCTTGTGATAGGTTTGGAATTCTTTATGAGGTCAGAGGTTGAGGTAACCCTAGCAACAGTAACCAGATCCTTAATTACAGACAGTCGGTGGGCCGTCTGATGAGATTAAGTCATCTTAGCCAAAACTCTCTGTCCCATGTAAAGTAAAATTTTCCTTCATTTGAGAATTTACTGGTGCCAATATTTCTGGTGCCCGTCGACGAGTGTGTACCAGCGATATATATGTGAATGATGTCACATTTGCAGACATTTCTGGCCATCCGCAAGTGTGTACGGGAGATCAGATGATCACCTGGACACATGCAGCGGCAGCCACGAGGAGGAGGGCGGACCTCACCCGCCCCGCTTCCCGGCCTGCTGTAAAATAATATGGGAGTATTTACAGAAGAAAGGTTGGTTAGGAGCATAAAGATTCAAGACAGTAAATTTTTCAACCCCGTATAACTACGTCTAAAAATAGATATCTGCTTTACGGATCAATCAGAGAATCCGTAATTGAGTAATAAAGGTGACTGAAAGAGGATGGCCATCCCCCATTTCTAATACAAATCAGGAGCAGAAACACACGCCTAAATCCTAGAATCACGCAGGGTCATACCCTGAACCATGTTCCAATATTCCAGTCTCCTGTAGAAATACATTATCAGGGGATAAAGTTTTTAAATGAGAAGTAACATGTCTACTCCTTGTGAGAGGAGTTAAAACCGCCCACATTCCACAACACCACACACACACCATGGGAATTCTTAGAAGAGGTTACTGCTAAAGGGGTTGAGAGAGACATCAACAAACAGGCATAGCAGAAAACATACATATCATGGAGGGCATCTCGCCCCAGTGAGCAGGATGACCACACCGTTAAATAAAATCGATTACGCCTGGGGAAAAAAAGAAATCTACAAATAACTCAAAAAGAATCGAACCAATGTGTGTTGCACTGAAAACAGATCAATCCAAACCGCTACTGTTTTCAAATTTTCTACCCCCGAAGATGATATGTGATCACTATTTGTGGGACACACAAAAATAGAAAACATGATAAAATAAAACATACATAAAAAAACCCAGTAAAATAACAAAGTTTGCATATGTAAATTTGAGGTAATAAACAAAGGGAAATGTACACCTCCCAAAAATTTAAAGAACGTTAAGGGTATCCCATAAGAGGTAAATGCATAAGAAAATCTCCTGTAAGGAGATCTACAGAAGAATGCATCAGGGAGTTGCAGTTTCTGAACATATTCATTAGCTACCACAGGGTTGTCAAATTACACAGTTCGGGGCCATTGCCATTAATCCTCCACTTGGCAGGATAAAGAAGGGTGAAGTTTGCGTGAATGTCAAAAGGGTTTTACAGAGTGGAGAAAATTCACGCCTTCGCTGCACAACCAGGGCAGAAAGTCCTGAATTCTATATCGCTCGACAACCAGGATGCCTTCTTCCTATAGGATGCTAGGACAGCCTCTTTGTCCAAAAAATTAAGGTTTTTAGCAAAGAAAGGTCTAGGCCTATTGCCCGACGCATCCTACAAATGAAAATGTGGAAAACTGTGAGAAAATTGTTCGAATTGACCGTCGACTTCTACATTCGAATGATAGTAGAAATGGTAAACATCGACAAAGAAACTGTAAGGCAAGTTTTGCATTAAGAATTTAACATGACAAAAGTTTGTGCTAAGATGGTTCCAATGCTTCTCACTGCCGAGCAGAAAGAAAATCGAAAGCGAATTTGGACAGACATTTTGGAACAAATTCAAGCATGTTCGCATTTTTATTACCTGTAAAGTTTTTCCCTGTGATGAAACCTGGATTTTCCAGTACAATCCTGAAACAGAACACGCTGGAAAATTCCATAATCGCCAAGATTGAAGAAATCCTTTGTTGAGCACAGTTGGTTAAATCAAATTATTGAGGTACTAATTAAGTCACTTGTGGTCAAGCATGGATATCTCTAAAACCTTAACTTTTGGGTGCCTTGAGGACCAACCGCTGACATAACTCTTTCATACCTGCAACACTTCTAAAGCAGGGTATACACTTATAGACATATCGTTCATTCGAGCAGCGAACAATATATCGATAGTGGATCGACAGGTGTGTACACCTGATTTGTCTGCAAAACAACGTTGTTCACAGACATATGGCGGGTTGGAAAGGGATAGAGTGCTTGGACTGCACACTATAATTTTAAACATAAGAGGTGCTATAATGCTGAGACTTGTAGTATAATGCAGGGGACAAAGAATGCAGTTGCACACTCCAAAGTACTAAGAACAATGATAGTCCAAATAATCCTGATAAACTCTACAATTAAAATGGAGTATAAGTGAGGTTTTTAGTACATGTTTGGCCAAAAATGTTTGCCCATCCACCACATCAAGGTGAACCCTATAAGATGGATCCCTAACATCCCTAATTCTAACACATTGTCATTTCTTCTTGGGGGTCCATAGGGATACCATGGGAATATTATGATTGGAAGACCAGGCACCAAACCGTTAAAGCTTTGGCTCCCAGAATGCCCTGGCTCCTCCTTCATATATACCCCGCCCCTAGCCATAGGACTTCAGTTTGTTCGTTTGGTGCGGTAGGATCAGATGCACCTTTGTGACAGGGGACTGCTCAGGCAGTCCTAAGCTTTTTATTTTATGATTTATTTTATTTTGTTTTTTTGAGATGGCAGTACCAAATTGCTGTATCAAGACACACGTACTGCGACTCCATCTACCTCTGCCAGGCCGCAAAATAAGTGCTGGTGATTTTGGCGGGTTGCAGCTGAACTTTGCTAGCAGCAGTGCTGCGACCTGGACTGCACCGGATGCTCGTAGATGTCAGGTAAAACTATTCCTCTCTTACGGGGAATCGCGTGCGGCAGTCCTTTCTTCTGGTGTCAGAGATGCACCAGAAGCCGCTGCTGTCAGGACGAGGGATTGACCGCATCCTTACTACACCAGCCGGGGCACTGACCCCGGGGATCGGCAGCAGACGCATTCTGCTGCCACGAGGCCAGTGTACCCGGCTAGTTAATGCAGCTTAGGGGAGGTAGGCGCTCCCCCAGCAGCTGCTCCCCCGACCCAGATGCAGTCCCCAGTGATCACGATGAGTGACAAAATATGTGTGTCCCAGGGACCCTTCACATTAAAAAAATGGGGCCCTACCTGACCATTTTTTGGGTCCCATCATAATTTATGCTTCAGAGCTCCCCATTTGCCTCTCAGACCTCCCCTAACCCCTTAGAAATGGTGCCACACAGCCATGCCCGGCCTTTACACATTATTCCGCACATTAATGCCCTTTACACATTTTGCCACACAGCCATTTTGCCCCCAGTAGTTATCCCCCCCATGCATTGCCCCCAGTAGTTTACCCTTTATGCATTGCCCCCAGTAGTTATTGCCCCAGTATTGGCCCACTTATTTGCCCTTTAGTGACCTGGGCCTAATGCCCAGGTCACTCACACCTTCAATTGGGCCTAATGCCCCCTATGTAGTCCGGGCCCAGTGCCCACCTGTATACCCACAGGCGTAGTTCCTGAATTTATCCCACGGGCCTAGTGCCCGACAACCCTGGTGGTCTAGGGAGGGGTTCAATAGCGGTGGCCCAAGGCCACCCACCCGTATGGTGGAAGAGGCTGCGGGGGGGGCTTCATTAGCTCTTTTTTTCTTTCCACTCCCGCAGTCCTCTTCGGTCCTCAGCTTCATTATTCTGCCGCTGGCCTGTCCTGGCCAGCGGCGCCACCTCTTCCTTTCTTCCTCCTTGATCACGCCGTCTTCTGGCGTCTTGCGTGGCCGCCGGAACTGTTGCCTCGCCGCTCTTCTCTTGTCTTCGGGAGGTCTTCACTCCTCCCCTCCGCCGCCAGACTGAACTTTCCAGTCTATCTGACGCTCATTGGCTGCTATTACAGATAGCATTGTGTCTTTGTCAGGGGGACGCGCTGTGCTTCAGCCAGCTGTCAGGGATTAGCCACAGCACAGTGCGTCCCCGGGGACCCGGCTACTTTTTAAAGGTGAGTGCCCATTCCTCAATATCGGGTAAAATACGTGCTATAGCGCGTATTTGCAAACACTGAGTCCCTACGAAGGGTTTCACGCATCAGGGTTGCTCCACCTACCCTCCACGTGTATGAAATTCTCACTGATCACGCTCAGTGCGCCCGGTAGCTGTTGGTCTCAGGAGGGTCTGGGTCAGTCTCCCTGTATACCTCTCCCTTGGTTAAGGTATACGGTGCTGTATGTCCTACCATTCCTTTGCTTTGCTGTAGTCGATTTAGAACCAATTGTAATTATATTACATGTGCATTTTAAGTGACTGTGTGCTAGCTGCCGACTTATCTTATTTTTTATTTCTATCTGTCAATTACAACTAACTGTTATTTCTTTCTGAGTACTTCACATTCATTGAGATTTTGTGAAGGCTGTCACATAACTTTGCGATTTTGCCTTTTACTTTTAATATGTCAAAAGATAAAGGGAAACAGGAGGGTGAGCCAACTGTGCTAGTTTCATGTAAATCATGTACGATTTATGTGTCCTCACAGGACATAAAGTAGGGTTTGTGTATTGTCTGATATAAAGAGCCACCTCACCAGTCCGGTTTACCTGTTGTTGGACAAGAGCCATCTTCGGTTGCCTCTTTGTTCCAGGTTATGATGCAGGTGGTGGATCATTTGGCTACTCCGACGATACCTCCTTGGATGGGGTGTCCACATATGTTTACACCTTATATGCATTCCTCCACAAAGGATGTTGAAGGCCATTCTCAAAATATGGCACCATCTAATGTTGAAAACAGACCGGTAGTGACTAGAGCTCCTAAACGCATGTTGTCTTTATCTCATTCTGCCCAACATATGGATTCAGACGCATCATCAGAGGAATCCGATGATGAAAAGAAATAATGGGAGCGCTAATGCAGCTGCTGGTTTGAAAAGTAGTAAACAATTTAATCAACAATTTTTAAAATACAACACATTAAAACAATGCTATACCATGGTACGCAGTTGGAACAAATACACACTATATGCCCAATGGCCACATTGATAAAAATTCAGTGTTACATGGATCCGACCAATCGCATGCAAAATAAAAGATAAAAGTGTAAACTAAACTAATTTGTATGGAATCCCATTCTTAGTACACACAAATAAGCAGCAAGGCATGCACTAGATCTTTTAAAAGAAATTCCAGTCACAGCAGATGTTGGAGCAAATAAGCAGGTTAAAATTGTGGGTATTAGCAGCAAAGTGTGGCAGTTAGTAATGTCATTAAAAATAAGGTCCAGTCACTAGAAGATACTGTTGTATTGAAAACAGGGTATATTACCATCCAGCAGCTTTTCCCATTTTCATAGATACCTGCAGCCAAGTGAATCTTGCCGCTACCCTAATCAGGGGAGAATGCTGGAGCTTTGATACAGTGCTTATCCTTACACTGCAATAGTGTGAACACGAGCACCAATGAGATAGCGCTGTGTATGCCGTATGGTCTTGGGGAAGCGATGGTCCAAGGCAGAGGGAACTCTACTCCTATTCCGCGGCACTACAAGCCAGCCACGATACTCCACTGTGTAAGGAGACGCTGGGGATGTAGCGATAAATCACTTCCGGTTTGCCGAGCTTCCAGCTCCTGTGTCTGAACAGCTCACTGAGCTCATTGAGGAGGCATGGGGTAACCCTGAAATGCGATTTTATGTAGATTCCTATCTGAGAGGGGCTGCAGAGGATGCTGGAATTTTAGCTTCTAAAACATCAGCAGCATTCATAGTAGCACGCAGGACTCTTTGGTTAAGATCTTGGAAGCTGATACAGGATCAAAGAGAAGTCTGGAAGTCTTACCTTTTCATGGTAAGGTACTTTTTGGAGCAGAGTTGGATAACATAATTACTACTCTGGCTGCTTAAAAGTCAGCAGGTCTGCCATCTACGTCAAATAGTAGAGCTAGGCAGGTTTCTTTTCAGTCCTTCCGTCCTCAGGAAAGAGCTAAAGGACAGACTTTATCTAGGCTGACTAGTTTTCGTAAGTCAAAGCGACAAACGAAGAGGTCTGACCAGGCAAGACGTTCAGCTTCTAACCCGGATAACAGGCCCTCGGCCTGATGGAGCGGGCCGCCTCCTGGAGGATCCTAGGGTCGGGCGAATTCTTCAGTTTGCGGATTATTGGCATCAAACAACTACAGATGCCTGGGTCCAAGAAGTGGTCTCTCAGGGGTATGACCTCAATTTCAGGAGACATCCGCACCATTAGTTTTTTGCCACTAAACCTCCATCAGATGTGGAGAAGGCCTTCGCTTTTCAGGAAGCCATTCACTGCTATAGGCAGGGGTAATATTTCCGGTTCCTGTGTCCCAACAAGGAAGGGGTTATTACTCAAATCTATTACTTGTCCAGAAACCGAATCGGGCATATCGCCCTATACTGAATCTAAAAACCCTCAACACTTTTATCCATGGTCAATTATTTTGGCTATGGAGCTGGGAGATTACATGGTTTCTCTGGATATTCAGGATGCATATCTCCATATTCCAATTATCCCATCCCACCAGGAATTTTTACAGTTTGCTGTCCTTGAGCAACATTACCAATTTCAGACTTTACCCTTTGGCCTTTCTACAGCTCCCCGGGTATTTACCAAAATGATGTCAGTCATGACAGCTTATCTCAGGTGTCAGGGAGTCAGAATACTGCCATATCTGGACGACCTTCTCATATTGGCACGGACTCTGGTGGTTTTGCAACACTATCTTCAGCTATCTGTAGCCTGCCTACAAAGGCACGGCTGGATCATCAATTGGAAGAAATCATCACTTTCTCCAATACAGCAGATGGTACATCTGGGAGCGTTTTTAGATTCTCAGACACAAAGGGTGTTTCTGCCAGAGGACATGATTGTGGCCTTATCAAAGCGGATACACATGCTGCTATGCAGGGGCGTATCTACCTCTTGGCCAGGATGGCACTTGCCAGGGGTGCTGGCCAAGGGAGGGCGCCACTTGGTGGTATCACCCACGGCCAGGGAACCTGTCAGCATCATATTCAGTAGGGCGAGTGACCGCTGCCACGAATTATGAGCAGAACGAGCCATCCAGCGTTCTGCTCTGAGTACATCTCCCCTATCAGGCTGGGAGAGTGCTGGGTCAGAGTGTCCCGACCAGAGTGCCGGATTAGGGGGGGAAGGGAGCATGTTAGACTGAATCCTTCTCTCTCACCCGTCTTAAACCCAGGGGTTGGTAGTCCCAGTCTGTCAATCGCTGGCAGCGGCAAGTGCAGATGCCTTAAAAAAACAAAACAAAACAAAAAAAAAACCTATTCTAATTTGCACTGTCCACGGCATCTGCACCGAGAGAGGAGATGATGGACAGGACATACTACTTGTTGCCATAAAGGGAATATGTGGTTACTGCATTCTTTTTTCCAGGAGGCACAGAAATATACCAAACAGCTCTTCTGGTGGGCGTCACATAACTTGCGCATACCACGACCCCTGACCTCTCCTCGGCTGACTAGCTGGGGCTTCACTTACCGGGCCAGAAGATAGAAGATGGCAATGAAAATTGAAAAATTCCATCCAGGCACCAGCTGCCTGCTAGTCAGCTAGCCACGCCCCCTGGGATTCACGTGGCTGCATGCTGTGAGGATCTTTGCATAGACACGCCCCCTGGGATTCATGTGGCTGCATGCTGTGAGGATCTTTGCATAGACATGCCCCCTTGGATTCATGTGGCTGCATGCTGTGAGGATCTTTGCAGCAGCTGCCTAGTTTAGCACTTCCTGGACTTTTACTCCACCTCCTGCCAGTGCTGCTGTCATTGAATAGGTAGGTAAGTGTTAGTAAACCTCCTCTCCTAGTGTGTATTATTCTCACCCCCCTGTCTCTGTCTACCCTGGGGTTTATGGGCATCTGTGCCCACCTGTTTGTGTTCCTGTACTATGACCTAAACCTCCTCTCTGTTTCCCCATCTGTCTTTGTCAACCCCCCTATTTCCTTTCTTGTATTTGTATCCTGGGAGGTTAATGTGTGTGCTTTAGGAATATGAGTATATAAGGAGATACAATTCTTAAGATATAAGATACCGGTTCCAGACACTGGGTGGAGGGGCTGTCTGTTCCCACCCAGGGGCTGACTACCAAGGACTGCAGTTACTTTAGTCCATAGGGGCCCCCTTGTCTTAAGTGCCCCGCGGCCCCTCGGAGCCTTAATCAGGCTCTGGTCCTGGCAGAAGTGAGGTGTGTAATGCACATGGCCTGAGGAGCTAATTGGCTGCAATTTGTTTCTGTAGGGGATGTGGCCAATGAGTGAGTGAAAGAGTGTCTGTCTGTTTTTGCTCTTTCTCTGCTAATGCCCTCTTTAATACAGCACGTTCTCTGAGCAAACAGACATACTTTCAGTATATTCTGCTGTATGTCTGTGTAGTTTAGCATTATGTGGCATCTGTAGTCTAGCATAATAAACTACATAGCTAAATAGGTGGATGCAATTCTATAAAAGAAAAGTGAGGCAAAGACTTCGCTCTGTGTAATACCTACTACCCTACCATGTTCTAGCTACGTCTATACATTGGGAGGTAAATGGTTCTATAAGGGGTACTACTGTGTGGCATATGGTGAATAAAGGGCACTACTGTGTGGTGTAATGTGAATAAAGGGTACTACTGTGTGGTAGCCTCATAACGTGATTTAAGGGGACTACTGTGTGGTAATGTGAATGAGGTTCTCTACTGTGTGGCATAATTTGAATTGGCACTAATTTGTGGCCACACCCCGTCCCCATGAGGCCACATACCTTTATTTTTGCAATGCACCATTCCTATTTAGAATATAAGAGTCTCTTACTTTGCCATTGGTTCTCTTACCCCTAGATACACCCCTGCTGCTACGCAAGCGGAGAGTATCCATTCTGTCAGCAATGCAGGTGCTGGATCATTGGTATCGAACTTCGACATGGTGGGATATGCTCAGTTCTATTCCAGACCTCTGCCATTGTTGATTCTCTCCAGGTGTAATGGACAGCATCATTTAATACAGTCCCAGATGATCTTTCTCACTCCAGAGGTTCGTCACTCCCTCTTCTGGTGGCTAAAAAAGGAGCATCTATACCAATGGTGGGGAACCTTTTTTCTGGCAAGGGCCATTTTGATATATATATAACATTATTTGCGGGCCTGGTACAGGTGGCACTGCTGCATAGATTCTGGCTGCAGGGTGCCATTTTAGGCACCCTGCTAGCCAGATGAGGCTAGCAGAAAAAGCTCTGAGGGCCATACCAAATGATTCCGAGGGCCTTATACTGCCCCCGGACAGGAGGTTCCCCATCCCTTATCTAAACAAAGGCCGTCCGTTCTGTATTTCAATTTGGGTGCTTCTTACCACGGACGCCAGTCTTCGGGGATGGGGGGCAGTGACGGGTCATCACACCTTCCAGGGCAGATGAATCAAGAAAGTTGTCTGCCAAAAACCATTCTGGAACTGTGAGCAGTATACAAAGCACTTGTTGGGCAAAGGACCTGCTCCAGGGCAGGCCTGTCCAAATCCAGTCCGACAACATTACTAAAGTGGCCTGCCTCAATCATCAGGGAGGCACAAGAAGTTATGCGGCCATGAAGGAAGTGATAAAGGTTCTCATTTGGGCAGAACGTCATCTTCCGGCCATATCTGCAATATTTATTCCGGAATTACTCAGTTGGGGAGCAGACTTCCTAAGTCGCCAGGACATACACGCCGGAGAGTGGTCTCGCCATCCGTGAGTGTTTCAGCTCCTGGTAAACAAATGGGGTCTTCCAGTGAGAGATCTCATGGCGTCATGCCACAACCACAAGATACCCAGGTACAGGGCCAGGTCCAGAGACCCATCAGCAGACTTCGTGGACGCACTGGCAGTAAGATGGGACTTCAAGTTGGCGTATATCTTTCCTCCAATTTCCCTGCTCCCAAGAGTTCTCAGGAAATTCAAGCAGGAAGGCGGATCAGTAATACTGGTGGCTCCGGCTTGGCCCAGACGTTATTGGCTCACTGACATACAGAATCTGGCTAGGGGCGGGGTATATATGGAGGAGGACCCAGGGCATTCTGGGAGCCGAAGCTTTAACTGTTTGGTGCCTGGTCTTCCAACCATAATATCCCCATGGTATCCCTGTGGACCCTATGGACCTCAAAGAAAAGGAGTTATCTAGGTAAGTCTACCATAACTCTATATTTTATCCAGGACTTACCTATAATAGTGCCCATTCTAATATGTAGACAGCAATGAAGGAACCTGTGCATACGATTTAAAAACACATAAGGTCAGACGGGAAGGATACTAATACCAAGCAGAAGGAGTCTCAGCCTTCAAGTGTACAATATATACACAAGTATAGTGGAAAGGGGGAGGCGGCTTGGACTGCACATATACAGTCAGGTGCATAAATATTGGGACATTGACAGAATTTTCATATTTTGGCCTCTATTAATCACCACAATGGCTTTGAAATGAAACAAACAAGATGTACTTTAACTGCAGACTTTCAGATTTAATTTGAGGGTAATTACATCCAAATCAGGTCAACTCAAAAGCTGCTTCATGGACAGGTGTGGGCTATTCCCTCATTATTTCATTATCAATTAAGCAGGTAAAAGGTCTGGAGTTGATTCCAGGTGTGACATTTGCATTTGGAATAAGTTGCTGTCTGCTCTCAATATGAGATCCAAAGAGCTGTCACTATCGGTGAAGCAAGCCATCATTAGGCTGAGAAATCAAAACAAACCCATCAGAGAGATAGCAAAAACATTAGGTGTGGCAACATCAACTGTTTGGAACATTCTTAAAAAGAAAGAACGCACCGGAGAGCTCAGCAACACCAAAAGACCCAGAAGACCATGGAAAACAACTGTGGTGGATGACAGAAGAATTATTTCCCTGGTGACGAAAAACCCCTTCACAACAGTTGGCCAAATCAAGAACACTCTCCAGGAGGTAGGTGTATATGTGTCAAAGTCAACAATAAAGAGAAGACTTCACAAGAGTGAATATAGAGGGTTCACCACAAGATGTAAACCATTGGTGAGCCACAAAAACAGGAAGACCAGATTAGAGTTTGCCAAACAACATCTAAAAAAGCCATTACAGTTCTGGAACAATATCCTATGGACAGATAAGACAAAGATCAACTTGTACCAGAGTGATGGCTGCCAATGGAACTGGTTCCCTTGTATTTATTGATGATGTGACTGCTGACAAAAGCAGCAGAATGAATTCTGAAGTGTTTTGGGCAATATTATATGCTCATATTCAGTCAAATGCTTCAGAACTCATTGGACGGCGCTTCACAGTGCAGATGAACAATGACCCGAAGCATACTGCAAAAGCAACCAAAGAGTTTTTTAAGGCTAAAAAGTGGAATGTTATGCAATGACCAAGTCAATCCCCTGACCTGAATCCGATTGAGTATGCATTTCACTTGATGAAGACAAAACTGAAGGGAAAATGCCCCAAGAACAATCAGGAACTGAAGACATTTGCAGTAGAGGCCTGGCAGAGCATCACCAGGGATGAAACCCAGCGTCTGGTGATGTCTATGCGTTCCAGACTTCAGGCTGTAATTGCCTGCAAAGGATTTGCAACAAAGTATTAAAAAGTGAACGTTAGATTTAGGATTGTTTAGTTTGTCCCATTACTTTTGGCCCCTTAAAAAGTGGGAGGCACATATAGAAACCATTATGTAATTACCCTCAAATTAAATCTGAATGTCTGCAATTAAAGCACATCTTGTTTGTTTAATTTCAAAGCCATTGTGGTGGTGAATAGAGGCCAAAATATGAAAATTCTGTCAATGTCCCAATATTTTATGCACCTGACTATATATTGTACAGTTGAAGGCTGAGACTCCTGCTTGCTATTTGCACACCACCCATCTGCCCTTAGGTGGTGTTAATCATCTGCACAGGTTCCTACATTGCTGTATACATATTAGAATGGGCACTACTATAGGTAAGTCTTCTAAAAATTAACATAATGAGCCAATTGTAATAGGGAGAGTTTAGAAAATGTGAGAGAGTTTAGCATTAATCTCTCACTCTATTACATTGGTTGAGTTGTATTTTCAAAATGGGAAAACATCTGGATGAGAGTTTAAATCGTGAGTTTTTTTGAGTCTGAAAAATATGCAAGTTTGCATGTTCTCGGACTCTATTACATTGACCTAGTTTAAAAAGTGTGAGAAAACTCTCACATTACCTAAACTCTCACCCTATTATATTTGGCCCATTGTGTTAGTATTAGGGATGTTAAGGACCCAACTTATGGGTTTCACCTTGACGTGGTGTATGGGCAGACATATCGTTCAGTGTGGGCACTGCACGGGACAATGCATGACTGCACGATAACGATATCATTTTCGTGCAGTCCTTCATTGTCGGGTAGTGGATGCGCACCTTAAGTCCCACATTTGTTTTTATTGTTTAAATTGGAGTATATCTATTAAAGCTAATCACTAATTGTTTAAGATGGGTTATTTCACTATTGTCCTTTCTAAATAAAGGCTTATCGCACACACTCCTATCATTTGCACAAATGTTTTGGAAGGAGCAGATATAGAAGATTATTGTACAACCTAAAACCTTTTCTAGGACATGTTAAACTCAGAAACTCTGCTCGAAGGGTTGGTATTGCATTTTTTAGCAGCTAAATAAAACCCTCTAACAAATCACATTCATCTTATATTGTTTCTGTTACACAGTACGAAGGGGGGAATTAGTATGCATTTAATCAGATTTCATCACTGCTAGTATTGCTGAGTTAAAGCTTAATTACACTAGTGTTCTGTCTTCTTCAACAATAGCTACTGACAAGTTGCTTTATTAGGTAGCATACAACGTTGCACTGAGCTCCCAAAGCGTGGGTGTATTTTGTTGCATACCACACTACTTACTACACAAATAGCTAGTGTAAATTCTGCTTATGTGATCAGTCAGTTAGTTGAAATTTATTGGTTTATTTTCTGTACTATTTAGTAGGCATATTTACTTGTAATAGTAATATATAATATACATTTCCAAGCCACGCTTGCCTACTTTTGAAAAGGGATTGCAGGAAGATTGTGAAAGCAATACGTATGAGCGCGACGTTAATATGGACGTTTTCTTTTTACATCTGAGGGCGTGTCATAAAATTGATTTACGTCCAAGTGTAAACGAGCCCCAAAGCTGTTCGTAAATCCATTTTTTACTGAAAACACTCTGTTTTACAAGGGGTTCCATATAAGTGGCCACGAGAAACCTTATTTGAAAATGCAGGTAGCCATAAGGATCATTGTGTGTTATAACCAATGTAGGGAAATGGCACTGATTATACCATTTGAATGTATACATCTGATTTATTTTTTTTCCCCAAGTATGTAACAGCTAGATAATGGGGTTAAGCTGCATTCAGAGAAATTTCTAGACTCTTCATGGTGTCAGGGAGATTGCTACTATTTCAGGGAGTCTCACTGGCTATCAGGGAGAGTTGGCAAGTACTGTATGTTCCAAGCACATGGGCCTGAATTCAATTCAATGCGAAACTGAATAGCCGCCGTAGGGAGCTTCCGCAGCTATTCAATACACCACGCTGTTTGGGCGGGCTAAAGGATTTCTTCTCGCACCCCCCTGGGGATGCAAGGAGAAATCCGACATAGGTTTTGGGCGTGCTGCTGTTTGCCGGCTTAGCGCGGCGCTAACAGCCGCGTGCCCGGCACTTTAGTCAAAGAATGCCTATTCTCGTGCCTAAACACCCAGGTTAAGTCATGAGAACAGCCATTCCCTGACCTAGCCAACTCCCGCTGCTATTCATCTTCGCATTGAATTGAATTCAGCCGATAGAGTCTATTCAATGCTGTGAAGTAGAGATTTGCAGCTCCTTTTTTTCTTTGAATATCAAACATGCAAATCATCAGAAAAACAATCAATATTTAGAGTACCTTCAACTTAATAACTGCTCTAATTTCTATCCCAGTCATAGAACACCAAACTAGAATACTTTAAACCTAGCGCTAATGCTACTACAGGTTGAGTCTCCCGTATCCAAAATGCTTGGGACCAGTGGTATTTCGGATAACGGAATATTCCGTATTTTGCTATAATTGCATACCATAATGAAATATCTTGGGAATAGGACCCAAATTTACACACACAATGCATTTATGTGTTATATACACCTTATACACACAGCCTGCAGGTAATTTTATACAATATATTCAATAATTTTGTGGCTCAAACAAAAGTTTGTGTACAGAAATTAAATTAATTTTTCATATACACCTTATACACACAGCCTGAAGGTAATTTTATACAATATTTTTTATAATTTGTGCCTTAGACAAAGTTTGTGTACATTGAACCATCAAAAATCAAAGGTTTCATTATCTCAGTCATGCCAAAAAAATCCGTATTTCGGAATATTTGGATATGGGAGACTCAACCTGTAATAATACATTTCAAAAGAATTTTCTACAGAGAGAGTATGTGCTATTGCCTACTATACAAACTGTTCAGTGAGTCAAATTTCAAGCACCGTTTAGAAAATGAAAGTACAGCGTCGGTTGATATGGGGGACGCCATGTTTTTTTTTTATGAAACAGTTTTCATATATTTCCCATTATTCTTTCTCTTTATTTTCTGGTATTATTTTTTTTCCCATTATTTTACTTTCCTGCTTAATGTCTGTGTCAGAAATTGTTTACTAAGAGCAGTCATATAAGCTTAGATATCTGTCTCTGTGTTTCTATTGCATCTCTGAGTTTTATCAATGTATTACAGCTTCTTACCAGTCAATAGACTGCAATTTCCCTCTTTGCCATAGAAAATAACACATTTTGAAGTGCTGATACAAAGTGAAAAAAATGAAGAATAATATTAAAAAGGAACCCTTTGGGAGGCCAAGCAGAAAGTGTTATATTAAAATCGATACTTGGGGTCTAACCTTTTGCGGTTTGGTGCACACTAAGGCTTTTTTCATATTGATCTCTGTTTTAATAACATGTTTATTCTAGTTTCCTTGTCTGGGCCTGAGAGAATAAATAGAAAAGATTAAACTCTTTGTAATCACGATGACTTTGGTTTGAATATGGTTATCCCAATCTCATATTATGTATTTGTTTGGTCGTGTGCAACAGAGTAACACAGTGAATAATTATAAAAATTAGCTTGATTTCATAATTGGCTTTGCTTTTTTTCAGGGCTTCAGAGTGAGAATGTATTTCAAGCAGTTTATGATCTAGTTATATGTATGGATATCGTTATAATAACCTTTTGTCTTTGAACATTTGTTTTTGGTTGTTATTTAATAGTTTTGGCAACATCACTTTGAGATGTTTTTTTTTTTTTTTTATAACACAATGCTTGTAATCTAATCATTTGTTCCCTTTCACATGTAATGAGTTTCTCCAAGTGTCTCCTTCTACAATCACAAGTTTGAAGACTACTGAACAAGCTAATATAGAGAAAGACAGGACAAGTCATTTAGAATGTTATAGGCATTATAGAAAATCTCCACGTCCAGAAGACTCTAAATGTAGTGTTATACTGTCAGCTTTTCTACAGTTCTAATGGCAGTAAAAATCATAGTCGAAAACCGTTGCAAATATCATCTAGTGATCTGCTGGCAGTGTTTTAAACATTATTGGAAAATGCATCTTAATGAAAACAATCATATCTTAAGGTGCCCACACACATAGCGATCTGCACACGATCCCACGATGTATGCGATTTCCCCTGAACTCTTCCCAGGCAGCTCCCCGGCAGTCATACTCACGATTTGGAGTAAAAAATGTCCAATCTGACTTAAAATCTATCGTGCATCCAGTCTATTGTGTCCCAGTTTGGCAAATCTGCCCTACAGCACGGCAGATCTGAAGTTGTGATGTACGACGAGCGGGGACACGCATTGGCATCGTGATCATGAGTGGACACTCACGATTTGGCCATATTTCACACGATTTGTCGTCACGATTCGTCGATATCAGTTAGAATATTGCTGTGTGGGCAGATTTAGAGTGGCAAAGTGGTTAGCATTGCTGCCTGAAAGTGTTGGACCATTAGTTATATTCCCACCATAGCATAGATGTTCTCCCAATGTTTTTTCTCATAAACCAAAAAACATACTGGTAGGTTATGTAGTCTATTTCTCTGATAGCTAATTTAGATTGTAAATCAATTGCATGAGGGGCTAATCTGAATGATTAAAAGCAATCTCTGTAAAATAGTTGGTGATGTATTAATAATGGGATCGGTATGAAATATCCCAAAACTCGACTGGAGAAGCCCGACAGGTGGAGATCCCGCGCCGGCTGGTAAGTACCCTAACCCTCCCCCCCTCCAACCCTAACCTTCCCTTAGGGGTGCCTAACCTTAAAACTTCCGGGGTGGTGCCTAACCCTAAGTCCCCCCCCCGGGTTGCCTAAACCTAACCCCCCCTCCTTCCCGCACCCTAAGCCTAACCCTCCTGAGGGGGTGCCTAACCCTAATCTCTCCTCCCCTCAACCTAACCCGCTACACTCCTAATACCTAACCCCATGGTTATCGCTAAGGGCGCCCCGAACTTACCTCATTCAGGCTGGCGTCCTCCGGCGTCGGGATTAAGATAGGCGTCGATATTTCGACTCCTATCTCAAGTTTCCCATCATGCTTCTCCTGTCGGGATATAGACCGGCGGCATTTAGTCTGCCGGTCTATAAACTGCATCCCATTAATAATAATGACTGACCATTACCAAGCACATAGAACAGAGGTTCCCAAACTCCACCATTGCTGTCCAGGTTTTAAGGATATCCATGTTTGAGTTCAGATGGTTTAATCAAATTGACTGAGGTACTAATTAAGTCACCTGTGCACAAGCATAGATATCCTTAAAACATGGATTGTGGTGGCAGAGTTTGGGAACCAATGGCATAGGGTGTATTCACAGCTTTTAAGTAGAGATTTGCAGCCCTTTTTATTCTTTCAATATCAAACAAACAAATCATCAGAAAAAACTCTGTTTAGTGGTTCTTAAATTCAATGGTATCTGCTCTAATTTCTATCCCAGTCGTAGAACACCAATCCCTATACTTGGATACTTAAAACCTGCATTACCACCTTATAACATTTTAATCACCAGCTCTTTCACCTCCTATAAGCTACAGGGGCTGCTCAATGCAGCTGTTATTCTAGGACTCCATGGTTCCTGTCAGTCTGGCTGAAGCCAGGGTTGTATACAGTTGTGAAAGGGGTTTATGAGCTGGAGGCATTTTAAGATGATTAAATACAAAGTTTTGCCAATTCTCGATTACAGCCACAGAGGTACCGGGTAATAAGATGGATCAGGTGAGTAAACTTTAGGTGGTTTTGCAGTTTTAAGCACAGTCTCTGAAAATGACTTGTATTTTAAAGACTGCGTCTGTATTATTTTGTGTTCTTTGAACAAAGAAGCACTGATCCGTGCTGAACATGTACTGTACAATGTATGTGTAATCAATGCTTAATCATCAGCCTCTGCAACCATAGTGGCAGTTATGTGCATGCGGTCAGCTTGACGTCTACTTGTGAATTTCCTGATTTCCCGTGGTGTAGAATAGGAAGACTGAACTTTTTTAATTACAATATTGACTTTCTTTGTGATTGTTGAAGTAATTGAATCCACTGGGAACGTGGTTCATTAGTTTTTTTTTCTTTTCTAAATTGACTGATCTACCTTCATTGCAATTATCGCCATTTTCATACAGTTACATTTAGCACTGAGCTGAACGTCGGGGCTGATAGCTTTTGGTAAATAGCTGGTGCTATAATGAAGTCAAGCTGACTAAGAGCTAAATTATTCATGTTATTAGTTTAAGGGGGACTGCGTCAAACTGTGACAAGCTTGGCTTATGCTAGTAAAGATCAGCACAGAATAATTAAAACCACTGGTTGACGATCTGTGTACGTATTGCAGTGTGGCTACTTACTTTTGATTACTGTTAGACTTTATCCAGAAATGTCAGTTTTTACTGTTTTAATGTATTTGACTTTTAACTTTGTCATACTTGTTTTAAGTAAATTATACTTTTCCTCTTCATAGTTTTACGTTTTATCAAGCATTTCAATTTTACTGGGATGCTGGAAAATTGATATATATAATATATATATATATATATTTATTTATTAGGGGTGAGCGGGTTCGGTTTTACTCGGTTTTACTCGGTTCTTATCGCCACTTTACCGCAAATTCGGCTCGATTTTATTCGCTATCCAAAACACATGTTTGGCGATAGCCAATAAAAAGATCCGAGTAAAACCGAACCCGCTCACCCCTAATATATATATATATATATATATATATATATATATATATATATATATCTTACTCCTCCAGGTCCGGCACTTGTCTTAAATAAGCAGTGTATACCGCCCTGGTGCCTTCCCGCAAGATATGTCAAAATAGTATACAGAAAGAGGTGGCACTCAGAGGGACTTTAAAAGCTTAATCAAATGCTGTCACAGCAAGCGTATCCAACATTTTAGTTTATTCAACTTTAAAAGTTAAATAAATTGAAATGTTGGAAGAGCTTAAAATGACAGCATTTAAGTAAGCTTTTAAAGTCCCTCTGAGTGCCGCTTCTCTGTCCCTCCTGATGATGGATTAAACTCCGAAACGTTGACTAGGATTGTTGTCTCCTCACACTATATATATATATATATATATATATATATATATATATATATATATATATATATATATATATATATATACTTGTGCAGCAGTAAAAAAATCAAAAATCTTATATCTTTTTGCACTAGTTACTGTACTTTGTTACCTCTTCTGTTTAGATCAGGATTTCGCATTGGAGCCCAAGTACTTTAAACAGATCATATTTGTGACAATTTCTTTAAACCATGTTTGTCACCTTTATCAAAAATTCAATGTGAATTGAAGCATACTTGACAACTTTGTGGGTCTCCCCTTCAGGAGATCCTAAATAGAGAGGTCCTAGTGAAACTGTAAAGCCGAGTACACACTAGACAATATGTCCACATCGGCCAGTGTATACCAGCTATGTCGCAGACGATTCGCGCTCCCGCACGTTGGCAGTGACATGCAGGTCCGACGGGCGATATTGTCAGCGGGGGCCATGCTGCAGAATGCTGCATGGCCCCTGCTTTTGTTCAGTCGCTGCCGGCATCACAAGTGTATATGCACTTGCCGATGCCAGCACCTCACCGTGTCCTGACGCTATCGAGGCCGGTACTAGCCTTAAAGGGTGTGGTGTCATGAATTGCATCATCTCTGCTTTGTGCCTGCTACAAAATGGAGTGATTTGCTGCTTTCTGCTGGGGAGGAGGGGCTGCAACACTTCGGAAGAGTAGGCTAAGGATGGCCATGGGTAGGGCAGCATCAAATACTGGAAGGGGATTGGAGAACCACTCCTATACAGTCAGGCCAATCACCACCCACCAATATTAAGTTTTATTCCATTTCTATTTGTTGATAAAAAAATTTATGACACTTCAATTGATTTAATTTCTTACATAAGTTTTAGACTCTCGTAACTACGTGTACCAGTGAGCACTTCCTATACCTTTTGTTCATATCATTCCAACTAAGAGAACGGCCTCTATAATAATGTACGCAGCCCCTGAGTACCCCACATCACATTCGGTAGAGCGCAGTTGTTCCATTTGCTGTTATAAAATACTACTATTTTGGCACCATCGTTACATGCCTAACAATGGCATGTGACCATAGTTTGTAAAGCATTCTATTGTTTGAGTCACTGCATCAGAGTTTCTCTTTGTGGTGTATTATATCACCAAACATCAGGATAGTACAAATCGGAACGAAGTAAGAGAAGGTGGCAAACATCACAATCTTGCAATCATATGTCTTAACCAATACCATTTGGCTGAAAGCATTGATGGTTGCAAACCATGGTTACTTCCCTAGAGTAGGCAAATATAGACTGAAATTATAAATTCTGCAGGCCACTGGAACATGCTGACCCAACCTCGACCTGTCCTTACCCACTAACTACCGCCCCATTTCTCTTCTCCCTTTTACCTCCAAACTGCTTGAGCGGCTTGTCTACAATGGTCTCATAAGTTACCTGTCTGACCACTCAATCCTTGATCCTCCCCAATCTTGCATTCGCCACTTCACTCCACTGAAACTACCCTGGTCATAGTCACCAGTGACCTGCTTTCGGCCAAATTCAGGGGCCACTTCTCTCTGCTCATCCTCCTGGACCTCTCTGTGGCCTTCAACACCGTGAATCATCCTCTCCTCCGCACCCTTCAGATCATTGGCCATCTCTAGCCCCGACCATGCCTGGTTTGCTCACAAACCGCTCCTTATCTGTGTCTGCCTCCGGCTCCACCTAACCCCCTTCCAGCCTTCCCATTGGCGTCCTGCAGGATTCATTCCTTGGCCACCTGCTCTTCTCCCTTTACACTTCTTCTTTGGGAAAACTCATAATTTCCTTCGGCCTCCGATACCACTTCTATGCCAATGACATGCAACTATACCTCTTCTCTCCTGAACCCTCCCCTTCCATCCTCTCTTGGGTGCCTCTCCGCCATCTCCTCCTAGATGTATAAGTGCTCTCTGAAGCTCAACATGGACAAAACCAAACTTATCTCCCCCCTTAACAATCTCTCTATCACTGTTGACAATACCATCATCTCCCCTGTTCCCCAACTCCACTGCTTGGGTGTCACCCTTGACTCCACCCTCTCCTTCATTCCACACATTCAATATCTGGCTCAATCCTGTCGGTTCCAGCTCCCATCAGGCTCTTCCTCTCTGACTGCTACCAAATTGGTTATCCACTCACTAATTGTGTCTCACCTCATCTACTGCAACCTTCTCTTCACTGGCCTCCCACGTTCCCATCTCTCTCCCCTCCAGTCTGTACTCAACACTGCAGGTAGTCTTGTCTTTCTCTCCTGCTGTTCCACAACCGTACTCCTGCCTGCCAAAGCCTGTACTGGCTCCCTTTCCCCTACAGGATCCTCTTCAAACTTCTCAGCCTCACATACAAGACCCTCTCTAACTCCACGGCTCCCTATGTCTTAAACCTAATCTCCTTACATACTCTCTCCGACCCTCTCTTGGTCGACCAATGAACGTCTCCTCTCTTCTACCCTGGTTACTGCATCTCACTCTCGTATCCAAGATTTTGCCCGTGCGTCCCCCTTTAATTGAAATGAGCTTCTTTGCTCGATCAGGCTCTTCCTAACCTTGCACAGCTTCAAACGTGCACTGAAAACCCACCTGTTCATGAAAGCGTACCTTTCAACCACATAACCTTGTCACTAGGTCGCTCACACCACCCTCCTACCTTGGTCATCTCTTCCTTTTTCAACTTTCTGCCCTCAGGTCCCCATCCACATGCTCACGCCTCATGTCATCTGTCTCTTCCCCTAGATTGTAAGCACCTAGGAGCAGGGTTCTCCTCCCTTCTGTTCTCACAGCCCTCTTCTCTAGCACTTTAATGACAGCCTTCACCTACTCGGTGGCCATTTAGCCCGGACATCCTCTCTCTTTATAGCAGTTTGTCTCTTCCAGTGGCACTACTCCTGCTAGTAGTGACGTTACTTTTGGAGACCTGTTCCACCATTTGCCGTTTACTCCCTCGCTGACCTTGCTTCCCAGCTGTTATGTGTAATGAGAATTTTGGTGCTAATTGTTACTTGTGCCCTTTTTTTATTTTGGTTACTGTAATGTAATGTTATGTTCTGTGTACTCTGTTCTGTCATTACTGCTGCTGTATGTACTGCACTGCGGACCACTTGTGGCGCTTTATCAATACAATGTAATAATATAATAATGCTGACAGCTATTTCTTAACCAAACACAAGTGATTTACGTGCACTGTCGATCTGACCCGCCGATTCTTACAGTATTCTTCACGTATAAAAAAATACCAGACTTGCAATTTCTGTACGTTATCGGGGAATCAAGATTGTTAAACATTTTGAATAACACTGATCATCCTGTGTCTGCAGAACGGGGATTTGCGGCAATCAGTCGCAGATGTATTGACCCCTCAAGTTCCAGTTACCTATGTAGAAGCAGATATATATATATATATATATATATATATTTATCTAATTCCTCTCTCTGCTAGTGAACTACTGAAGACTGGAAAGAGTCACGATGTTGAGCTTATTTTTAGGTGTTGGCTTATAAAAGCCCAACACAAAAAAAAAAATGCTTTTAATAGCAATACACCCAATGTTTTGGTGTACTCCCTCGCTATTACTAAGTATTATTAAGTAATGTGTTTTAAATTTTGGTCTTAAATACGCCGTGAAGTGGCAACTTTTACAAGCCGCTGCTTAGTAAATAAACCCCTGTGACACCAGATGTTATACATGGAGGTGGAAGCATGATGGTCAGGTATCTTTTGCTGGATCCCAAGTTGGCTACTTGAATGGAGTGGATTTGATTTTCGAGTACCTGCGCTTGACCTGTTTGTACGTGGTGATTGTTGAGTATAAATACCCCTAATTGTTTTAAGAACGTAAAGCTGGTTGCATAGTGATTGTTAAAAAAAAAAAAATCTATGTTTAATGTATTATCAAATATTATCAGGTTGTGTAGTTGTAGCAGAAAAAAATTGGTTCTCAGGGCAGTCACAATGCTTCCTTATCCCTAATGTAACTGCAATTGGGCAAAAGAAACAAAGAGGGGATGCGGGGGTAATTTGGGGGAAAAGGGTGTCGAGATGATAGGGGGATAGTTGCTGTTCAGTTTCCTGATTTTAGTGTTTTGGGACAGACCGGGGTGTAGGTATTGTCCCCTATGTTTAAAGGGAAGAATAAATAAGTAAAATATAATCCACTTGCTCCTTACCTGAGAAAAAGTAAGTCATACACGATCTATTGATAATAATTAACAAAGTTTCATTTGTTGCGCTCTGGAGGGGTGGCGTCCCGTGCCCTCCGGTCCGACAACTTACCCTGTGGTCCCGATTCTCGTCTTCCTCTCTGCTATGTTGCTCCGATGGATGGATTAGTCACCTTCTCTGGACTGCCTGGAACACCAACAGCGGTGGGACAGCCGAGTCCAACGCTCCCGTGAGGTCACGTGGTCCACCGCCGCCGTTTAGTGGCTCTACTCACACGGGAGGAGACTGATCCGGATGGTATTGGGCACGGTGTGTGAGTTGTTATGCCCTTCGTGCGGATGCTCAGTGGTAAGCAGCGTATAGTGAAGCTGAACCGGAAGTCAAGGGTATGCTGGGAATTGTAGTTTTCTGTGTCCAACACATAGCGGCTTCTTTGCCTTCTTCAGGGACGTATGTAGAGGTCTGCTGGTACTGATTTATATGAGTCATTGAACTAAAATGGATACTATAGCACTTTGCACCATGCAAGGCTTTCTGTACTACTTCTAGTTGGTCAATGGTTACAGCAACATTATGATCCAGGCTATTTCAAAATTACCTTTGTGGAAAAGAACAAGACTGTAGGCTTGGAATCATGGAATGACCAGCACATTCTCCAGACTTAAAGCTCCATTGTGCTGAGTTTTGAATGAACTGGACAGAAAGGTTAAAGCAAAGCAACCTACAAATGGTTAGAACTTCCAAAACGGTATTTGATTTCCATTGTACAAAGTGTGTGTTTGACTGTTATCTCTGCAGAAGGTGGCTACTTTGATAAGTCAAAAATATAGATAACATTTTGTTGAATAAAACAGGCACTTACCATAACAAAGTGTCAGCCTTGGTGCCAGACCAAAGTAGTGATTGTAAGACCAAATTAAGGGACAGCACACATGATATCCTGAGTGTCGTCCTATGTATGTATTTAAATAAAATTTCTATACACCTCCTCTAAAGGGAGTGGGTATGAAATACCGGCGGCTGAAGCCTGATGAGTGAACATCCCGACAGGGTCAGGTAAGTACCATATTCCTTCTCTCCCCTCCCCCTAACCCTCCCTTAGTGGTGCCTGACCCTAACCTACCTGGGGGGTGCCTAACGCTAACCTCCCCCCCCCTGTGGTGCCTATCCCTAACCTCCGCCCCCTCCTGCACCCTAACCCTCCCGGTGGGGTGCCTACCCCTAACCTTCCCCCGTTGGTGCCTAACCCTAAGCCCCCTCCCCGCAGCCAAACCCTCCTGTGGGGGCCTAACCCTAATTTCCCGCCGGGGATCCCTAAACCTAACCCCTCCATCCCTTGTCGAACACTGACACTTACCCGGATCCTTAATTCGGGATTCCAGCGGTCGGGATGCCGACGCAGTTATCCCGATCCCTTTGGGGATAGCGGTGTCGGCATTTTGCTGGCCGGCGGGATTCCGGCGTGAGTATATCTGTGACCGATATCTCGGTCGCTCGTATATTAACTACATCCCCTCTAAAGTGTTGTTTAGAAGATCTCCTCCTCTGGCTCTTCGGGAGTGATGTTGTGGTCTGTGACTGCTGACATCACTCCTGAAATCGTTCCCCATAATGCTGTGTGATCAGCACTCTTGGTATAACGTGCATGCGCCCCAAAGTGCAAGGAGGGGAACATAGTTCCCCATTGAGCCCTTGTATGCTAGAACTGATGATCAGTCCCCCCTGCTCCACGCTCTGCTGTGCTCTGCCATAAGGTGAAGGGGTGGTGCTATGCTATGGTGTAATGAAAGGGGGGTCTTTTGGACCTGGGGATGGTAAGTTAGGGAGGTGGGTTATACCCAACAAAAAGGATTTTTGGCCGGGGGAGGAACATATTAAACATATACAACTATACATAGAGTGACACATAGCCAGGGGGCATCAATTCATTGGGGGCCCATTGACTCTGGGGGTGGAGGTTCTGCCACTGGGATCTTTTGCAATTAGGGGGCTGGGAAGTGATGCTGCTGGGTATCTTTTTTCCACTGGGGAGTAGGAACTTATTTTACAATGGGGTGTTATAGACACGGGGTACATATGTATTTTTAAAAAAATCTTAAAATATATTTTTTAAAAACTTAATTGAATTAACTAACCATATTGTACTGTAGAACGTATGAACCGTCCACATTTGGGTACAATATGTGCCTTTACAAAAATTCCAAACCTTCCTCTAAACCAACTTCTTAGTTGATCCCATTGTCTTTTAGGTAGACCTTGGAAGTCTCTGCTTTTAAATTGACAGCCTAATTCCTCAAAACAGTTTTTTTAAGGACCATCCATTTGTTTCTAATTTTGGAATTAGTACATATTGGTAATAATGACACAATATCACATTACGGCAAATATTCAGCATCTGAGAGATCGGTACAACCTAGACCTGGCTAGCTTTCACGCCATTCTTGAATTGACATCATTAAAACCAGTCTAGTAGGCATGTGTTTATTGGGGTTTGTTAGATCATGGCTGATCTGCCTGACAATCAGTATCCTATTCCTGGGAGGGATTCTTTTATTACTCTGAGCCAGTGGTTTACTTTAGGGCCCTGATTTTCCATTGATCCAATTTCATGCTAGCTATAATCTGGGTATTTTTGGTGAGCAGTCATTTTGTTTTGTGTTACCAGATGCTCATTTAAAATATAGACTATATGGGTATCCAATTAGCCCCAATCATTGTTGGGGTACTAATTAGCCCCGAAGTCTGCCCGATGCCGGAACTTATCGAGGCTTTTTTTTGGGACCTGATGTGTCCAGAAAAATAATCCCCGAAAACTGCATTTTTTTTCACCCAAGAGATGGGGGATCCTATGTGTTTTAGGGAGAAATATCCTATTATTTCGTCTGAAATAATAGGATCTGGGAAAAATTGGATATTCCCCATTGGTTTTTAGATGATCAATTTATATGTTACACAACAGACACCCTAGATTAATGCTTATATAGCACATGATGTTCACTGGGTGGCATTACCAATGTATATTGTTTACAATTTTCTTAGTTTATATAGGAAAACTAGTGTTCACTCTAGGGGGGCAGTACGCTCGCAAGTGGGTCGATGTTCCCCACTGCGCATGCGCACGACGGAGGGAGCTCCGTCGTGCGCATGCGCGAGACCCGGCGAGCGAAGGACTTTCCATCGCTCCGGGTCTCGCACCAAAGGGGGCGTGCTGTCGATGTTGATTGACAGCACGCCCCCTTTGGTGGGCGTTCCGGGGGCGTGCCTGCCAGACGGAGGCGTTCCTATGGGAACGCCTACCGTCTGAAGCCAGCCCCACTGACATCACTAGTGATGTCAGTGGGAGTGATTTTGGCTCTGATAGAGCCAAAATCACTCCTGGCCTTGCAGTTGAGAAACCCGACCACAGGGTTTCTCTCGCAAGTCCGATGGTCAAGACCATCGCCAACATCTTGTTGGACGCTCGTATATGCTGTGGGTGGTGACCCACAGCTATACGAGCGTCCAGGAGGACGCTCCATTTTAATGGAGGTGGGCCCTGATTCAGAACGAGCGCTCTGGTCAGAGCGTCCGGCTCTGAATCAGGGCCAAGGTGCAGGGTGTTGATCAGTTCGGAGGGCACATTTAAATTTTGAAGGACAAAGTTTTAGATGTGATGTATTGCTACAACTACTGTAGTAGCGATACATCATGTATAAACTTTTGCCCTTCAAAATATAAATATGCCCTCACTGATCAGCACCCTGCACCTAGAGTGAACACTAGGAAAACTAATTAGTAATGCAATGTATGATACGGCTATGCAGGCACGCCTTCAATCTGCCTCAATTTCTATGACAGAACCTCTACATTGAGGCAAATCTGGAGGAGCCTGGAAGTGTACTACTCTTTTCTTCATGTTTTCCTTGATACATAGACACTATAGCATTTGTGTAAACCAGGAAGGACCATGTTTCACCCTTCTGATTTGATCGATTGTCGATATGGCCAGAGGAATCATAACTCTGAGCTGCAGACCAGACTAATATTCTTTTCTAGGTTCCATTTGTTGCTTGTCATCCAATGCAAAAAAGTCATATTGGAAATGATCAGTGAAACTAGATAATAGACTATTTTAAAATAATTGGATTTTTTTTAAAGCCATTTTGTAAGATACTCTTGATCCTAATGTCGTAGCCCAAATAAAAGTTAACAAAGATTTTAGGCTGTTCACTTAAGTAACGTATTGTACTTTATCTAAGTGCTTGGTTGCTTGCTGCGTATCTCAACATTTCACGTGGCTAAAGACAGATGTTTAAGATTGTTAAATTCTGCTAGGCAGCATGCTAGACTTGTTAAGAAATTAATGACAATTAAACATTGTTTACATTGTTTACTAAACTATAACAATTTGGCATTCAATAAAATTGCTTGTGAAATTTGCGTACCCAGAAGATTTCAGCCATTTATTTATTTGCACAGATTAGAACATGGGGCACTGTTGATGCAGGAAGAAATTGGAAAGACTCTAGAACGGGAGCGAACTTCTTCAACCGAACAACTTACTAGAGCTGTACTGCGGGAGAAAGCTTCCACCGAGGAAGAACGTTTTAAAGCCAAAAACTTTGTAAGTATTTGATTCCTATTATTTGGCATTCATTTTGTTACAGGGATTACATTACTGAATCGGCAGGTCTAAATATAATTTGATATCAAGATTTCTTATTCCTGTCTGTAGCAGAAGAGATTCTAGTTTTAGCCACTGAAATTAGTGCATATTATATATATATATATATATATATATATATATATATATAATGTGTTTGTGTGTGTATAGAGATAGATAGGTATAGATAGTCAGAAATCCACTGCACTCACCACTCCCAGATTTGGGGTGCAAACCTGCTTTCTCCATTCCCAGGACTAAGGTGCAAGTAGCTTGTGACCACACTGCTTAAATGCTATGTTTGGGGACTGTTTTGCCCTTAAAAGCCATAAGTTAGTTGGCAGGTGAGCTTTAAACCAGTTAACATTTTTTCAGTTAAAACTCTGTGATACCTGCAGAGATATGGGGTCCCGTAATGTGGGCTGCAGGCTTAAATGCAGTGATCAATCCAGGAACCAAAACCCCATCTGGGTTTTATATATATATATATATATATATATATATATATAAGTCTTCAGTAGTTCACTAGCAGAGAGAGGGATTATATATATATATATATATATATATATATATAATACAGTACTGTGCAAATGTTTTAGGCAGTTGTAGAAAAAATGCTGCAAAGTATGCACGCTTTCAGAAATAGAAGTGTTATTTATTTTTTTATCAATTAACCAAATGCAAAGTGAATGAATAGAAGAGATATCTAAATCAAATCAATAATTGGTTTGACCACCCTTTGCCTTCAAAACAGTATAAATTCTTGTAGGTACACTTGCACACAGTTTTTGACAGGGTTTTTTATCCAAACAACTTGGAGAACTAACCACAGATCTTCTGTGTATGTAGGCTTGCTCAAATCCTTATGTCTCTTAATGTAATTCCAGACAGACTTGATGATGATGAAATCAGGGCTCTGTGCTGGCCATATCATCACTTCCTGAACTCCTTGTTATTATTTACGCTGAAGATAGTTTTTAATTACATTGGCTGTATGTTTGGGGTCGTTGTCCTGATGGTATTGCATGATGGATAAGTACCTGCCTATATTTCTTACCATTAAGGACCAAATCCCCAACCCCATTTGCTGAAATGCAGCCCCAAACTTGCAAGGAACATTCATTGTTGTACCGCTCTCCAGACCTTTGGAAAACAAACTACCTTCTGTTACAGCCAAATATTTAAAATTTTGACTCATCATCCAGAGCACCTGCTGTCATTTTTCTGCACCTCAGTTCCTATGTTTTTGTGCATCGTTGAGTTGCGGGCCTTGTTTCCACTTCTAAGGTATGGCTTTATGGCAGCAATTCTACCATGAGGGCCACTTCTGCCCAGACTTCTCAGAACAGTAGATGTGTGTACCTGGGTCCTACTGGTTTCTGCCAATTCTGAACTGATGGCACTGCTGGACATCTTCCGATTTCAAAGGGGAGTAAGCATGATGTGTCTCTCATGTGATGCACTAAGTTTCCTTGGTTGACCACTGCGTCTATGGTCCTCTAAGTCGCCCGTTTCTTTGTTCTTCTTCAAAAGAGCTTGAACAGCACATCTTGAAACCCCAGTCTGCTTTGAAATTTTTGCTTGGGAGAATTTTTGCTTGGGAGAGACCTTGCGTCTTGTTGCTGTGCTCAGTCTTGCCTTGGTGTATGACCTGTGACATGAAACTGTCTTCCACAACCTCACCTTTGTAGCAGAGTTTGGCTGTTCCTCACCCAGTTCTATGCCTCTTACATAGCTATTTTTGTTTCAGTTAATGACTGTGTTTCAACCTACATATGAAAATGATGATAATTTGAACCTGTTTGGTATGATTGGTTAATCATACACCTGAGTATAATCCTATATAATCCCTGACTTTGTGCCTAGAAGAATTGATACTGTTTTGAAGGCAGAGGGTGGTCACACCAAATATTGATTTGCTTTCTCTTCTATTCATTCATTTAAAAGTTAGAGATAGTAAAATGCTTATCTGCAATGTATTCAGCAGAGTGGAGAGACACTGGAGCACTCTGCTGAATACATTGCAGATAAGCATTTTACTATCTCTAACTTTTATGTTTTGTTAACCCTGTTTACTCTGTATCCCTGTAAATGTGATTAAAACCCCCTTTTGTGATAAAGCACACCTGTGATAAGGGTCATTTTTGCTTATTTGATGTTAACCTTATCCACCTGTGTGCGGACTATGAGGGCCTCCATGGGATCCTAGAGGAGTTATCAGAGTACACAATACTACACGCAGGTGTTCAAGTATCTTTCTGGTACGCAATATACATTGAATTATATGCGGTGTGTGTAAACAAAAATACTACACTATATTTGTGTTCTATCTGGCTCTGTTGGAGCTTCATCTATTAAGGTTTTCCTGATCTTTTGGAGGACCATACATACCCCACCATATGGAATCCCAGTGAAGGAATCATAGATAAGCTTTAAAGATTTATTATTTGGTACGCACATTATATTTTGAGCACGTACATTATTGTTTTAAATACTATACTATTAGGCGCATGCCTTTTCCCAATTCCACTTCCTGATTCTATTTATCCTGATTGCCGTTCAGGAACCTGGGAAGACTGCTGCCACCTCCACCAGAGGAATCAAAGTGTCACACGTGATAGCACTATATGGATTTCACTTTGTATTGAAACACACTTATTGCACAAACAGTGCAATACGTTTAGAAGGACTTTAACCAGTGCGCCTGTCTATACACCTTCTACAAAATATATATATATATATATATATATATATGTGTGTGTGTGTGTGTGTGTGTGTGTGTGTGTGTGTGTGTGTGTGTCTGTAATTATATACAGTCAGGTGCATGAATATTGGGACATTGACAGAATTTTCATATTTTGGCCTCTATTCACCACCACAATGGCTTTGAAATGAACCAAACAAGATGTGCTTTAACTGCAGACTTTCAGATTTAATTTGAGGGTAATTACATCCAAATCAGGTGAATGGTGTAGGAATTCCAACGGTTTCTATATGTGCCTCCCACTTTTTAAGGGGTCAAAAGTAATGGGACTATCAACTCAAAAGCTATTTCATGGACAGGTATGGGCTATTCCCTCATTATTTCATTATCAATTAAGCAGGTAAAAGGTCGGGAGTTGATTCTAGGTGTGACATTTGCATTTGGAATCAGTTGCTGTCGACTCTCAATATGAGATCCAAAGAGCTGTCACTATCAGTGAAGCAAGCCACCATTAGACTGAAAAATCAAAACAAACCCATCAGAGAGATGGCAAAAACATTAGGTGTGGCCAAATCAACTGTTTGGAAAATTCTTAAAAAGAAAGAACGCACTGGAGAGCTCAGCAACACCAAAAGACCCGGAAGACCACGGAAAACAACTGTGGTGGATGAGAGAAGAATTATTTTCCTGGTGAAGAAAAACCCCTTCACAATAGTTGGCCAAATCGGGAACACTCTCCAGGAGGTAGTTGTATATCTGTCAAAGTCAACAATCAAGAGAAGACTTCACAAGAGTGAATATAGAGGGTTCACCACAAGATGCAAACCATTGGTGAGCCACAAAAACAGGAAGACCAGATTAGAGTTTGCCAAACAACATCTAAGAAAGCCATTACAGTTCTGGAACTGTCCTATGGACAGATGAGACAAAGATCAACTTGTACCAGAGTGATTGGAAGAGAAAAGTATGGAAAAGGAAAGGAACTGCTCATGATTCAAAACATACCACCTCATCAGTGAAGCATGGTGGTGGTAGTGTCATGGCGTGGGCATATATGGCTGCCAATGGAACTGGTTCTCTTGTATTTATTGATGATGTGACTGCTGACAATAGCAGCAGAATGAATTTTGAAGTGTTTTGGGCAATATTATATGCTCATATTCAGTCAAATGCTTCAGAAGTAATTGGACTGCGCTCACAGTGCAGATGGACAGTGACCCAAAGCATACTGCAAACGCAGCCAAAGAGTTTTTTAAGGCTAAGAAGTAGAATGTTATGCAATGGCCAAGTCAATCCCCTGACCTGAATCCGATTGAGCATGCATTTCACTTGATGAAGACAAAACGAAGGGAAAATGCCCCAAGAACAAGTAGGAACTGAAGACATTTGCAGTAAAGGCCTGGCAGAGCGTCACCAGGGATGAAACCCAGCGTCTGGTGATGTCTATGCGTTCCAGACTTCAGGCTGTAATTGCCTGCAAAGGATTTGCAACAAAGTATTAAAAAGTGAACGTTAGATTTAGGATTGTTTAGTTTGTCCCATTACTTTTGGCAGCTTAAAAAGTGGGAGGCACATATAGAAACCGTTGTAATTCCTACACCGTTCACCTGATTTGGATGTAATTACCCTCAAATTAAATCTGAAAGTCTACAGTTAAAGCACATCTTGTTGGTTTCATTTCAAAGCCATTGTGGTGATGAAGAGAGGCCAAAATATGAAAATTCTGTCAATGTCCCAATATTTATGCACCTGACTGTATAGAATATATGTATGTGTGTGTCTGTAAATATATATATATATATATAATATATTAAATTCGACTCGTAAGTGGGTGGAAATGGCTAAAATGTTTCCTCCTGCTGTACAATGTCCTGCCTGGCTATCTCATCGTGCTGCAGCACAGTTCATAGTCAAACATCACTGGCATTTGGTGTGGCTCCCCTATTTGAATAGTGAGGGAAGGGTTGGTGATACTATATAAGATAAGATACTATATTTGCTGCAGGGTTATGGGCTAAGGGAACAGTATTGGTAGCAGGGTTAGGGGATAAGGACACAGTATTGGGTGCTGTGTTAGGGGGGTAAGCAATGTGGGTTCAGTGTTAAGGGGTAAGTGTATAGTATGGAGTGTAGTGTTAGGGACACTCTGTGTTACTACAGAGGTGAGAGAGGAAAATGTTTTACTACACAGGTGAGGGAGGGGAATGTCAAATGTGATTACTACGGGGTGAAGGAGGCGAATGCGTTAAAAAACAGGCGAGCGATGGGAATATGTTTCTTCAGAGGTGAGGGAGGGGAGTTAGTTACTACAGGTGTCAATGAGGGCAATGTGTTACTACAGGTGTGAGGGAGGGGTTGTATTTCTACACAGCTGAGGGAGGGAAATGTGATACTACAAAGGTGAGCGAGGTTAATGTTTTAATACAGAGATGAGGGAGTAGAATGTGTTAGTACACAAGTGAGGGAGGGTAATGTCTTACTATAGCAGTGATGCATTACTATAGAGGTGAATGATTACTGTGTTATTGGAGTGGTGAGATGGCAATGTAAACAGTAAATATCTAAGGTCTACCCGGGTGAAACCAGTTACATCTGCTAATATATATATTTATACAGCATACGAGAGCCGGTACTTGGAATCAAATAGCTTGACACTGGCAGTAGGTTTTCATTCAACGTTTTGAGATTTTAATATCTCGTCACCAGGATACAAACAGGATAAAAACACTGACCTTATAAACCTTTCCCCCACGTGCAGCACCGGCCTCCAGGTACAGATGAAGACGCCCACCAATGATGTCATCATACCGTTATCGTCGGCACAGCTGACAATGATAAGTGCAAATACAATGTTACAGTGTATGATCAAAAGAAAAACACATACAATATTAAAGTACATAGTCAATACAAACAAACCTACAAAGTGTCAAAATTACAAACAACATTGAACAATAATATCTGAAATTTACAGCAACACAGTTATGTTTTATCAAACATCTGTTACATATTGCGGAAGCCTTAAGCATCGCATTAACCTACTATCACACAATTACTCTCCTTTACCAATAACCTGGAGAGAGATCACATAGACCATACCATTGATGGAAAATATTATAGAATAAATGTAAGAGCATCCTGCATAAATGCATCCCCAGTAATCTTCAATCCAGATCATACAAAGCAGTGTAAACCCGCCGTCTCATATCCCAATCTTTACGTCTCCTGGTATAACAGGGCATAATGTTCACCTCACGCAAATTTAAAGTGTTGTCAGATTGTACAATTGGCCAGAGTTGTTTAACAGTGTGTCTCACATCATCACTACAAGGATTGAAATGGTTAACCCAGGGAAAAGGTTGCTTACCTTCCCCCTTCACTTTCTTCTGCAACAACTGCTGACCGGAATTAGCATAGCTTGTACTTCGGCCTTTTTGATATAGAGCTGTCCTGATCACCCTCTCATTCAAAGAAACCGCTACTTCCAGAAATGTAATAGTGCTCAAACTGATGTTATATGTGAACTTAATGGGGCTTTCTGAACTATTGTGAGACTGCATCAATGTCACAAATGATTCCTCAGTACCTGCACAAATCAAGAACAGGTCATCTGTATAATGGGCAAAAGCCTTAATATATCTGGAGACCATCCTGTCCTTGAAAAAGATATCCTGTTCAGCAAACATCATATAGGCATTCGCATACGATGGGGCCACATTGGGCCCCATCGCACAACCGGAAACCTGTAAGAAGAATTTCCCGTCATAAAGAAAATAATTATGAGTTAAAATCAACTCGAAAAGTTCTGTGAACAAATTCACATCAGGACCCTCATACAACTCATTTCCTTCAATCTGCTTTCTTGTGGCCCATAAGCCCCTCATTGTTAGGAATAATAGTGTACTGACTCGATATAATGGCAGAGAGTTTAGTCTGCGGTGTTGATATATCTTCAATTGTGGTCAACAAATTAAGAAATGCAGTCGTATCAAGTAAAAACCCAGGAGTATTGACTATACAAGGCTGTAATACTGCATCCAAATACGTAGACACAAGCTGGAACAGTGATCCTCGTGCTACTAATATAGGACGCCCCGGTGGATGGATGCACCTTGGGCAGCGTATATAGCAGCGGAACCACTAGATGCAAGGGTATTAATGCATTACAAACATCAAGAGAAATCATCCTCTTGTCCACAGATCTAGTCAATACAGTGGTCAATTTCTTAAGAAAAGCACACGTAGCATCACAATCCAACACCTTATAAACAGATTCATCTGACAGTTGTCTTTGTATCTCATCCTTACACGCAGTCAGATTATGTATTACTATTGCCTCACCTTTATCGGCGGGGCAAATAACAATATCAGCATATGACGATAAATCCTTTAATGCATCAAGTTCACCTCTGGTAATGTTGCCATATTTAGCTACTCCAGACACAGGATTCATCTTTGATGATAATTAGTGATCAAGCTAAAGGTCTTCATTCATGCATTATTGGATGCAGGTTCGAATGTACTTCTCTCTTGTTTAGGGATAATATATTTGCGGATACTAACTTCACTGGTGACAGCCTTAGACCCATGATAAAACTCATGGAGTCGAAGTTGTCTGTTCAATTTATATTTCTCTACCTCCCAACACGTAGCTTCAACAGGGGCAGTTGGAACAAAGGACAACCCCTTTTGTAACACATTAATCAGTTGGTCAGTCAGGGTATGAGATGATAAATTGATGAATACTTTCTCCGTGGGAGTGGAGGTCTCCCCACTTTTCCTCTACCTTTTCCCCTGACCACTCCTCCTTGTGTGGTGATGCCTTGCCTTGCCTTGCCATCTTGGTGCGTGTATGCGCTCCTAAAGGAGTGCCCAATACCACGCCATCACGTGTCATATTGCCGTCTGAATTGCTAGTTGTAATCAGTTCTTGTGAAGAATCAGAACCAGTCACCCGGCAAAATGCCTGATATTTTTGTGATCTCATTCTACCACGTGAGCCAAACTCTCTACTGTTACTGCTGGCCCAATGATAAACCCTACTTTGTTCATAGACCAGGTTGACTTTGACTAACTACTTCTTTTTAAAAGCAATCAAATCATTCTTGTAATTAGCAACCTGGGAAGACAGCTTTTCCAACCAATTAATCGTGCTGTCACTTTCAAATAACATTTTGTGCAAACTCTCAAATTCACTGATTTTCTCACGTGCCCCTCTAATTCCCTAGCGGCTTCTTCGATCATCAAAAGCATCAAATCGATGCTGCACTTATTTAATACAATGATCCAAAGCTTACAGAAAGTCATATTAAATTTACCAGTCGTAGGTGCATTCCTTATTCTGAAACCCCTAGGGATACGTTTTTCCTTATAATAATCGCTCAATGTATGTAATGCCGTGGTATAGATAATCAATCTCCTTATGTTTTAATCAAAGCCAATACTTATGTAGATGTTCAAGGGATTTCAATTCACCATCATCAGTGAGTTGTTGATCAAACAAAATAGATTCAGCCTCCTACTCTGAAAAAGTCAGGGTCTTGCCTTGTCTCTGTATAGCCAGAGGAATAAAATATAACTGTGTTGTTGTATATTTCAGATATTATGGTTCAATGTTGTTTGTAATATTGACACTTTGTAGGTTTGTTTGTGTTGACTATGCACTGTAACATTGTATTTGCACATCATTGTCAGCTGTGCTGACGGTAACGGTATGATGACATCATTGGTGGGCGTCTTCATCTGTACCTGGAGGCCGGTGCTGCACGTGGGGGAAAGGTTTAAAAGGTCAGTGTTTTTATTCAGTTTGTATCTTGATGACGAGATGTTAAACTCACGAAACGTTGATTGAAAACTACTGCCAGTGTCAAGCTGTTTGATTCCGAGCATCGCCTCTCGTATGCTGTATAAATATGTATATGTTAGCAGATGTACCTCTCGTATGTTGGATCCTTTGTGGGGATCCCTAGGAGGGCACTGGTGACGCTAATTGTTCAGAAGTAGTGAGTGCTGCCTCTACGTTGATTTTGTGTGTGTGTGTATATAATATATATATATATATATATACACACACACAGACATATGTAGAGAGAGTAAGTGAGGGGGAGAGGGATAGAGTTGAAAATGCATCAACAAACAAGGTTATGTATAATAATGAATTTTGGTGTTCCTTGAGCATCAGGAGGTATTCAAAGTTAGAACCTTTTTTGTTTTAAGATTAGAAAAATGTACCATAATAAATTTGCACTTTAGTAATGAGACAATAGATTAAAGAAGAGCTTTTTTCGAAAGTTATGGGATCTACATCTTTGTTACATCCAATTATTGCATATATCTCCACATATATAATATAGAAAATTTTTGTATGTAAAGCTCGTAAAAATGCTTATATGAAATGTGATAGTTGTCCACACAGATCTTTTAAAATACATTTTTAGGTTAATGTTTTATAAACTTAATATTAAAACCCTGTTGGTGTCTTTTTAATATGTGAAGTATGGGATGGTTGTTTAAAATAGATATAGGAAATGAACATTGAAGATACCAGCAATTCTTTGAGTTTGACATGTGGAGGGTTCACAGTTAAAGTGAACCAAGTCCAGGGCAATTAATTTAGAGAAAACAAGGTACAGGTAGGATTTTGAAGTAGGTGTAATGGAATGGAGGCCCGTACTTAGTATTCTGTATCTTAAGTTTTTTCAGCGTAAAATCTCTGACTATCAGGTGGAATCAGATAATTTGTCTATTCTTTTAATATCTGTGGATGAAATAGCCTGAAGCTGAGTACATTTCACTGGACTAAAGATGCAAGTTGTTATATTATTTAGTCATTTAAAAACAATAAGTTATTGCTGCTATACTATTCTGAGGTTAATCATGTAATAGTGTGTGAATGAAATGACCTGTGCAGTCTAGCCTTTTAGGGTCACACAGGCCATTTTCCAGTTGTGAGATTAAGGGCCGGATTCACTTAGCCTCATTATCTTTCTGCAGGAGGAAAAGAGTTGTGGCCTCGGATGTTTACGCCCAGTGCTTACCCACGTTAGCCCATAGATTCCAGGATGAGTGCCCAGAGCTATGGGTTAACGTGTTTGTTGGTAGCCGCGATAAGGGCAGAACGCCCTATTTAATGCAGATTTCTGTTCGAGCCTCAGGAGGAGGTGAACAGAAATTCAAGTTAAGTGCTGCTCACGGGATGCAATTGAATAGCCCCAGGCACAGCTAATTCTACTTTCAAACATTATTGAATTTGGCCCCAAGTCTCATAAAGTAAAATCTGAAAAATGTATCCATTGCTCTTCACATCCTGATACTGTTAATCATCTGATTTGCCTAGACCTCAATCCTCTCCTTAGGCTAAGGTGACCATGTGAGCCAATTTACCATTAACCATTCTATTTTCTGGTGCTCTTTTCCATACAAACATTGTCCAGAGGTGTCCTAGAGGGCAATGTGCCCTTCATGGCTCATCTTTTAGCTTACTTTGCCTTCTGCCAGGAGGTACTGTAGTATCTTGGAGTGTCTTTGTCAGCACTTCACTATATAAGTGTCTGGTTAGATAAAGCAATGGCCAAGGTGAGCAGCAGCAAATAGGGAGACTAGTAGATGTACTCTGTATAGTGTTACTGTCCTTTGCACACACACCCTCATTTTTCTAGCATAGAAATATGTATGGTACAGTAAGTTCAAATGTATTTTTTGGCAAACCATGCATGTGTAGAGTTTTTTTTTTTGTCACTGTCATTGCAACTACACAGAGGAAAATGAGATGGTGCTGGTCATGTCATTTTCCTCCCTAACTGCACTTCTTCGCCCCCCCACCCCTTCCCCCTTAAAACCAGCTTCACTTAGCTCTTCATCCCCTTCAGAATCCAGTTCAAACTTCACATCCACACAGTCAAAGCACTTATTAACTCTGGTCCTCTCCTACATCTCCTATTTAATTTCTAACCACATCCCACTTGCATCCTTAGCTCCTTTTCTGTTTGCAGCATTACATTTAACTTGGTTACCTATGGAGAGATATACTAAGCCGTCTAGAGAGAAACATTCGAATGAGAGGACTGAACAGTTGGGAAGAAGCTTATTGGTCAAAAGCTTCTGACCTGTAATTTTACAGGCTGTTTGAAAAATAACAGTGAGAAGCAAATTGATACTTTGGGCCCTATTTAACAATAAACCTAAATATCAGCTACATATTTCATTTAGTATCACAGTGACACAAACGAATATGCCACTGGTATTCATCATTACTTACCTCGCTGGTGAGGTCCAGCGACGTCCCCTTCGTCGTCTGCATCCGCTCAGCTGCTGTCAGCCTAATGGTGTTAGCGACGGATTTCTATGTCATGCGTGATGGTTAGTCTGCACATGTGTATGACTATTTCACCTGGCGGGGACCCGGCAGTGCCTGCAAAGCTTCGCTGAAGCCAGAAGCCAGTGACAAACAGGGAGAATCTTCGATTACCACTGTTTGTGAAATATTGAATCGATAGCATAACACCTTTTAGCAAGTGCTTAAGGGTTTTTTTTATTGTTAAATGAGGCCCTTTATCTCTTTCCAAGGCCTAGAACAACTTCCCCTTAGTCACATGTTAGTAACATGTTCACCACCAAGACATCTCCCACTTTTCCTCCCCTCCTAAGAAACTTACCTCTGCCAAGTCAGACTTTCAAACATGCGCTCAAAACACACCTTATTTTATAATCTGCCAAACCCTCTACTAAATCACCACTTGCATATCCTCCCTGGACCTTCTTTTTTTCTCAACTGGGTAGACCTCCTCTTCGAATGTAAGTTCTCATAGGTAGAGTCAACCTTCCTCATGTTTAACTCCTAGTATACCTTGACACCAATGCTCTTAATTTTTGTCTTCTAGTCCCATTCAGCATATGTGATTGTGTGCTCGACCATTGTTGGGTAGAGGGTGATTGAGTGCCGAACTTCCTTTCCTTCCCTGTTCTCACCTCTCCTTGCTCAACAAGATACAATGAGTTACTTTACCTTCGCCCCTTGTCCGACTCCTACACAATCTAATGGTTTATTGCTTTGTTGATTCTGTGGTTTTTATTGTGCTTATGATATATTAAGTTTCACTGTTAGTATGTATATTTACTGTACAGTGGCACAGACACTATCAGGGGTATTCAATATGGGTGCGATAACATCGTTTTTGCGTTAATATCGGAGGTATGACGTCATTATCGCAGGTTTTAGTTTTAGACCGTATTCAATTTCAAAGACTTATCGCAGTTTTGAAAAGTCTTTGATAAAAAACGGGGATAAGTTTTCACCATTGAATAGGTGTCGAAAAAAAGTGCAGAATTGGGGTTTAGGGGTGCAGGCTTAAAAAAAAATAGCCTGCACCCCTGGGAATGACATTTAAAAATGAACTGTCAAAAAAAGTTTAAAAAAAAAATAGGGAAACCCCAAAAAATTAATTTAAAAATTGGGGTGAAAAAAAAAAATGGGAAAAAATTGTTTAACAATAGGGAAATTGGTTCAGCGCTATTCTGTAAGTATGCGGCAGATGTTTTCTAGAATAGAATTATAGCGGCAGGTGCACAAATGCAGAATTTTTAAAAACTTTTAGGGACATAAAAATATGCTAGTACCCATTTTCATGTACCCCAAATTTGATGGGACCACTTAAAAATACGAAAAAAATAACCTAAGTGCTCTTCTGCATCACTTCTTCAATGTCGGGAGAAAAACACCTGCTGTGGCTATTTAAATCCCCGACTTTCAATTAATGGCTAAAACGGGGGTACCCATAGTGTTCCCCCAAGGTTTTTCTACTTTAGGGGGGTCTTACAATTTTTTTAAGGAAAAATTCGTAACTTTACGCAAATCCAATTTCGGAGTTTCCCGTATTCGTTAATTTTATATTGAATACGGGTATAAGCGGGACCGCGCCCGATACTTTAACGCAGGTGAAAACTCCAATATGAAACGTTTACTTCGACAGTGTAGTTAACGTTTCATATTGACTACCCCTCTATGTGACGCCTTTAAAAATAATAGTAATGGCATGGTAACTTCAGATTGCAGCAGCTGACTAATTAATTTGACCACTTACCTGGCACTAACGCATGGGATGCGATCGCAGCTAGCTGGGCTTCCACTGCGTCCCCCATCTCTTATGGAGCAGATCATACTCCGGACACCTGGCAGTGATGTCTGTGACAGCCAACATCAATAAGGTGATGGGACGAGGCTATGCCATAGGGGAAGGGGCATAATGCAGGTGGTTCTCTTTTGGCACTGGAGAGGGGGGGTTAGGGTTGGATTATGTCCCCCAAATGTTTTTGTTGCATGGGGAGCGGGGTATATATAAAAAAAATATATACAATTGCTTATACAGTCACGCACAGTGAGGGAGGAGGGGGCACTAATACAGTGAGGGTCCATTGGCTCTGGGCTTGGGGATGTGGTCTCTGCCACTGGGATTGAGGTTGGTGAGGGATGATAATGCTGGAGATCTTTGGCCACTGCGAGGGGATATTTCTACTTGGGGGTGGGAAGTGATTTCACTATGGGGCCTACGGAAACCTGGGGGGTGCAAAAAACAAAAAACCCTATGGTATAAAAACCCCATGGTATATTTAAAAAAAACAAAACATTTCTGACCAGTTTTTGGGGAAAAAAATTGAATGCTTATGTTAAAAAGTGCAGACAGCTGTAGACTTTGACTTTTTATCATTGTTAAACAGGATTGGTAAACCTAGCAGAAGTGAAAATAAAATTGGTCCTGTATTTATAGCAATAATCAAAATATTGTGTTAAAAGTAAAAGTTTTACTCATTATAAAAATGTATATAATGCGCAAGTTGCTCATTAAATGGCTCACTGTACTGTACAATATTTATTTTGCCTAAGCTAGATATATTGAATTTATTATTGTAATATGTGATTAACCTATTATAAAAATTATTAGATAAACATAAAAATTATTTTGGAGAAACACTTTCAGCAGGTATACATCTAATAGCTGGACTGAATCCAACAAGAAAGAAAATGCAGCAGGTGCATTAAAGCACTTAATGCTTTCTTCCAAAAACTGTAGAGGGAAACCTTTCTTGAATATAGTTATTAATTTGAAATGATATCTCAATTAAGCAGTTAATAACCTGCTGTACTAATAAGTGCTACTAACATGATGAGTTGATCATACAACTTGAGCCTGGAATGAAAGTTGTTGTAATCATGCCTTTGGAGGGAAAACAAATAAGATTGCAAACATACAAGCTGTGTTACATAAAATATATGGAGCTATATATTGCAAGGGTATTTACATCTGAAAATGAACATACTGTACTTGGGTCTCTTGGTTCGACAATGTGTAAATTTCTAGTGCCAATTAGTCTGTAGAATATATGAATAATTTGATCAGCGCATATTAAATAATGGATATAAAATGGATAAAAAAGTGATAAATTTTAATGGCTAACTGTTCACTTTAAGCCTTGGAGTCTCCTTTGTCAGGTAGATTGTAAAAACTATATTTTTGAGAATTTTGCCTGACAAAAGCTATTTTACAATTTCAATAAAGGCCGGTATCCCATTAGCCGCGGTAAATTACCATGGCTAGTTTCCTCGCCCGGGGCTATCCAATTAGCCCCGATGCCGGCACTTATCAGGGTTTTTTAAACCAAATCCGTGATAAGAAGCCATATTTATCCCGATCACGGCAGTGAAAATACATAGGTACGTGGCTTTTCGCTGATCCTACTGTACGTGTTTTTTTTTGTAGTTTTCGGACATAAAAACTGGGTTTAATTGGATACCACGAAAATAAAAACACTGAAAAAGACCCAAAAATCTGCGAAAAAAACATTGTTTTTTTTTGCGTCTGGAAATTTTTCACTGCTAATTGGATACCGGCCATAATCAGATACTTGTGTCTGATAGTATATTGATTCAAAGCCACAGTTGGTCCTACTGGACAGATTATATAAAATTTGTTTTTGGTCAGCCAATTAGATCAGATCAGTGTAATTATTGTGGTCCTCCGTTCACTGCATTTCCATTCATAATGAAATATTAATAGACATTAGTCTTTACAGATACATTCTCGCTCATCTTTGCTGCCGATGTGGCAAACGTGCACATGCATCGTAGCATGTGATTTGCATGTGTACGCCACAGTCTGCCAGGTCATGGCAGCATTCGAACCATGCAATCCTATGTATTGCAAAAGCAGACAAGACGCACATGGCCATTCACAGACCCGTAACTCCCAGCAAGCCGCAGCGTCAACAACGATGAAGCAGGGCACATCTGTATGTTGCAGTTCTGGTAGTTTTGGACCACAAAAGGTACACAGTTTTCTAACAACTTTGCTACATGTGGGCAACTTTCTACATCTTCTCAAGAAGGCCAGTACCTGTAGAACCAATTAAGTTTGGTATTTATATGAGATGTGGCTATTAAATAAAGAGACTTAGGCTATAATTTATGTTTTATTATATTAAGTACGTTTTAACTCTGTTCCCCTTCTGCATCCACACACTGCTGCATTCTTATTTTCCATTTGTCAAAGCCATGCTGTAGTTTATTATCTGTCAGCTGTTTCAACAGCTCCATCGTTTTCTACTTTAGCTCAGTAACTGATGCAAAACGGGTTCCCTTGAGTACAGATTTGAATTTAGGGAAAAAGAAAAATCACATGGTGCTAGATCTGGCGAGTATGGTGTTCTAGCACTGCAATCTATTTCTCTGTCAAAACTTGATTCACAGAGAGAGCTGTGTGGGCTGGTGCGTTGTCTGGATGGAGGATGAAACCATCTCACCAATAAAGCTTTTGTTCAAGATAATCAAGTTTACTACACCAAATTTGTTTCCATTTACTGGTCATCCGCATCAGCAGATTTGTAAAATAACTCTGCAGCATGGGACAGTCTCTGTTACAAATTGTACAAAATGGAAAACACACTTAAAAGCAGCACGGGTACATATGAGTTTGATTACAGAAGTTCAGATGAGTGATACCTACTCATGTGAGCTTACAACCTACAGTGATAGGGTATTGCTGGGACCATATGAACTAGTGAGGCTCACAGTGGGTATAGGACTGTAGCTGGTGAAGTTCGAGATTGTAGAATCCAGTGAATTGTTTGTAATATGGGCTGTAGTCAAAAGATCGCAGTATGGGGGAAGTATTTGAGACAGTATTGACATATGGTTATAAAAGAGGAGGAGAGGCATAGGTAAGAGCAGATAGAAGAGTGAGATGGAGTGTCTTCTGTGGTAAAATCTCAGTTGCATACATTTGCAAATATATGGTAAGCCACTAGCCATGGCAAGGCATCTATTGTCCCTACGCTACATAATAATAGAACTATTTTTGGGTCATATATTTGTGTATTTCTAAATTGAGAGCTAACTTACAAGCACCCCAAGATCCTCCAATATAGCACTACAGGGATCACCATAACCTCCAGCCACTGATCTGATACATTCCTCACAGAACAGTGATACACAGGAGGTTGCAGTAGTACTAGTATTCTTTCAAGGTTGGTAGTCATGTGCAAGCAACTGGAGATGTAATGTGAAGCTGAAGGCTTGGTTGAGGCAGCAAGCTTGGGGGTCAGGAGGAGAGTGTGATGTAATTTATGAGGATGACTAGAGAAGGGTTACTGACATGAAATGGGGGTGGTGAGGGGTGTGAAGATGAACATAATTTTGGACACATTTTATAGGTCATGTTGCATCCATCTGGACATGGCAGAAGAGGCATTTGGGTATACAGCATGATAAACAAACAAGGAGAGCTCTCAGGGAAAGAGAGGCTCATTTGTATGTCATCTGCATAGATATGGCAGTGGAGGCCAAAGGAGCAAATGTATTTCAAGCAGTTATATAAATACTTTCCAGGTAGCTCAAGAGGATAGGAGAGGAGTGAAATTGAGTGGTTGAAGGGATTTGTTAGATGCATACAAGCTTTTTTGTGGTGGGGGGGAATAGAGAAATTTGAACAGGGTCACATAAATAGGTTGAGGGGGAGTGTGTGTACCTCCAGAATTTACCACTAATCCGAAATACCATATATTTTTTTTTTTTTGTAAGGTTTAATTTTTTTTTTTTTACAGATACACTAGTAACTAATTGTTGTACTAAAGACATATTCATGATAATGATGAATATCACAAAATATCATGTATAGTGTTCACTCTAGGTCCGGCGGCAGGCAGGGCGCTGGACCTAAAGTTAGGGTACATCTGTGCGCACTGAAGGCTCAATATTTGTTGATCTGAAATACAAGTCTAATAATTGAGAAATCTTTTTTCCCTATGCATACTGCTCACATACAAGTATCTTAAATTCTGTTAAGGAATGGGATTGTTAACTTAAATATTTAGGCATATTGTGTTTGTGTCTTATTCCATTTCTAACCATACCTATTCAGGTCTTAAATGACAGCCATATTTTCAGTATTGTAAGTTAAAGGGAAACAGTTATGAAAAAATAGATTTCTTATAACAAAATATATTATTATATTGGTCAGTATTTTGTTCACAGGTGTAATAAAAAAAAATATCCTTAAAGTGTGATTTTAAATGACCAAATTTAAAAATGTCTTGATAATTTTTATTTTTTAGTTCTGTAACATCTGTAGATTTATTCAGCCTTTCCTTATATTTGTGTGCATATAAATTCTGTACTACTTAATAGATATTTACCCAAATGAAGCTTAACAAATCTCACATGGGCCAATTTTTGAAATGATTATCCTGTTCATTTATGCAACAACAGAACTGTGTTTACTAACCTGAAGTGTTTATTACATAGATCATTTAACTCATCAATCAATTTAGTAGAAGATGTATGGCATTAATTCTGAAGTAACATGAAGCAAGCTGCATGGCCAGAAGGCAGTGTGTGATCAAGTTGCACATCCTTACAAGGCATAGCAATGAACCCATAGGGAGCAGCTTTGGAACACAATTTAATTTACTTTTCTGTATTTAAAGAAGTTCAAATATTGGGAACTGATACCTTTGCTTACTGAATGATTCTCTACTATTTCTAAAGCTTTTCCATTGTATATGAGTAGGTGGATCGGTTGGTTTGTATGTTTGTTCACTAGGTATGTTTTTGTAGTCTCAGAAACAAAGTGCTAGTTTGTGTTTTTGTTTACGTTGTATCTAGCATGTTCAATGTTAAATTATTTATTTTATTTTCACTTATACATTGTACTATTAGAGTCAATTACCGGTTGCAACTCCAGAGTGTAACCATTGGCAAATCAGTCTCCATAGGCCGAGCTTGCAGTGTTGTCTTTATAGTGTCTTGTATATACATTTGCGGTATATAAAAGAGGTGGCATTTTGCCACCAACAGTAATACTGTGTCACTCTTGGATACCTTTTGAATCTCCTATATTAGGTATGTGAATAACCTTATATATATTTTATGAAAAAAATCTATTAAGTTTTATAAACTTGACATTCTATTTGATTTTTTGGCAATTTTCGAGGAATCTTTCATCACTTTGCATATCATTTTAGATTATTTTTGCTTACAGGTTCAAATGTTCATGAAGACATTGTGGACATTCAACATAAGGAATATGGAAAGATAGTGTTTTCTAATTAAAATTACTGGTAGTCATGCTTAGGTGCTAGGAGAAGAAATACAGATAACATGCCAACAATAAAAGGAGGAAATGCATATTTCTCTTCTCCTCGCACCAGGAATATGGAAATAAATCAATGCACTGCAATTTAAAAAAAAAAAAAAAAAAATATCAGAGCTTTTCAATTCAGTAGATCCATTCTTTTCAGTATTTGTAGGTTTCTTTCTTTTACTTTTTCCCTTTCCTATCCATCTCACTGGTTTTGAAGCAATCTTAAGTTTTTAAACCATTGAAAACATATTAGTGATATGTATAGTTATTTATTAAAACAATATTGCATAGATTCCTCCTGTTACATGCATCCAACTGGGTCTTGATTGTGTTATGGTAAAGTAAGCTTACCCTATATTCATTTTCTTTCTGAGAATGTTTTATTTAATTGACTGGCTGTGAGTTGTATCAAATGGATCTTTCAAGGTAAAGACATTTCTAACCCAAGTTCAAATGGGAGGGCTGGTGCAAAGTTTGATTTTGTAAAATGTGCGCATTTCTTTGAAGTGAGAAATATGCATAAAACTTGGTTCCCTGTTTTTATCTCATTTCTGTAATCACACTCTGAAAAATGAAGTATTTATTTTGCACTACACAGGTGAGGGAGAAAAATATGTTATAACAGCAGTAAGTGGGGAATGTGTTGCTACACAGGTTTAGGGAGGAAAATGTTTTACAACAGCAGTAAGATGGAAATGTGTTACTACACAAGTGAGAGAGAGGATGTGTTAATGCACAGGTATGGGAGGAAAATGTCTTACAACAGCAGTGAGAGGGCAATGTGTTACTACAGGGTGTGGGAAGTGAATGTGTTACAACATGGACGAGGGGAGGATTGTGTTACAACAGGGGTGAGTGAGGGTAATATGATACTACAGAGGTAAAGAAGGGGAATGTGTTACTCCAGAAGTGATAGATGGGAACAAATTTCTACAGGTGTAAGGGGGGATTGTATTTCTATACAGGTGTGAAAGGGGAATGTCAATTGTGTTACAACATCGGCAAGGGAGGGAAATGTGTTACTACAGAGGTAAGGAAGTGGAATGTGTTACTAGATTGGTGAAGAAGGGTAATGTCTTACTATAGCAGTGAGGGAGAGGATGCAGTATTAGAGAGGTGAAGGATTAATGCGTTACTGGAGTGGTGAGATAGAAATGGAAACCGTAAATATTTAAGGTCTACCTTGGTGAAACAGAATACATCAGCTAGTACAGTATACTCACCTCAATAGGATGGAAGAGTGCTTTGGACATTGATTTAAAAACCTGACGTCCATCTTCGCATGGAGCTCCATAAATCCAACAGCATAACAGCCCCCATAGAGCCTATGGGTGCTGCTGTTGCAGTTGGATATGGAGGGACCATTGCAGATATCAAAGAGGGTTTTTGTTGGGGGATATCCTGGAAAAATACTTTAATAAATATGCCCCAAAGAAATTCTCTACACACAGCTTCACATTAAACAGATCTGTCTTTAACTGCCCAAATGTGGTATTTTAGCGTTTAACGTGAATTAATATAATTAGGCAGGTACCATGCAACACTGCTTTTCTAGGCCTTACACTGCTTAATGCTAAGGATATGTTAAATTAGATTAGAACATATACAAGATCCATATTTAGTTATTGTGTACTTATTTTTTACAAGTTTTTTTTTTCTTTTTGACACATACAAATCATATAATTTAATTTATGTTTTCACAAATTTCTCCTTATGGTCTGAATAATTTATAAGGTACAGTAGATTTAATATATTCATGTTTAAATCATAAAAGACTTATAAAAAAAAAAAATCATGCTTGAAATAATTTTCCTTCTTAATAGTATACTGTATTCAACTCACTCTCTCCTTTGATTGTGGTTGGTCTTTTGAAGTACGCAAGGCATACATGACAAGCAACAACAAAAGAGGAATCGCACGTTTGTCAGGTTTTGTCCTCTTAAATGACATGTGACAGGCGCATGCATTGGTTTAGAAGTTGTTTCCCTTGACAGATATCTCTGTGTAAGACAAGAAAGGACCCCTGAATGCTAACAGCAGATTTCGGTAAACTCCATCTCTCTTTGCACTGAGCCTTCGATATACATCAGGGTTTGTGATGGTGTAGTTGTTTCCTTATTTTTGTTACGTAAGAGGTACATTATAGGAAAAAAACATTGTTTTGAGAACCCATGACACTATTTTTTTCTTTCTAAACAAAATATTTTTGTCTAGAAATCAACTAATTTTATACTTTCTCCTATTGTTTTTTGGAGCTTGAATGTGTCCGTTATACGTAATAATTGTTACATTCGTTTCTTGAGTAATCACCTGGAAGAATTATCACAGTGTGTGTCCAGTATGTGTTCCTCAAGCAAGAGTCCGGGTAGGAATCTAATAGATTTGACAACAAGATGCACAATTCTGAAGATCCACCATCAGCTATTAAAATGATACAGCTGTCACCTCCTCCTGTCTTTTAGTGGGCAATTCAATTCAACATGATGCTGGATAGCCCTAGGAAGGAGTCTACGGAGCTATTCAATTCAGTGCGCTGTTTAGTACGATTACAGTATTTCTGCTCGCACCCTCCTGAGGTGTGAGCAGCAATCAGACTTTTAATTGCCGGCCGCAATGCTGTTTTCCATCTTAGTGCGGTGCTAACAGCCTCGCGGCCAGCACTTTGGTCGGAGAATGACGGTTACCACGACTAGACAGCCAGCTTAAGGCACGTTAACTGGCATTCTCTGATTTAAGTGGTCAACAACGTGATGAATTGAGTAACTTCGGGAACTCCTTCATGGGGCTTTCCAGCAATCGCACTGAATTCAATTGCCCCATTAGTTTGGGTTACTATAAAGAATGTTATAGTACCACATTGTGAAGTGCTGTACAATGAAATAACATATAGTAGATCAATAAACACAAGAAAATATTATATATATATATATATATATATTTAAATCATCTCCGTTTTACACTCCCATTTTTGTAGATTGGGGGCAGATTGCTGATAGCAATGATTTGCATGGCACGTACATGCTCCACCCCGACCTCCAACATGCACATTGGGAGCCAGGACATGCACCACGGGCTCCCACTGCAGCAACTTGACAGAGCACCTGGGGAAGAGGACCGGGAAAAGAGGTTATATACTAGGGGGTGGATTGGGGACAGGCCTCACTCAGGAATTGGTAACTTAAGCACATACTATGAGCCCTCATGCTGCGTATGGAATTTCAGTGGATAATTTATGAACGCCCCTGCAACGGCATTGCAACGCACTGGCACGCCTGCGTTCGCCCGACCACCCCCACATCACCACCCACAAAAAGCACTTCCTGTCAATGTGCTCGGGGTCTGCGTAACCTCCGCAAACGCATTTCCCATCACAATTGCTAGTTCGCACATGTGCAATGCGAAATAATCGACCGATTGCATGCAACTTCGCTACTGTGATCCTTGCTGAATCAGGCCCTGAGGCTTTAAATGAAGCACAATTGAACTTGGCATGGAAAAAAACCTCAGCCGTTGCATCGTAACACTTCATAAACGGATTCATACTTAGTTGTGCACTTGTAATCAGTGTAGTCTCCTGGTGCATCTTAGTCACATCTCATTTGCGACGAAGGCTGATATTTGGCCAAAAAAGATGCTCTCACCGAGTGAGATTGTTACTTTGATGTGTTTCTCCTCCTCCAATTCACTTTCAGCTGCTTCTTCAGAAGTATCCACTCACTACTAATTGGTCCTTTATCACGCCGAGGGCCGGCATTTTCCTATACTTCCTTGTGTTCCAGGCCTCATTTCCATGTCCTGCGCAGACAGGGAGCATGTGCTCCAGGCGCCATATTTGCACACTTAATGCATTCCACCTATAGTGTTGGGTTGAGTGGCAATAGGCTATTGTAAGGCACTGCGGAACCTTTGTGGCGCCATATAAATAAGGGATAACCAATAATAACTTTGAATTTTTATCATTGTTTTTATTGTGTATTATATGCTGTTTTATGTCTCACCGGCTGTGTGATAATATTGTTAAGCTATTTTGCTATAAAAAAAATTGTCTGACAGACAAGCTCCCCCCTGTCTCTCATCTGGTAGGGTCGCACAGGATCATGTGGCGTGCTGAGAGGGGCTGTTAGGCATGACTGCAGCAATAGTGTAGGAGACACATCTGCAGTAGTAAAAAATTATGATTTGTAAAAAATATGTAGTAGGTTTAGGCCAATTTATTTCATATTTGCAAAATTTGCTGAGAAAATCGTGTGTTTGGCTAGCTAAATTCTCTAGAGAAAATAGAGCTTAGATTTCTATTTCCATGTATACAAATTGCATTATTCATTTGGGGGGTTATTATGCACAGTTTGTCAGTGATTCACAGCAGGAAGAAACTCCAGTCTTCTAGTTACGAGGTACAACACCTCCATTTTGCCTCAATGGGGAATGGGTCATAATAAAGGTCATAGTCCAAAGATATACAACTTTTAGTTGCCAAGACCAAAAATGTATTTTGTCTCTTCAACTTTCTTCTACAATTTGTGCTATATTATTTAGCTTATATTCATGTTTTTAAGCTTCCTTTAGTTTTTAAAAAAAATCATTAATTTATGTCATAATATGCAATTAATGGTTCAGTTTAGAACTGGCATTTTTAAAATGTTCAGATCTAGGATTTTTCATAATGACTAGAATTTAGGGGCCCATTTATCAACGAGTTTTATCATAAGGAACGCGTTTTAAAACTGTCATTTGTTTAAAAAATGACAGGCTCAAGCCATTCAGCTCGTTACTATCAGTTTTAAAACTCGTCGCGTATGAAAAAACTTGTTGATAAATGGATATTGTGTTACCATACCTCCATTTATACAATTTAGTATAAAATAGTATAGTTTTGATTTTTTTTATATTAAAACATAGGTATTAGGTAAAGTTTGGGCAACAGTGTTTAGCTTTGCAATCCTACTGCGCTGGAGTCATGGTCTCCACTCGGATTAAGGCTCTATATGCGTAGAGTTTGTTTGTTCTCCATGTGTTTTCAAGTATGCCTCCTGCTGCTCAGATTTCTTTTATTGGTCCAAAAACGAGTTGTGACAAAATTGGTTATTCACCAAATATTCCATAGGTATGTATATGTGTGGTAGGGAATTTATAATGCAAGCTCCATTGGGGCATGGATTGATGTAAAAGATTACATATTATGTGCTATATAAGGAAGCAATGATAATTAAATAAAAAAACAATTTGTAACAAAAAATCCTAGCTATAACTTTTGAATGTTAATACATTTTAAGCAGAAACAATGCTTTAATGTATAAATTATAAGAAAAAAAATAATGTAATGTACTTTTTAAAAAAGTAATTTGATAGTAAAATTCAATTTACAGTTGCAGAACAATATTTCTGCATTTTTATGTTCCTAATTATCATGCAGATAAACAGTGGGGATTTGAACATTAGGATAAGTGAATGCATATGATTTTGCCTTTGAGAGAGAGTACCCCTCACTGTTCCTTCCCTGTAGGCTACATGGTTGTAATAAATGAGCAAGTTCAGAGCTCTTTATGATAGATAGTTAATGGTGCTGTGTCTGAGCCAACATTGCTGTATTCTCTGCATCTGTCACAATTCATAGTCATTAGCATACCTTTAATGGCTTCATTTCTAAATAATTTCATCCATTGCATGTTGAATGCATCAATAAATTAATGAGACGACTAGAATGTATACAAATACTGATGTATTTTGTGTTTCAGTTTGCAAGGAATATACTTTTGTACTAATATCAGCCATATCGATAAACAAAGGTTGTTCGTGTACTTGACCTTCAAATCCCAGTGTTCTCCCCAGAATTTTTTTTTTTCAATGCCCGGCGGCAATATGAGGTAGCCAGAGGGGGTGGTGGGAATCAGACCGAACGCCTAGTTGAAGTGTGCAGAGAGCGTAGCCGGTAATTGCCAAACCTCCGTCCTCCCCCTGCCTGTTGGGACAGTATCCGTCTGTTCGTGTGCTGTGAGCAAATAGCATACTTTTAAATGTGTCATATAATAAACAATACTGGATTTCATATTATGGATTAGATAGTTTTCAAGAGGAGCAAGTAGTATCAATGTTAGAATTCATAAAAAATATATATTTCTTCCATTAATGTCTCACGCTTCTCACATCCTTCAAGTAAAGCAAGAGTTGGCCTCTTCCGATCGTTTTATGTTTGATTAGAACTTTTATACCTAATTATTGTTTAGTAAATGCTTGCTGGTTGTGCTTCAGTTTACTTGTTTCCTTTAAGCACTCCTGATGCTTCTGTACTATGTACATAACTGCATTATTTGAGCTTGTAATATAGATTTCGTTTTTTTTTCTGAGGCAGCATAATTCTCGGAGTAATTGTAATAAACAGAACATTCTTTCAAGTATATTGGGAAAAGTAGTACATTCTTCATCCCAAACTTAATTAATCTTTTGTAATTTTAATTATTCCACTGTATTCCATTGAAAAAGGTCTGGGCCATTTTTCCTCCCTCGGCTTATGTCTATTGAACCTCTGTTGTAATCCACCACTGTCTGTTAACTACTTGCCTGACATGGTCACAAACGATGCAACCTGTTAGAAATGATTAGAAATACGTCATTTTGGCACCTCCCCCTTTACACGTGATTCGCTACATTTTTCTTGTTAGGAAGTGGGCAGGATGCGGGAGGACTGCCTACTCTTCTGGGGGATGCAGGGGACCCCCCCTGCAAATTCAGGTATCACCCGCAACTTCCAGGGTAGAGTAGGCAAGTATGCTCCAACAGCAAAGGGACCTTCCAGCCACCCTGCACCCTGCTGTGCAGCACTTCAGGACCCCCCACCCGATGGATGCAGAGAGGAGCAGCCACCAGGAATATGTAAGTTAACATCCCTCAGCCCCCACCCCCCCACAGTGTGTACCTGACAACTGCTCAGAGGAGCAACTGCTGGGGAAATCAAAGTCGCGATGGTCGCAATATACCAAACAACATCGATAGTCCGATATATAGATGACAGATATAGTAAAAATTTAGTCTTCAGTCTGCAAAGCAGGCAGGGTTCGGTGCTCTGATGAAAACACCTAGTGTGAACACTACTTTTTATCGCCTATACCACACCTCTATTTTGATGTAATCTCCAACTCTCCGGTGAGTGGCTGGCTGGTTATCTACCCAATTCCATACGTGTCACATTTTTATCTTAATCCAGATAAAGTATATAATTTTCCTTTTGTATGGTGCACTTGGAAAATTGTATACTCACGTTATTTATCATAATTGAATATTAAAATTATATTGAACATAATTGCAGTGAGACTGGTGAGTGCTTTGATACCCTAGGGCTCCTGAACCCCTGGTACAAAGGGCTCCTAAGTTGCTTCAGTTGAGTACATACATTTTACATATATATATATTCCTGTGATTCTAGAGATATCGAGCTATATTTAAAAAAAATATATATATTTATTCTAAAACAGATTAATTTGTAGATTCAATTGATCACCATGGTCTATTCAATTAACCCCACTTAACAGGGATTTCTTTTTGGGTCTCATGAAAACTTGATTCTCCGAGCTAATTCAATTAGTGTAGGTGTAACAAAACCCCTGATAAATACTGTTTTTTTTTTGCGCCCGCGATCTTGAAACCACATGGATTCGGGGACTTATACCGGCTCCTATGTGTTTTCGCTTGAAAACGGGACATTTTTTTTGTGATAACATTGAAATGCCCGTTCATTAACCAGACTCGGACCTGGGATTTTAGTGTGAAAGTGGTATTAGTGTTCTTACATCAAATAGACTTTTCCCTTGTTTTGCTCAGATTTATTCCAAAATCTCCTGGTCCGTTGGAATATGTAAAACATAAGTTTGACTCTATGGGAAAAACTTTGCACAGGTTTTGTTTGTATTTGTGTGTAGTCAGTAAAGCAAGGTGTGCATGGGTCTGCTTTGCATTCTGATTCAAAGCTAAGCCTTGTCCATGGCACAGCTTACTGCTTTTCCTGTGGAGAGATATTGAAAATTGATGTGTGTCAACACAAGCGTGCATCTGATTTTAGAAATGAGACTCTGCGCCCACAAGTAATCACTACTTTTGTAGAGGGTGGCAAACGAGAAAGCGAAAATAGCCATTTGTTACTTCATTTAGATATTCAATATCATTAATAATTTGTAGTGTGCCTGCTCTCCTCTCTGCACTGTGCATGATTAAGTGTGGGCTGTATAATGAATCCTGTCTGTTTTTCATCTGCATTTTCTTTTCTCTTAAAGCAGTTTATGTTCTGAGGTGAGAGGTGCAGACATCTCCCCAGATATATTAGAAGACATTGCTGTGCATACGTTGGCAGTTTTCTTTTAGTCATTTATGGATATAAAATCTCCTTCAATAACTCTTGTATGTAGTAAAAAACAATTGTGAAACACTTCTTAATATTAGCTTATTAGAATACTTTTTTTTTTAATTATTCCCCCAATAATAACACATTCATATTTAGCGCAATTGTGTTATTTCATCTGCAGAGGAACTCAGAATGGCTTTACAATGATCTTTCCCACGGATCATTTATTATTTTTATTATTATTATTATCCTTTATTTATATGGTGCCACAAGTGTTCCGCAGCGCCTTACATAGTACATAAAACTAATAAGTGAACAAATAAACAAGTAACTTACAGTACAGTGAAGGACATTATATACATTGCTGCAGTAGTGATTAAAACACTCACAATAAGCAGCAGGGAGTTGGCAGAGACGTGTTAAGTAAGGAGTAGAAGAAAGTGTAAGCAGCAGCACATGAGGGAAGAGGTCCCTGCTCGTGAAAGCTTACATTCTAAAGAGTCATAGGCGTTTCCTCCGTCAGACTGTAGCCTTTGAATGGGATATTAATAAGGATCCTCTAATGTATGTCACTAAATTATATAAGTATATTGTATATATTATAATATACAGTTTCTTGCGGCTGAAAGGAAAGTCCTCCTATGCTCTACGATATCCTTATTTGGACCTTAAGGAGAGCAGCTGTATTAGCCAAATGCTTAAAATAACAATTATCTTTAAACTATCAAAAGTGAATAATATCAGTCCATGTTGTAAAATAATGAACCATGCTGTAGTTATGCCAGATTAATTTGATGTAAATGAAAACGGTCATGTGTACAGTGCCATATAGAAACTGGCTCAATGAATAACCATATTTACCTGTACATCTATCAGTCAGGATAATTCATTACTTAGTAAAGTTCTGAGGGGCATATGTGTGCGTGTGTTCTTTTTCCAGTGGGGGACTATGGTGTGCCTTCGCAATTTTAAAATTGTGTTAGGTGTGCCGCGAGTTGAAAGAAGTTGAAAATCACTGCTCTAAATGCTAGAAATAGTTATATATATGAAATCCTAAAACAAATCTGATTCGTTTATTCAAATTAAATCATAATGCTCTACATGGAACTTATTTTGTAAAATACATAACATCCATATACTTTAAAAAGGAACAAATTGACTACTTTTAATACATATATTGTTGCTTAAACAATTCAATAACATATTGTAGCCCCTGTGATCCTCAATCCAAATTGACTACATAATACTCAATTTAAAATGACCTTCTTGTGGTGGGACTTTTAAATTGCTGTTCACAACCACTTTCAAGGGAATCAGTATGTAACACCTCCCGACAGTAGGCAGCCCGGCAAGGGTGAAAATCCTGATCGTTAAGGTAAGTATCGCTAACCTTACTCCCTCCACTAACCCTCCCTTAGGGGTGCCTAACCCTAACCTCTCCCCCAAATGCCTAAACCTAACCCCCCCCCCCCTTCCCTGCAGCCTAACCCTAAATCTCCCGGGGGGGTGCCTAACCCTAACCTCCCCCCGGGAGTGCCTAACCCAAACCCCCCTCCCGAGCTAACCTTAAGTCCCCCCCGGAGCCGTAAAACCTAACCCGAACCGCCCCACGCGGCTGTCCGCGCCCAGCTTTCCTTCGTTCGGTATGCTGGACGTTATAAATTTGGGGTTGTTAACTAAATTGAAAGCAATACAGTTCATAATCTGTGACATTCCAGTGGGTTAGTTGTCAGCCAACGTTCTCTAAGTCCTCATAGTTTTTTTATTCAAGATTTCCTAAAAGTACTTTAGTTTTGATTCAATATTTTATCATCTAGAAATACTTTTAATTCTATCTGAATTCATTTTTAATTGATACACACACAATACTATGTCTTCCCCTAATCTCCCATTGTTTGTTTGCTGTTATTTTGGTCTCTGTAACCTTCCTTTACTTTATTTCATGATGTAAGGTAAGAAGCATATGTTCATTTTCTTTGTTTTGTAAACCACTTAACGATATGCAAACACACCAGGCTGGGATTTCCTTGACCAGGTTGCATCTGATGTGACTGTGTCAATTGAGTCTGCCGGCAGCTGCTGGAAGCTAGTTTCCAGCAGCTGTTGGGCTCATCCCATCCAGCAGGCCCCTCGGTTGCCGAGGCGACCGCCCCCAGCAGCCTCCTGTGTACAGAAGCTCTGTTCCCTCACCTGGCTACAGGCACTGCCAGGGAAGGTGGAGGGACAGGGATAGGCGATCCTGATAATATTGCCCACCAGGATGGGCTGCCGATTGCACTGCAGCAGCCACGCGTTCCCTCCTCCAGCTAATCAGCCAGCCATGATTGATTGAACGATCATTAGGATTACCCCCTGCTGTTTGAGAGTTATGTAATTTTATAATGTTAAAAATAGTGTGTATATGTATGTATAATTTAATTAACAAGTCTGCAATCTCTTCAATCTTTGCCACTCATCAGCATGTCCCTCTGCATTTATGCTTGCACTTGACTTCCCCATTTTAAAACAATCCATCTTTGATCCTGACGATATCTCTAGTCACTACATCATCTCACCATTTCCTTCAAACTCCTTGAGCGTATTGTCTACAAATGCCTTACTGCCTTTCTTTTCTCCCACTCCTGCTTGACCCATTTTAGTGGTTTTCATTGTTTACTGAGGACAGCTCCTGTGGAGTGGAGAAGACTAAAGTCAACAATGATCTTCTAGCTGCCAAATCCAAGAGCCACTACTCTCTGCTCATACTCTTTGATCTCTCTGCTGCTTTTGAAACTGTGGGACCAACCTCTCTTCCTACAAATCCTTAACTCCCTTGGCCTGCTTGATATTGTCATCTCCTGTATGTCCTCCTACCTCTGATCATTCTTTATCTGTCTCCTCTCGTAATTCCACTGTTAATAGTTTGCATTTTGTTATTTGATAAAAATAATGTGAATTAACAGAAGAGAAATCTAAATCAAATCAATATTGGTGTGACCACCCTTTGCCTTCAAAACAGCATCAATTCTTCGAAGATACATGCAAAAGGTCAGGGATTTTGTAGTATTATAGTCAGGTGTATGATTAACCATTCATACCAAACAGTTGATAATGATCATTTTCATATATAGGTTGAAACGGAAACTGTTGTGTAGGAGACTCAAAACTGGGTGAGGAACAACCAAACTCTGCCACAAAAGTGAGGTTGTGGAAGACCGTTTCATGTCACAGGTGTTAATATTAGAATGAACCTCTATACACACCTTCCTATACCTTCTAATGTCCCGCCTATACCTTCTAAGGATGATGCTAATTTGCGTACGCACTCACACCATAAATAAAGACTTAGACGTGGAATCTGTGGTTCCAAAGCACAAGTGATATTCAGGGAAAAGTTCAGACAGTTACACGCAATTGATCAAGACACAATTTAGGCGCAAAAGGAAGTTATACAGACCCAAGTACAGTATACATACGCAGGCGCTTCCGGACCCAGAGATGGGCATCAACAAGAGACCCCTAGTCATTCAGCATTCGGCACGAAGACTGAGAATCAGCGTTCGTACACTCATATTTATACCCCCCCAGAATAAACAGGACAATAGGGAAGTCTGTTGTCGATATCATTGGTTCTCAGGGGTGAAGCATCTGTTACAGTACATTTAACAGGCTGGTTCAAACAGACTCTCCCTGCCTCTAACAGCTGGGGGTCTTCCTCTTCACGCCTCCGGCAGCATCCTAACAGTTGTTTCTAAAATATACATTTTGTTGCTTGTAAGTTCTGCGATCCATAATTCAGGAATGCACGATGCGATCTCCCCACCGATAACACCGGAATACTGTGAAAAGAGTACGCATCAGTACAATTCCAAACACGACTGGTTTAGCATGTATAATACCTTAGTTATCAAATATATTTATTTCTCAGCAACTGAACCAACTTAAATCATACACTTTAGAGCTTATAGAACCTTATGTGTAGATATGTAATGTGTGGGTATCCAGGGTTTGATATAAAGACGTATTAATGTGTGTATGAGGAAGGGGTGCAGTTAACTCTCACTGAGTGAACATTTTAGCAGTGTGACATGCTGAGCCAGGTAGTTCCACAAGCCCACTCTGTGAGCAGTCCCCCCCCCCCCACCCCCTCACCTGTCCCAGGCTTCAAAAGAAACTCTTGTGTGAAATGCAAATAACCCAGCTACAAGAGACAGACCTAAGATGACACTCTAATCTTCATTGCAGGAAGCTTGCTAATGTAAGGTGTGTGTATTCAAGCCAGACCACCTGTAGTGAGGGCAAACACTATCCAGGAAGCTTATCTACACAAGCCAGTTGTCACCTGGCCACTTGCTCTAATGCAATTTTAACATACTATAAAATCATTTCTAAAATATCCTTTACAATACGTAAAGTCATGAAATAGGCTTCTGGTGAATCGCCGTAACTTGCTAATAGTGTTATCGCCACATGTACTAAAGTGTGAGTTTATCTAAAATGGCGCTTAGGCGGCCATCTCGCAAAATGGCATCTAGTCGCAAGATGGTGTCGCTGCGATTCAATTTTAAACTGATCTTGTCTCAGCCAATAATCTAGTTTCGACACAGGTCATACACCATGGCAAGACTGAGCACAGCAACAAGACACAAGGTAGTTATGCTGCATAAGCAAGGTATCTCCCAGGTAAAGATTTCAAAGCAGACTGGGGTTTCAAGATGTGCTGTTCAAGCTCTTTTTAAGAAGCACAAAAAAACAGGCAATGTTGAGGACCGTAGATGCAGTGGTTAATTCCCTTCGAAATCGGAAGATGTCCAGCAGTGCCATCAGCTCAGAACTGGCAGAAACCAGCAGAACCCAGGTACACCCATCTACTGTTTGGAGAAGTCTAGCCAGAAGTAGTCTTCAAGTGCGGCCATAAAGCAATGCCTTCAACGTGGAAAGGCCAAGTGACTATGCACGAAAACATAGGAACTGGGATCAAAATGTTAAATATTTACTGTAACAAAAGGCTGGAGAGCGGTACAATAATGAGTGTCTGCAGGCAACAGTGAAGCATGGTGGAGGTTTTCCATGCAATTTTGGGGCTGCAGTTCAGCAAATGGAGTTGGGGATTTGGTCAGGATTAATGGTGTCCTCAATGCTGAGAAATACAGGCAGGTACTTAACCATCAGGGAGGCATCTGATTTGGCTCCAAATTTATTATGCTGCAGGACAAGGACTCCAAACATACAGCCAATGTCGTCATTAAGAATTATTTTCAGCGTAAAGAAGAACAAGGAGTCCTGGAAGTGATGATGTGGCCCTCACAGAGATCTCAACATCAGCGAGTCTGTCTGGGATTACATACGTGAAGAGACAGAAGGATTTGAGCTAGCCTACAGCCACAGAAGATATGTGGTTAATTATCCAAGATAGAGACATAAAATGGTGGAAATACCTCATAAATCACAAGTACTGTAGCAGTAATTACAGCAGGTTAACTTCACTAAAGCAAGTAAAAACACAATACAGTATTCTTGAAAATCAAAGGTACATGGGATTCTAGTGAAAACTAAACAGTGCTAATTACTGTTAGATGTATAAAATCCAACTGAATGGGAATATGGTAGATAAATTACTGAAAAATTATTGGTACTGCATATGTTCAAATGAAAAAGATCACATTTTATTTCACATAAATAAACACATGGCATTTGTTGTTACATATACTGTAGACGAAACCTAAAAAGGCTTAAAAAAAAGCTTGATTTTCCTGAATCCTACCCTTTTTGGTGCGTGCAAACGGATACTGAAAGCCAATTTCCGGACTGAAACAAAGTTCAGCAACACACAACATCCGTTTTGCCTTTAAGGTTGGTAAGTCAGGGATCCAGTTACTTTTAGCATGGCATCTATACAATGCATTTCGGATTATACATCATTCCACATGTGCAGATGCTATGCTCCTCCACAAGTGCTCCTTTTTACCCCAAGAAGCTTGCCCTCCATGTCTGAGGTGATGACGTTCATCAGCACTCCACTGCCTAGACCGGAAGTCGGAGTGATGTCTGCGGACTGTAGAGCCGGAACTCTGAAGTGTTCTTGCACGTCAATCTGGACGTCTGCATGTCACTACCATTGAACCGGAAGCCAGACATGACGCAAAGTTCTCCCAAGGCTGTTTTCTGTGGGTGCATCACCTGGCAGAAACAGCCTGCCGCCCGGAACCCCCCCCCCCCGCACAATGCACCGCATTCCGGTCATCTGAGCCGACGTCACATTGGAGGCTCCGTGTCCACAAGCAATAAGGACATGTTAGTGAAGGTTACAGGTGACGAGAGACGGCGCATTGGGGCAGGGGGAGGTGCTGGGCAGGGGACGCTGCATTGGGGCGGGGGGAGGTGCATTGGGTCAGGGGAGAGTGCCGAGCAGAGGACACGGCATTGGGTCAGGGGAGAGTGCCGAGCAGGGGATGTGGCATTGGGACAGGGGGTAGTTGTCCATCACAGTGCAGGGGTGCTGTCAGGTTGGAGGGCAAATATCCCTCCTCCTGTATAAAAGTTCAGGTGGGAACAGTCACCTGAGCAGATTAAAGAGAGCCTGCAAGTGGGGCCAGTATCTGTAGAGCTGTATAAAAAATATATTCTGTGTAGCCTGCAAGTGGGGACAGTATCTGGGCCTCTAAGAAGAAGAGAATTAATATATAAATTGTTATTTCAAGTTTAAATCATTATAAGGTCAGGATTTAAAACATTTTATTATTGCGAAGGCCCCCAACCGGCTACTTCTTGATGCCACCCGGCTGGAAAAAAATTCTGTGGATAACACTGTGACGTTTGCGGGTCAGCTGTGCTTCATAGACCGGAAGTAGTCAGCGGAAAATGTAAATAATGGAATAAGTATATTATCATCATCTTACTACCTTCCTAATTTCTCTAGTGCAGTTCTTCGCTTTCCTGCACAGTCCAAACCTACCTAAAAGGAAGGTGGGAATTTTGTAGTAAGGTACCAATAATTTTGATCCCAAGTTCCAGGTTTACATAAAATAAAAATAAATATTAAAAAGCTAAATACGGATAATGAATGCATATTAAAAGCAGGTTAAAAACATAACATTATTCTAAAAAGCATTTTAATTCAAACTCCGCATTAAGTGCCAGATTCAGAATGGACTGCAGCTGCAACAGTGTACACAGATCGATCGATGGTGCGTACTGCGTATGCAGCGCAGTGCGCGTGCGTGAGTTAGCATTGCGAATGCTTTGCGATCATTCAAGCAGAATGAAAGCCATTGTAGAGTGAGTGACGGGGAGTGGTCAGAGAAACGCAGGCGTGTCTGTCCGTTTCCTGGGCATGCATAAATTAGCCACTGATATGGCATGCTTGAGTACTCGCTGCGTTCAACAAGACTTGCAGTATCTGCGGCAGGTCGATGTTACTCGATACTATTTATTTATACGCAGGACCGGGGAGGTATTACGGATGTGAGATAGCTGTAGTGGGCGTCTCTATGCTGGCTGTGTGACGGCTTTGCGATTGCATTAATTAGAATATTTTCACAGCAGACCCCCGTGCGATTACAATGCTTCTATCACAATAGCAATCCGTGCTAATTCAGGCTCTAAGACTTTTGGGTAAAAGTGTCTAAGCCATAAATCCACTGCATTTCTTTTTTGGCTAATCTATTTTCTACATCTTTATACCTCTAATTTTCCTTAACTTACTCTATTCCCAAACACCTTTTTATGTAAGCTTCCAATTTATTATGGACGGTTTTGAAATGTTTGAAAAGTTGGTGGCTTAATAAACCTTTCTAATATGTTCGCATAATCTGGTTTTTAAGGTTTCTTTTTGTTCTTCCTATATAGACTAGGCCGCAGGTACATTCTAACATATATAAAAATAGAAAGCAAAAAAACTCTGGCTATGAGATGGCGCTGGTGACCTAACTATTATGCAATATGGGTACACCGTAAAAAGAAACAAGATATTTAATCCTTTAATTCCAGAAATCTGTATCACAATAGGGATCTCCCGTGGTAATAAAATGAATCCAACGTTTCTCCCACAAAGGGAGAAAGTCATAAAGGAAAAAACAGAACGAGGATATTGGTCACACAAACGCACACACATTACATGCACATGTTATAAATAATGCTGTATATGAATCAATAGAAGGGATGTCATACTCCACTCACAGTGCAGTGGAGAATTGCACCACGTATAAAGGTTTCTTTATCCCCAGAGTGTAAAATCAATCTATGCCGATTTATATAGCACCTCAGAGAAGAAATAATAGAACGGAGTGTACCCTACTTACTTCCAGTAGGGGCTTGGCAATACATATAAAGGTATCTTTTCTCAAAAAATCCTTCTTTGCTATCTCCACTTGATCCACATTCATCCAACAATTACTTCATTAGGGCATATGAAGGAGATGAGTGACTTCATAAAATATTCAATATTTATTGAGCAAACATTAAAAATTCACCATAGCTCATGGATGCACAACTCCAGTATACAGGGCTATTAAGGATAGATGGAAATATATATAACCTGAAATGTGGTTTGTATAAGTCCGGACCTCCACATTCAACTATAAATCCCAAAACGAGTCCAGTAAAGTAATAGAAATGGTCATAGAATAAGTTCTGGGTCCCCTCCACCAAAACGTTTCGATTCAAAACAAATCTTTTTCAAGGTATGGGGAAAAGTTCCCCGACTCTCCTAAAAATACACCACCTAATTACACTAATTGTAATTATTTACATGGGCCACTTCAAATCTATAACAAATAAATATCCTATGCTCCCTCCAAAAAATCCTATACAGAACCCAGGTTCTCCCCATCCCGCTGGTCTCCTGAATCGGACTGCGGCTTCCAGTCCGATGGCCGGAAGTGACGCCGTCCTCAGCATTCTCTGCTGGCTGGATGCGCGTCCCAGGCTCCAGGAGTGACATGCATCATGCACCTGTGTTCTCCATCTCTGAATGGAGATCCAGAAAAATAATAAGAACAAATAGCAGAATTGCCACAAATCGGAATAGACCTGACATCAATCCTCACCAAAGATGACTGGTACAATGATGAGCTCTTCAAAGAACTTGAACAGTACAATGTATGCGTATATTAGAGTACACACCTTTAGAGAGATTGTGTGTGTATATACATACATACACTGAAGTTCCGGGATAGGTGCCTAGTATCGTGTACTCTCTAGCCTGGCAAAGTGCAGCAACTCGACATGGCATCGATTCCACGAGTGGATAGTATGCCTGGACAGCTTACCACAACTCCCTGATATTTGTAGGTGCAGGATTTTTGGTGCAAATGGATCTCTCCACCACTTCCCATAAATGCTCAATTGCGTTCATGTCGGGCAAACGTGGTGGCCACACCATTCGTCGGAACTCTCCAGAATGCTGCTCGAACCATTTAGGAAAATCTGGGGACTGATGACATGGTGCATTATCCTGCTTGAGTATTCCATTATTGTCGAGATACAAGTCCATGAAGGACTGCAAATGGTCATCAAGCAAAGCAACCTAGTGGTTGTCGGTTGGTAACGTTTCCATGCGGACCCAACCCATGTTACATGAACACCTCCCCCCCGCACACACACACACAAAAAAAACCACACACACCATTCTGGAACCATCACCAGCCTGCATGGTGCTTTTTTGACAACTGAGGTCCATGGCCTCATGGGGTCTGCTCCAAACCCGAACCCTACCATCAGCCCGAAACAACGAACTGTGACTCATCAGACAACTCCACATGTTGCCAGTCCTCCAGGGTCCAATTAGCAATGTCAGGAGCCCAGGTGAGGCACTGTGACCGATGTTGCAGTGTTCACAGTTGCACTCTGGTATGTCTTCTGCGCTCATATCACATGGAAGCTAAAGAACGCTGCACTGACCTGCTGAATATGTGTCTGGTACCTCTTGCATTGAGTGAGGATGTGAATTGAGCCAGTGTTGCTTGTCTGTTATCACAGACAATTCTGGTCAGACACCACTGGTCACGATCATTAAGCACCCGTGGTCGACCACTGCGCTGTCCACGGTAGGTGGTAATGCCTTCCAGAAGATATTTCTGGTACACACGTGACACCGTAGATGGAGGAATGTTGAATGTCCGCACAACTTCAGATATGGAATGTCTCATCTGTCAGGCACCCACTATCATGCCCCTTTCAAACTCCGATAATTCACATTGCCTTGCAACAAGCAGCCTGGTTGTTTTCAAACTGAGGGCCTGATTCAGAGCCGGACGCTCTGACCAGAGCGCTCGCTCTGAATCAGTGCCCTCCTACCTGAAAATGGAGCGGCCTCCTGGCTGCTCGCATAGCTGTGGGTGACCACCCACAGCATATGCGAGCGGCCAAAAAGATGGTCGCGATGGTCAAGACCATCGCGACCATCGGGCTTGCGACGAGACCCTGTGGTAGGGTCTCGCTTCCGCAAGCCCAGGAGTGATTTTGGCTCTATCAGAGCCAAAATCACTCCCACTGACATCGTTACTGATGTCAGTGGGGCCGGCTTCAGACGGTAGGCATTCCCATGGGCATGCCTCCGTCTGGCAGCCACGCCCCCGGCACGCCCACCAAAGGGGGCGTGCTGTCAGTTACCATTGACAGCACGTCCCCTTTGGTGCGAGACCCCGAGCGACGTATTCCTCGTCGCTCGCCGGGTCTCGCGCATGCGCACGACGGAGCTCCCTCCGTCGTGCGCATGCGCATTCGCCCAACATCGACCCACTTGCGAGCTTCCTTTGCTTGTGAGCGGGTCTGAATGACCCCCTGACTCACAAGATATCGGATTACAACTGATGCAGGTCTGAGCATTTCTAGACCCACACTCACTCCCACACTCCAAAAATATACAGGTACATTAATTGGCTCCCAACAAAAATTAACCCTAGTGTGCACGTTATAGGGAATATAGATTGTAAGCTCCACTGGGGCAGGGAGTGATGTGAATGGCTAACTATTCTCTGTTAAGCGCTGTGGAATATGGGCCTGATTCAGAGCCAGACGCTAGTTGCGGACGGTCGTTCCAAAAAAGGGACCAGCTATTTAAATTGAGCCCTCGCTCTTTGCGGTTTGTTGACGCCTCTATGAGCGAGCGAACGAAAAATGCCCTCGCTGTTTTGTAAAGACGCCCCTTTGTCGTACGCATCACACGTCATCTCCGGTATTTATTAGATTAATCGGGTACATCGAAAGGTATCTTAACTGCTCGCAGTGCTTGTGGTAGGTTTTGCTTTCCCCTAATACTGCGAGCAGTTCAGGCTAAAAGACAACCAAGTGACGTGGTCGATGACGCTCCTTTACTAATTATGCACTCCCATTAAACGCCCTTTTGACAGTTAAGCACGCCTGCGTTCGGATCTCCACTCCCCCGTTTTCAAGCACCTTCCCCTGTTACCACCCACAAACGGTACATTCTGTCAATCAAATTAGCAGCCCCTCGCTGTTTTACGAGGACACGATTTCCGACCGCAATGACTGGTTGGCGCATGAGCATTACGACCCATACGCATGCGCAGTTGTGCGATCATCGCTCATAGCGAACGAGCGGCCCCGTATGAGTGGCTCTGAATCAGGCCCTATGTGTGCGCTATATAAATAACTGGTAATAATAATAATAATAATTTCTAAGACGTCACAGTATGGTGACACCACCTACCATTACCTTTACATACTGCTATCCCATGACTTTTGACACTTCATGTATATATGCAATTGTGACTGTAAGTTTTCTTAAGCACCCTAGTTTATAGGTTTGGGACTACAATAGGACCAGCAAATGAAGTATAATGGGTTGAATTTGGCAAGGATATCAAAAGATATAATTTTCTAGCAAATAACAGATTTTTGTGCATCTATGAAAAGGAATCGTGTGAAAATTATGTAGAAGTTATGCCCTTTATGGAAAGTATCCCTTCATCCTAGTCTCCTAGTATCCTAGATCTTCAGCTGGCGTGGCTAAAATAGATAGCTGTTGCATTTGATATTCTCTTTACCATAGATATTAACTCCAAACTGCTTTGTGACTGTATAAAGTTTAGCCCTTCTCTCTCCCAACCCTACAACTGTAGAAGATTAACCACTTAACTGACAATTTTTTTTTTGCAAAAACCGCTCTGAAATTGTCGTTTTTTTTTTTTATTGAATAAGAACAGCTTTATAAAACTTTTCCAACACAATTTTGTTAAAAAAAAATAAAATAAAATATATATATATATATATATATATATATATATATATATATATATATGTAAACGCTGTATACCATAAAAATGGCAATTTTTAAGTTATATAGTAGTGATGGCCATCGATAGAAACATCGATTGAGACCACAGCTGCCAATGTTTCCTTAACATTTGGGGGGCTGCCATCTACAGTATATACGTGTGTGTGTGTGTATATATATATATATATATATATATATATATACACAAACATATACTGTACACACGTGCATATATGTATATACACATACAAACACACACACGTGTGTGTGTGTGTGTGTGTGTATGTATATATATATATATATATATATACACAGTGCTCGAAGTAGGAATTTAGGGGTGGTGGTGTGGAAATTTAACCCCCCCCACACTCGGCACCTGCTTCCATATCACTCCCTGCACCACTAACTTCCACCTCTTACCCGATGTCCTTCTCACTAACTAATTCTCCCACCGTCAACACCACTAACTGCCTACTTCCCTCTGTCGCCCCTCTAATTCCCTCTGACCTGTCTGTATGCTGAGTCAACGCTGGATTGGAATGGAGCAGCCGAGGGAGCATCGGGTACTAGCAGCTCCTGCCTCCCGCACTTCAGTATACAGTCAGGGGTCGGACCGGCCACCAGCCAATCCTGGCTTGCAGTTGCAGACCGGCTCAAAAGGGTAAACAAATAAATGGGGAGCTATTTAAATCTGGCTCCAGGCGTGAGCCATTGAGAAGCTGCTACGTAGCCGTAAAGTGTCCGGCTACATGCTAGCACTTCTGCCGTTGATCGAGATGTGTCCCCAGCGGGACACGTCTCTACACAAGCCCGCTGCTGTCCCAGTGAAGTGGCAGCGGAAAGTGACAGATCAGCGGCCACCCAGATGAGAGGGCTAGTCAAGCAGCCGCACTGCTGTAAGGAGAGGGTGGGGGGACGGCCGCCCGGAGAGAGAGCTGCAGCGCCTTGAGGAGCGGAGGGTGGGAGCGGATGGTGATCTATCAAGATCTGCCGACGGATGATGGGGCTGGCTGAGCCGCCGCACTGCTGGGAGGAGCGGATGGGGAGACTGCCAGGGACACAGTTCGGCGGCCGCCAGGATGAGAGGGCTGGCCGAGCCGCTGCAGCACCATGAGGAGCGGTAGGAGGACACGCGCTACCCGATAACTGCTGGCCACAGTGCAGCCGCCTAGTGGGCATTTCTGACTGGTCGTATCTGATACGACCAAACCAGGCAAGTGGTTAATAGGGCATTAAATTGTTACTGCAGTGTGTCAGTAAAGCATTTTGATCAAGAAATTTCCTTGACAAATTAGAGATCATTCCTTTTATGTAGTAGACTGGAACAGAACCTCTGCTATATTAAATCTTAATCAATAACAGTGTTTCACTAATTACTGGAATAACTTTTTTGTATTGGCTAGATTGTAGTTGGTAAATGTTAGATTATATTAAGTAAAACAGCTAATTGCCAAGAGCAAATAACTGCTATCAGGTTTGCTAAAAGCTTCCATCACAATGTTTGAGCCATAAGTACAGCTTCATATTTCTGTCAACGCTGAGAGTGAAGTAATGACATCATAAATTATATAGGCTGATTTTTTTTTTCAGATTCATGCGACTGTTACTGCATTACAACTGCATTATGAAATATGTTGGTTTTTTTTTGTACTGCGGCCTCAGCAAGTTTGAGAAATAATTGAGCAGGGAAATTAAATAAGCAGTCTGATATTGTATATTTTTTCTTATTTTTAGGCTGCTTAGGTTATGCTTGGAAAACATTGTCAGCAGGGGTGTATCTAGTGATCCAAGCGCCCCTGGCAATGTAATGGACTGGCGCCCCCCCCCGAATGCAGTGCCCCAATAGTAATCCCCCCTATGCTGCATTGCCCCCAGTAGTAGCCCCCCTATACAGTGCCCCCAGTAGTAGTCCCCCCCTATACAGTGCTCCCAGTAGTGGCCACCCCCCCTAAATTGCCCCCAGTATTGGCCACCTCTATACAGTGCCCCCAGTAGTGGCCACCCACCCCCTAAATTGCCCCCAGTAGTAGCCACCACTATACAGTGCTGCCAGTAGTGGCCACTCCTATACAGTGCCCCCCAGTAGCTGCCACCCTCTATTTCAGTGCCCCCTCCCCCCCTTTAGTGCCAGGCTTACACACACACAGAATAAAAAAAAATTCAACTTACCTGATCCCCGCTCCTGACGCGAGCGCCGCTGTCTGCTCTCGGCCGCTCTTCTCCTGGATGGGAGAGACATCATGACGTATGACGTCTCTCCCATCACATGCTGTGGGGGGAGCCGGCACATGGATCTCATTAGTGAGCTCCAGCCGGCTCCCTCCGCGGACGACGCAGCTGCTAATGAGAGTCTGTCTCATTAGCTGCTGCGTCGTCCACGGATGGAGCCGGCTGGAGCTCACTAATGAGATCCATGTGCACACGGGTCCCCTCCTTTCTTAAGACGCCCCTGAGGTGTAGTGAGGGGAAATAAGGGAAGGAGGGGGAGGGATCGGGAGTCAGATTCCAAGGATGAAGTTCGTTCTGTCCAATCAAATGAACCACGTGAATGAATCTTACTAAGGGGTATTTTCTGTTGTACTCCGGGTTCAGTCTTAATGCACAAACTTTGGCGTACCTCGAATGCAGGTATGTAGTAAATGAAACAGCTGACTCGTAAGTGTGGTGTGTCAGTTGACTTGGCGCCAGTGCCGGCAGTATGTTAGTGTGACCTGCTGTCAGGTACTTACCACGTCCTCGGTGAACGGGCTTCGTGTTCAGTACCTGCAGAGATAGCTGATATGGCTCTTCCGTGATCTGTTGTTCGGCTGCCGGCACGGGATCAAGCACACTGACAGCCGCGGCTGTGATATGTCTGCCTCGCTGCTGCTTGTGCCTGATGTAGTGGAGAGGTCTTTCTTCTGGCTTATCTGCATGGCCACTGGTGCAGAGTGTGTTCACCGTTTAAAGTGCAGAAGTACGGTGTCGGTCGCGATTAAAATATTGTATTCCTGTTAGGAGATCAATGTTGCAGTTTCCCGCAATGATGATATTTATTATGTCCAGCTCATACCCAACGCGTTTCTGCCTTGTTATGGCCTTTGTCAACAAGGCAGGAAACGTGTCCATGAGAAAATTATTATTATTATAGTTTATTTATATGGCGCCACAAGTGTTCCGCAGCGCCTTACAAAGTACATAAACAAATAGATTGATTTACAGTGACTTACAGTACTGTACAATACAATACATTACAAGACAAGGATAATATACATTGCTACATTCGTGACCATAACACCCAGATAAGCAACAATGCAAAGCAACCAAGTGTTAGGTGCCCTGGTAGAGATTAAGAAGTAGATGAAGGTAGAGTAAGGAGAAGCACAAGAGGGTAGAGGGCCCTGCTCATAGGAGCTTACATTCAAGATGTCTCCAAGTGTACACCTGCCACTTTCAGAACTTGGCTCTGGTGACTTGATGATGGACATGGTAAACTCAATCTTCAGGGGGATTTGGAGATGCTTAAATTGAAGTGGTAGATCCATAGGTATAGGAATCTTGGGTGTGAGTACATTTTCTTCCTTTGCCGATCCTGTCCAAATGGTAGCTCCAATTATATTTTTTTCCAAGACTCGTAATACGTAATTTCGTACCATTACATAGTTTGCACGCCTCCATCGTCTCGATTAGTATAAGAGGATGATCGCTGTATTCATTGAAGGGATCATAGTGAAATGCAATCTTTAGTATAGAAACCCAATTAGCCCTCTTCAAATTATCACCTGTAACACATTGCTGTTGAAGCCTTGCATTGTGCTGTTTGTGCGGTTGGGATACTCGAAATGAGGTTTGATAGTTAGCAGCAGCCTGATGGTGCATAATAGTCTGCTATTGGGTCTCAGATGCTGAAAGCTTTATTTGTCACTGAGCTTGCCTGTGCACTCATTTGTGTTTGTGCAGAAGTTTCTCCACTGCGAGCAACTTTTGCTGCTCTAGCCTTAGAGGATATTTTTGACAAGTTGCTTTTAACGCTTTCTTGGCATTATTATTGGAATAAAGTCTAAACAGCACCCTTTGCTGGGGAAAGATAATAATGCTATATTCTTTTTTTTCAGTGCAAGTTATGGCAAAACATATAGCCTATGTCAGAAGTGACCAGAATTTTGGACTCGTTTAGAGCTACAGAGTATTTACATATGCTCTTGCCATAGGTATGCGTCCGAAAAAGGGGACGTAATCTTACAGCAAGGGGCGTGGGTCTGTCCTGCCGAAATCACACACTGGCCCCCACAGGAAAACAATACACACACATTGGCCCTCACAGCACAAACCCAAACACAATGTCCCCCCACAGGAAAAAAAAAAACATTGTCACGTCGACCTAGTGCAGGGGTTCCCAACTACGGTCCTTAGGGCAGATAAACAGCCCAGGTTTTAAGGATAGCCACACTTGAGCACTGGTGACTTAATTAGTACCTCAGTTATTTTGAAATTACCACCTGTGCTCAATTACTAAAACAGGACTGTTAAGCTGGCCATACACCAGACTAAAGCTGGCCACACACTAGACCAACTTTCATCCAACAAGCCAACTAGTTGATTGGTTGGAATGAAAATCTGGTAAGGTATGGGAGTAAATGATGATCAGCAATTTGCTCCTAAATGCCAGAAAACAGGTGAAAATGGTCATCAGACAAGTTTGTTAAATGTTTGATCTAAACAATTTGTTCAAACAACAGTTTTTGTCCATTTTCCGGTGTTTGGGAGCAAATTGCTGATTGTCATTTGCTGTCATACCTTACTAGATTTTCATTCCAACCAATCAACTAGTTGGCTGGTTGGACAGATAATCTTTAGATGTGTGGCCAGCTTAACTTTCCTCCAACCATCCAACTAGTTGGTTGGAATGAAAATCTGGTAATGCATGTGAGCAAATGGCAATTAGCCATTTGCCCCCAAACATGGGAAAACGGACGAAAGCTGCTGGTCAGACAAGTTTTTTTAAATTAAACAGATTTAACCAACTTGCCTGAATTAACTTTTTTGTGTTTTCTGGTGTTTGGGACCAAATTTCTGATTGTCATTTGCTCCCATGCATTACCAGATTTTCATCCCAACCAACCGGTTGGATGGTTGGAGGTAAGTTGGTCTGGTCTATGGCCAGCTTTAGTGTTCCTTGAGCACTGATGTTGGGAATCACTGACCTAGTGTGTATCCAGCTGTGGGGAAGACCTAATCTGAGTCTCTAAACGACTCCATTAATTACTCTAGGACTTCACCGGTGTCCATGTAAATTATCTCTGTCCTAATGGTCAGGAACTGAATAGGGGCTCCTGCACCTTGGTGTTTTTAAACAATTCTTGAAAAATGCTATAGTCAAAATGTCCAATTTGTCCTCTTGTTGACAAGATATCGAATGGCATTTGACATTAGCAATAGGATCTGCCAAAGCTTCCTTGCACCGTTAATTGTACACATCCTAGCAAGTACTAAATGAGTGTTCCCAGAGATGTCCACTGTATTTTTCCATGTGTTTATGAACTTTGTAGACATCACTGCATGTGATTTGAATGAACGTCTTTCATCATCTCTGTGTGCATGTCTTTTTGGATCCTGTTAATTTTTGACTATCTGTATCAAAACTTATACTCGTACTAATGCTTGCACAAGGTCTTATGTGTGCATATACATCTCTTTACGCATGGCACTGACATACCTGATTTATGCAATTATTGTAGTAGTTGATTGTTTTGTTGAATAAAGATGTGTAACACAAATTCAACACAGGCTACTTTTTTGGAAGAGGAAGAAAAATATTTGCCTGTTAGCACATTTTAGAATAAATAAACACCATTTTTTTAAGTTTTGATTTAAAATTTCTACCAGAACACCATTTCTATAATTTACTCTCTCTGTTACAATTGCAGAAACTTTATTTTTAATTTTCTTCTTAAATATTGGTCTTTTAAAGATTCCTCTGGATCAAAAAGAGTGTTTTTTTTTTTTTTTCCTTTAAAAAAAAAAAATTCTATTTCTAAGGTCATGAAATCCTTTTCATCAATAGAAAATAAAGATGTCTCTCAGTTACTACTGTTTTTAATCTATGGTAATTTTTTCTTGCTTTTAGTCTGTTTATTATAGATAAGTAATATTTATGGGGTTGATCAACATTTTTTTTTATCGCAGTAGGAGCAAAGAGAACCTAAAGCTCTTAAATAAGTTTCTAATCTGTTTGACTAGAGTTTTCAGGGGACATTTATCAAGTGCAAGTAAGTTAAAAAACACAATAGTCTGTCACTGTTACCTACAGAAGAACTTGGCGGGTAGCCTCAATCACTACCCATGTTTCCACAGGAATGGGATTGAAATGCCGGCGGCTGTGTAACCCCCGGGGGTACCTAAACCTAACCCCCCTATCCCCGGCTACAACCGTTTCTAGATGATCGGTCCGGCATCCTGTCAGGGGTCAAGCGTCGGGATTAACATAGGCGTTGGTATTTCGACGCCTATGTTAAATCCCCTGCCGGGATAGTAGTGTTGGGATTGAGACCGCCAGTCTCATAACTACATCCCTTTTTTACATGACTGCATCAATATTACTGCACTCTGCAAGACTGTTACCATTTGTACTTCAGATAATGTCTGTCTATGCTTTCCTTTTTCAACAGATGAAAATGGAAAAGTTATTAAAATATGCAATTGGGATATTAATCAACTGACTGGACAATTCCTTTAAGAGCTTTAAATAATGTGTGCAAATATTTTACACAATGTTAAAACTGTATGACGATACTTTTTTTTTTCCTCTTAAAGGTGCATGCACACTAGATGATTTGCTCCATGAGTGATATAGTCTAGTGCACAGGTTCTCAAACTCGGTCCTCAGGACTCCAAACAGTGCATGTTTTCCTGGTCTCCTCACAGAATAGCAAATTAAATTAGTTCCACCTGTGGATTTTTTAAAATATGTCAGTGAGTAATGAGTACACCTGTGCACCTGCTGGGTAACCTGCAAAACCATAACTGTGTGGGATCCTGAGGACCGAGTTTGAGAACCACTGGTGTAGTGTGTCCCCGGCAGGGGTGTGATCAATGTTGTTAACGTCATTGAGCGCACACACTGAACGATATCATGAACGATATCGTTCAGTGCCGGGCACCCTCGCTAATTCCCGAACATGCAACAACCTGACAATATTGTCAGGTTGGCCTGCATGTTTGGGCGATGAACGACAATGACCAATGACCCGCGGGAGCGCGTGCATCGTTGGTCATTCGTCGTTATCGTTCATTCGTTCAAAATATCGGCAAGTGTGTATGCACCTTAAGAATGTAGTAAACCTGCACATGGCTATGTTTTTGGAATCGATAACTGGAAAAAAATATTTACAAACAGTTTTTGTAAAATACAATACATGTGTTACAGTATGTATTGTTTTAGTCAGTGATCTTAGTAATGTTTGCCTTGTAGAACATCTACATTTGAAGGGTAAATGAACATGTAAAGATAATTTTGATATCATATATATTTTAGCAATCCCACACTATTGAGTGTGAAACTGCTCTTGGATGCAAAAGTAAAAATTATTGACCCTATATCATTAATGTTATGCTTGTTTTAGCTCAGTCAGCTACCACTGGAAACTAGGACAGACTCTCCAGCAACTTGATTAATTAACTTGTTTTAACCAATCTGTACATCAATTACTCCTTATATGCTTTTTCTACAAGCAGTTTTAAGTTGTTGTTTTTTTGTGTATGTTAAACTGGACGTGCCATAATTTATTTCTAGTTGCATTTGCAATTGTTGTTGTTTAAAAATATTCAAAGTACTTCTAATATTGAAATCCTCATAACCGTAAACCTGTACGTGCTAGAAAGTGAACTTTCTGCTGATTACTGTATTCCTCTTTAATGTTTTTCTTCTTCTTGTAAATTGTGTTCGAGTCTTGCACAGCGGAATTAATATATTTACAGTGACATTCATTCGAATTAGATATTTGTTGGAAAACAGTAGTGAGTATATAACATTAATGTGTGGTTGTTCGAAAACAATTTTAGAATATCACACTTAAAATATAATTTATGCAAACAACATCATTTTCAAAAGAGCATTTATGAAGTGTACACAAATACAGCCATGGCCAAAAGTTTTGAGTATTGGTTTTCACATATTTTGCTGCTTCAGTGTCTTTAGACCTTTTTCTTCAAATGTTGTTATGGTATACTGAAGTAAAATTACAAGCATTTCATAAGTGTCAAAGGCTTTTATTGACAATTACATTAAATTTATGCAAAGAATCAATATTTGCAGTGTTGACCCTTCTTTTTCAAGACCTCTGCAATTCACCCTGGCATGCTGTCAAACAACTTCTGTCCACATACTGACTGATGGCTGCCCATTCTTGCCTAATCAATGCTTGGAGTTTGTCAGAATTTGTGGGTTTTTGTTTGTCCACCCGCCTCTTGAGGATTGACCACAAGTTCTCAATGGGATTTAGGTCTGGGGAGTTTCCTGGCCATGGACCCAAAATTTAGATGTTTTGTTCCCCGAGCCACTTAGTTATCACCTTTGCCTTATGGCAAGGTGCTCCATCATGCTGGAAAAGGCATTGTTCGTCACCAAACTATTCTTGGATGGTTGGGAGAAGTTGCTCTTGGATGATGTTTTGGTGCCATTCTTTATTCATGGCTGTGTTCTTGGGCAAAATTGTGAGTGAGCCCACTCCCTTGGCTGAGAAGCAACCCCACACATGAATGGTCTCAGGATGCTTTGCTGTTGGCATGACTGAGCACTTCGTACTATGTCACACACGGGTAATTCCATGCCAAATCTTCACAGCTTCCAACCCGACCATCTTAGATTTTAATGTAATTTGGTAGGATGATAGACGGCATAAAGTAACTTTCATATGTAACATTTTAGTCCTCAGTGATACACGGTGTTCATGCAACAGGGTTGCAAACATGACAAAAAATGTCATATTTATGCTTGCAAGGTCAACTAAAACAAACTGTAACTTTGCTTCTAATTGTCGTACAGCTTTCATGTTGGTCTTATTTGGAAGGTAAGGGACGATAGCTTTCATAAAAAATAGTTTTATATTTAAATATTGACCTTTAGATTTCAAGGTCACATGTGACCTTTGACCTTGAATATCTAAAAAAAAAAAATCTATCTCTTTGGTACAAGTTTCATTTTGGGAAGCCTTTGGGAACAGGAGTAAAAAAAATATTAAGTGGGGCAATTCAACCCTTTTACACTAACCATGCAACTGGCAAGTTCAGACTTGTAGTGTCTCTCCAAGTGTTCTAGGGATGGCCATCAGTGGTTTTCAATCGATGGTCACCATTGATGGCACCATCAGTGATGATAACCGATGGTACAATATCAATCTTTGGTGAACCATCAATGGTTTGCACCACTCGATGGCCACCACTGCCTGGTGTCTGGCAAGCCGTGGACTGATCAAATAACGGGACGGGTTTAGCTGGCGGGGCTTAGCGGACAGCCAGGTGGTGGGGCTAAGCTCTGTCATGAGCAGAAGAAAACCATCGGGTTCCACTTTGCCATGGATGGCAGAAAAGAATCCTCTCTGCCATCGATGGCAAAACCATGGACCATCGGTAGTAAACAAACGATATTTGTAAATTATTGATGGTCGTTGGCCATCTTTATGGTGTTCACAGTCTGGCTTCTGCATTGAGAACTAGTGATAGAAGGGAGTTTACCTAATACAGGGCCTGATTCAGAGATGTACGCTAACCCGATGGTTAGCACACATCTCCAATGGTGGGAGGATTGCGCATGCGCAGGATGTGTACTGCGCATGTACAGCCCTCCGTCTGCGAGTTCGCTCGCAGAGCCTCTCAGCAGCAGCCTGATTGACAGGCTGCTGCATTTTGGCACTTTTAGCACCTCCTATTGTTTAATATATATGTAGTATTTTCACATCTTTATTTTTCACCTTACTATATGCAGCAGTAGCTGCTCTTATCTATCTAACACCTTTTTACATTTCACCTTTCCTCAATAGAGTGATGCCCTGGGATGGCTCAGCTTGGCCTGTTTGGGGGTGTCCTACGCTCTGGATTTCAACCCCAGTATGTTAGGGACCTACTCTCAGAGGTTACCTGGGCGCGGTGGGTAGGCCCATAACCATGGCCATGATTATGCCAAAACCTCTATTTATTTATTGCAAAATGTACTATATACAATTAGTAATGTTGGAGTTGTGCACATGTACTTCTTTTTGTGATTGCAACAATAGTCTCCACAGGTAGCACCTCTCATGTTATATATATATATATATATAATATACATACTGTGCGGACCGGCACTTACCATATATGGTCACTGGCTCCGGTGCCCTCTGGGTATGGAAGAATATAGTTTGACGATGGCAAGCAAGCGGCGGCGGCACTCAGGAGACTTGTGAATAAACTGGTGCGTTTATGTAATAATTTGACATGATACACCAACGTTTTCGGAACACACCCGTCCCTTTGTCAAGGTATAACAGCAACTGAATAATACAAATCACTCACCTTAAGTAGAAAAAAGAAGCCCGCCAAACATGTATTGTGCCATTCACCAGAAAGAAAGTAAATCCCGGTGGACGCTGCGTCCAGTGTAGATGACGTCAGGGCACCACCTGTATATCGTTATGGCAACCAGGACGCCCAGTGTTAACAAAGTGTGTAGAGCTTCCACGAAGTGATAACCCACCTGCATGTGTACACCAACGGGAATAACAATAAGCAAATACTAGTAAAAAAGAGCGCACTACAGTAACGTTTTGCACATCTATCAAAGTGTAGTACAATCAAATGTTTTAGACAATTGACATGCTGAAAAAGGCAAGCTCTTAAGAAGCATAAGCCGACAGGAAAGAGGATATAGAAAAAATGTAGAAAAGAAAACTGCACTCTCGGAAACTGGATAACGAGGTGGCATAATAAATTGATCTTATATGTAGGACTGTACAAAATAAAAGGAGTGTAATTTAAAATACCAGCAAATGGTTACTAATAACTTACTTATAGTTAATAGGATAATACAAAAATCTATAGAACAATAGTGTTAAAAAACCTTATACATGGCGCATAGTTATGATGTAACCAAATTATCTACATATAAAAGGTTAAGTGAATGGTGTGAAAAAAAATGTAAGTGAAAGAATGTAATGTCAGTGTTGTCTAAGGGCCTGATTCAGAGCCGGACGCTATTTGTGCTCGCTCGTTCAGAAAAAGGGGCCGACTATTTAAATTGAGCGCTCGCTCTTTGCGGTCTGTTGACGCCTCTATGTCTGAGCGATCAAACGAAACATGCGCTCGCTATTTTGTAAAGACGCCCCCTGGCCGCTCGCATCATACGTCATCTCCGCTATTTATTAGATTAATCGAGTACATCGAAAGGCGTCTGAACTGCTCGCAGTGCTTGTGGTTGGATTTTCCTACCGCAATCATGCGAACAGTTCAGGCTAAGAGACAACCAAGTGACGTGGCCGATGACGCTGCTTTGTTAATTATGCACACCCTTAAAACGCCCGTTTTGACAGTTTGGCACGCCTGCGTTCGGATCTCCACACCCCGTTTTCACGCACCTTCCCCTGTTACCACCCACAAACGCCTCATCCTGTCACTCAAATTAGCAGGCACTCGCTATTTTGCGAGCGCTCGATTTCCGACCGCAATGACTGGTTGGCACATGCGCATTACGACCCATACGCATGCGCAGTTGTGCGAACATCGCTCGGAGCTAACGAGCGGCCGCTTACGAGCGGCTCTGAATCGGGCCCTAAGTGCTGATGTAGTTTGTAGTGTAGTGTGATGGGGGACGTGAACGAAAGGACTGACAGTGATCAAAAACAGGTGATAAAACCAAAACCAAAATGAAAAGTGACTGCAAAGTGCACAAAAGTAAGTGAGAAGGATGGAAGAAAAAGATAAGAAGGATGTGGAGAAATAACGAGTATGAATCCTAAGATAAGTGAATTACCCAGACTAAAAATATATGTAAACACAACATGTGTTTCAAAAATCTTCATAAAACGACAAACCAATATGTTAAAACATTATTTAAAAACACTCCATTGAATTTTTTCATTGAGTCCTTATGGGCTCATAGTATCCAGGATGAAGATCCATCTAGCCTCCACTTGGAGTAGTGTTCCCGCACGGTCTCCTCCTCTAAGACTCTTAGGAACGTGGTCAATCAGCTGATGGTGAAATTCACTGAGTTTGTGTCTTTTTTTTCCGGCAAAATGCCTTGCCACTGGTTGATCAGATGGATTTCCTTGTAACGCCAATTTGATAGCCGATCTGTGAATAGCCATTCTTTCTCTAACTGTCCTAGTGGTTTTGCCCACATATGACAGTCCGCAGGGGCACGTGACTAAATACACCACGAAAGTTGATGTGCAGGACAAAATATGGTTAATGTTGTAAATTTTGCCAGAAATAGGATGTTGAAAACTTCAGCCCACTGTCATGTGGTTACATGTGGTACATTTTAAACATTTATAACAGCCCGGGGCTTTGCTCAAAAAATTACCCGTCCTGCAAGCACTAGTCTCTTGGTCGAAGTTCGTGATATTTGTATGGACTAATATATCCTTGATGTTCTTAGCTCTTGTATGGCAGGACATGGGTCTCATTTTCTTTAAGCTAGTCAAGCTCCTGTCAGTGGAAACAATGGGCCATAATGCTCTCATAGCCCTAGGTAGGACTAAACTAGATGTATTATATTTGTTGACAAATGGTATAATGGATTCCAGTGTGATTTTGGAAGATAATAAATTACTGCGCTGCATTTGCAATACTTCCTTTTTATGTTTGTTGAGTAATTTAGATTCATATCCTCTTTACAAAAATTTCTGCACTACTTTGTCCAATGTTGTTTCCAATGTAGACCAGTCGCTAGTAATTCTGGCTACCCTCATCATTTGAGATCGGGGTAAGCCTTTTTTGAGGGCTAGAGGATGGTGGCTGTTAGCTTTCAATAATGTGTTTTTCTCAGTGGGTTTAACGTATACTTCCGTTTATATGTGGTTGTTGCGAATGGTGACCAGCACATTTCACATGCAAGAGAAATACATCATCTATGTATCTAGAATTTTTAAATATTCTAGATACATAGATGATTTATTTCTCTTGTGGACCGGTGGGAGTGAGAAGCTGCAAGCACTTATCAAGCATATCAACACAAGAAATTCTCCCATTAGAATTACTCATCAAGAGAATGATTCCTGTCTAAATTATCTAGATGTGCTAGTGCTGATTTGTATTATTCAGTTGCTGTTATACCTTGACAAATGGACGGGTGTGTCCCGAAACGTTCGTGTGGCATCATGTAAATTTTATTACATAAACGTACCAGTTTATTCACAAGTCTCCTGAGTGCCGCCGCTTGCTTGCCATCATCAAGTATATATATATATATATATATATATATATATATATATATAAATGTCCATACCAATAGACGACCAGCACACTAAAATAAATGCAAAAAGGTGTAAGTCTCTTTATATCACCACAAAATATCTCAATACAAAAAACAGCGTCAGTTCACAATAAATTGCAAGAGTGTAAAAAAGGCATAAACATGAAACTCATCAGATAAGTGACCCATCGCTGTGGCATGGTGTATAGCCCAACAGGTACCTTCTTCCTGGGGCATGAAGAAGAGATTGGTCACTTATCTGATGAGTCCTTAATCGTGTTTGAAAAAGGAAACCCTTCAGATTCAGAGTGCACCCCACTACTACAGTGGCAGTAACGAACTGTTCTGGGTTATTTTCTTTTGTAAGAAATTGGGTTTCCCACATATTCCAGAAGAAAAACTCCCCATTACTGCATCAAACATCAAATCAAATCAGGGTTTAATCCCACAGTGACTACATTGGGACCACACTATGGACCTCATTCAGAGCCGGTCGCACAGAGCGTGCGGTCGTTCTGAATGAGGGGCGGACGTCTTGAATTTTCAAGACGTCCTCCTTTGCGGTGGTAAGGCTGTGGGTTAACACCCACAGCCTTACGACCGCCTAAGGTGATGGTCGCGCTGGTCAAGACCATCGCGACCATCGGGGCTTACGACGAGACCCTAGGGTAGGGTCTCCCTTGTCGTAAGCCCCGGAGAGCTTTCGGCTCTGTCTGAGCCGGAAGCTCTCCACTGACATCACTAGTGATGTCAGTGGGGCCGCCCCCAAACGGTAGGCGTTCCCATGGGAACGCCTCAGTTTGGGCTGCCACCCCCCCCGGCCCGCCTTCCAAACGGGGCGAGCTGTCAATCAACATCGACAGCTCGCCCCCTTTGGATCGAGACCCGCTACGACCTGCGCTGTCGGTCGTAGCGGGTCTCACGCATGCACACAACGGCGCTGGCGCCATCGTGCGCATGCTCTGTGGGGGGGCCATCGACCCGGTCCAAGCGCATCGGCGCTAACGACCGGGTCTGAATGACCCCCTATGTTTCTATGTTCACTTCAGCAGTAACATAATACTGAGTATCCCCGTGTATGCAGGTTACACCAACAGTTTTCCCCTGATGTTTGGAGGGGTTCACCAACTCTGCTTTTACAAAAGTAACCAGGCTACTAAAATCTTACAGAGCTTCTACCCATTTGCCTGTCAATTTACAGTGCAGGCTAGCTGAGCAAAGAAAAATACTTTTTGATTCATATAAGCAGTATCATATTGCATAAGTTAATTGGACATTTAGCAGCAATATGGCCTAGGCCGCGATATCTTAAACATCTGATCACATTTTTATGAAGTCTTTTATAAGACTGGAACCTTCTTGGTACCGCTGGCCAGTCTTCAGGTTTCAAACCTACGGTGTCTGGATTTTTAAGTTCTCTCCATCCAGCACCTTTTTCCCCTGGCGTAGTCTTGCCAGAAGTCACTCAAGATCGCTGTTGCGGGACTAGGGTCTGTTGGGATACACTAAACAGTTTCTCAGCCGCCACATAACTCTTCACTATTTGCACAAGCTGGTCTGCGGTTTTAGGGTCCACTTGGCTCAGCTGAACTGCAGGTAGGAATCATAGAAATTGGTCCATAACGATCTTTTGTATGATCTGTGGCCCTGTTAGAGTCTCTGGTTGTAACCACTGCTTGGTGAAATGGATGAGGGCATGGGTTTGAGTGCGGGGAGATTTATCGATTTAGTATTCCCAGTGATGAACTTGTTGTGCTCGAACAGACATTGTGACACCCCATACAAGTTAAACTTTCAGTTTTGAGTTTGTTATATTCCATGGCATCAGTGAGGCTCAAGTCAAAATATGCATTTTGCGGTTCTCCTGACAAGAATGGTGCCAACAGGCCTGCCCACTGACCTTTAGGCCAAATGTTTGTCTGTGCTGTTCTTTCAAAGGTTGTTAATAGTTTTCAACATTTTCACTGTTTTGTCATTTTTTGCAGAAAATGACTAGCCCAGTGGTTCCCAAATTTTTTTGAATCATGGCGCCTTAAGGTATCAGCATTGTTTTCATGGCACCCCTAAGCCAAATGTTTGTTATTGAGAAATTCAGAAAAAAATGTAGTAAAGTAAATTGTGCTTACCTGTCATCTTTAGGTTCTGTTATGTGGTGTGCACAGGTTTGCAATTCTGTTTGTCCACATATTTACATTACATTGATCATAAATAATTTTATTTTGTGCTAGACCACCAAACTGAGGCACCCCAGGGTGCCTAGGCACACAGTTTGGGAACCACTGGACAAGCTTATCTAGAGCTAGGGCTGGGTGTGACGTCATGGGAAACATTTCCAGATAGTGCTGCTAGACACTGCACCACCTCTTTTAAAGCTTTACGGTCGTGGTGGTGGTGTTTGCAGAGTTTATCAGTTGCTGTTGTCTCTGATTTACTCAATGGCCAAATGCTGCTGCCTCTGGATTTCCACAACATCCAATTGCTTTTGCCTCCGGGCCTCCTCAATGGCCAATTGCTGCACCCGGGTGGCTTCCTGCTGAGCTTGATGTTGCCTGTAGCAAGACCTAAACTGTCTTCCATGATATCTCGTGTGGTAGGAGGGAAAGCGAATCTTGCTCCCCTAAGCATCTGACGATTAAACCATCAATAATTTTTGAAGAGTCTTCTGAAGCATCACTTTGAATTCAGTTTTAACTTCCTTCTCTTCCAGAATATCCCAATATCTCAGATACAGATATAAATATGGAAAAAACTATTTCAGAGGAATTTTGGAATATTAACGTGTTAGAAATTGTGACAAATCATATCAGTGCATAAGCAGCTGCAGTCACCTAATGTGAGTCAGTGGAAACCCGCTATACAAACAGAAATAGAGTATAAGAAAAAGGGTGCTGCGCTCAAATACTAGTATAGTATCACCAAAGCAGATATCATTTCAGTCAAGATATGTATGTAAATTTTAAAACATTTAATATCACATAATTACACAACAATATAGTTAATATATAAAAAACAAACCCATAGTTGGTAAGTAGTAATATAACAATGCAGCTTGATGTTGTTCACTATTTAACATCCATGCATTATAATCTATAATAATGTATTCTGCTAATATTTAAATACAGGTCCTGAAAGAAAAAATGTGTACAGTATAAGTATAGAGTTCCACACACTAACAAACGAAAGGTCCCATTTACCAGTTGATGTTGGCTTCCTGGAGCCAACAGCCACTTTGGTATACTGGGAAAGCACCAATTGCAGCTTTTATATAAGGAAGAGCATACGCTGGATTCAGACTAACAGCTCAAATATATCAACAAATGAGAACTTTCTATAATTGTCTGCATAATATATGCTAATGTTAGTCACAGACTGAGTTAGATAGTGGAAGGAAAAGGGCTCTTATTTCCCAAATTTGAGCTATAAGACTTATGCAGCAATGATGCATGGATATTATTAAGGTGCGTACACACGATACAATATTGTGAACAATATCAACGATATCGTTATAGTTCAAATCCGTGTGTATCCATGACATCTTTAACGATGTGCGCACCTGTGGATCGTTTACGATGTCTGCCGTAGCCTGAAAATGGAAGCCAACCTGACGATATCGTCAGGCCCTGCATTTTCGGGGGCCTGTAGCCTGTGACATCACTGAGCGATATTGTGAACGATATCGTTCAGTGTGTATGCTCAATGTCGGGAACGACATTGAGCCCGGCAGGTGAAGGACAACACTGCAAGATATCGCTCATAGAGCATATTGTTCTGTGTGTACCCGGCTTAAGAAGGGTGTTTGACATAAATAGTTTTTAAAAAAAATTGTTGCATTTTTAAATCTTTACTTGTAAACGTAAGGGCCTCATACACCTGAGCGAAGATTCCCCGTTTTGCCAAAGCTGACTCGATCTGCCAATCGATGACCAAAAACACAGATCCGCGGACAACTATCGGCAATCCGTTGGTGGATAGGGGAAATTCAACATGGTAAAAATCCACGACTCGCAATTTCAACTATTTTTGACGTTGGCAGGGCAGGGAAATTGAGGCAATCCATCGCTGATGTATGATGGGCCCCTTATGCAAAATGGGTGACTAAAAAATGCTAGTCCATGAAGCCTACTTTTATTTTCATGTAGTATACAATTGTTTATTCTAAACAAAATATTTTCTTTGAAAGTACGATATTTGTACATTTTAATCATTTGTGAAAATGCATATGAGGCTTTCCACTTATACAAGCTACACATCGTCATGACTTACCGGTTTTTGAGTTTTCACAATAGGCAAAATTCTTGTAAGAAAATATGACTAAAAATAGACAAAAAAAAAAACCTACTAATAATATAAAATCTTGACTTGTCATTGGTATAGTGCAGAAATGTATCCATAAAAGCCCTTTTCAACGCTGTTATCACCCATTGACAGTGGCTGATAACTGGATTGCTAATGCTGGGCATACACTATACAATTAATTACCTGTCAGATATCTGTCCAATCTGGCTGGTTGGAATGAAAACCTGGTAATTTATGGGAGCAAATGACAGTCGATCATATGGTTTTAAACACTGGAAAACGGACAAAAAACAATTGTTCAAATTGGTGAAATTTGTGTGTTTTAACCAATTTGTCTGATCGACTATTTTTGTCTGTTTTCCAGTGTTTGCATGCAAATGGACGATTGTCCTTTGCTCCCATACATTATCAGCCAGATTGGACAGATATCTGACAAATGATTGTATAGTAAAAAAAAAAAAAATAGTGTGGTGGTCGCTCATATCAGCTTAATGACATAGCACAGAAAAAAAGGGAATTGCCCTCCAACACACTGTAGCAAAATCAACAAAAAATATTTAAATCCTACATGATAATAGAGTTTCAGAGGTGTTAGTTACATACATTTGCAAATGTATGTAACTAAGTGCCAGGCTTTTTTTGGGATACCTTGCTTCTTGGACGTGAACCCCTTAATATTAGGGACGCCAGTATAGAGGAGCCTTGACGATGGCCTGACGCTTATTCATATATTTGAAATGTATGTAACTAATACCTCTGAATCTCCATTATCATGTAGGATTTAAGTATTTTTTGTTGATTTTGCTACAGTGTGCTGGAGGGCAACTCCCTTTTTTCTGTGTTCAGTGTAAACCCCGCCCTTTACAAGCACCTGTGCTATGTCATTAAACTGATATGAGCGACCCCCACACTTTTTGTTTGCAGTCTTGAGAGGCATGAAGGGAGCCAGCATTGGGAGGAGGTGCTGGTCCTTATAGTGCCATGTGGAGGTTTCTGGGGTACCTGCAAGGTGAGTTAGCTCTCAGCTTATACATGTGCTGTTATTATGCAGTACACCAATTTGTAATTATATGACCCAGAATGGGTGCTACTATTATGTAGCAATAATTATTTTGGGGTGAGCGTTTGGGAGTGGGGCCCCGGAGTTGTTCTGGCTGGACCTTTTTCAGGGCATCACCACTTAATTCACATAGATAATTTTTATCACTTTTCTAATTGCTTGTTTATTATTTACCGTATATACTTGAGTATAAGCCGAGTTTTTCAGCACATTTTTTGTGCTGAAAAAGCACCCCCTCGGCTTATACTCGAGTCCTGCCCGCATGGTACGCAGCTGAGTAGCGTACCATGCAGGCCGCGGTGCAGACTGTGTCTCTGACACAGCTGCACCGCGTGTGTAGCGCTGACAGGACGGAGTTCGGTCAGCACTACACACTGCCAAACACACAGCCGCCGGCAACGGCAGTTGTGTGTTTGTTGTAATCAGCAGCTGATGAGCGTCTGTCAGACTCTCATCGGCTGCTGCTGCTCCCACTGCAGGAGCCATCTTCCGGCTCCCGCAGTGGGTAATGGGAGAGACGTCGTCATGACGACGTCTCTCCCATAATGCAAAGCGGCTGGAGGAGCCAGTAGCAGCGTCGGGACCAGGAGCGGGGTTTCAGGTAAGTGTTTTTTTTTATTCTCTCTCTACTGGGGGGGATACTACTGGGGGGGATACTACTGGGGGCAGTACCAGGGGGGGGATTACAACTGGGGGCACTACCAGGGGGGGTATTACTACTGGGGGCACTACCAGAGGGGGTATTACTACTGGGGGCACTACCAGGGGGGGTATTACTACTGGGGGCAGTACCAGGGGGGATTACTACTGGGGGCAGTACCAGGGGGGGATTAATACTGGGGGCACTACCAGGGGGGGATATTGCTACTGGGGGCACTACCAGGGGGGGTATTACTACTGGGGGCACTACCAGGGGGGGTATTACTACTGGGGGCACTACCAGAGGGGGAATATTACTACTGGGGGAAGTACCAGGGGAGGGATTACTACCAGTAGCTGCTGCATTTCCCACCCTAGGCTTATACTCGAGTCAATAAGTTTTCCCAGTTTTTTGTGGTAAAATTAGGTACCTCGGCTTATATTCGGGTCGACTTATACTCGAGTATATACGGTATGTCATTTTAATTCTTTCACATTTCATTAACACTTATTGATTTATCCTTACACATCTATCCTTTACACTTCACTATCACCTTTTTTCCCCTTTTTGTGTGATGCCCTGGGGATGGTCCTTGGCTGGAATTTTTTTGGGGTACCTTGCTTCTCGGATGTGAACCCCTTAATGTTAGGGACGCCAGTATAGAGGATCGTTGACGATGGCCTGGCGCTTGTTCATATATTTGCAAATGTATGTAACTAATACCTCTGAATCTCTATTATCATGTAGGATTTAAATATTTTTCGTTGATTTTGCTACAGTGTGCTGGAGGGCAAATCCCTTTTTTCTGTGTTGAGATAATTGTATAGTGTATGCCCAGCATAAGTATTCACACTTCTGAAAGTGAAAAGGAAAATTGATTTAATACGTGTTACTGGTTGTTTTTCTGTGTTTTCATGGATTTTTATGTGCTATATTTTGCCATTGTTGAATGGTTAACCATATTCCTCATACAAGCTTTGCTCACTTTTCTTACGTGTATGCACTGTAATTAGGTTACTAGTGTGCAGTTTCATACACTATAACAAGCACACACTTCCCCTGAAGATGACTCTATGCAATTACCAGAATGTGTACTGATGCAGTTATGATAGATCGCCATTTAGAACGTTTGACTTAATGCCCCCAAAATCTGAACCATGGTCAGAGGGGACAAGACCTTTGACTTTTAAGTCTCAGTGGGAAAAACAAACTGTCTCTTTCAGTAATGACTTGTGCATTTCACGTAGAGCACATCATTATTGGGTATTTCTTCTAATAGTTACTAGAAGTTCCTGCCTGAACACTTGCTACTTTGATGCTTAGGGTTTATGGATTTACATGAATCCTCTAATCACACCTAATAATTATATTTTAAAATCGTTTTTTAATACTCTGTATAGTTTCACAAATTTCATCCCCAAGGGCCAGCCATGAGCAATTACTGTATAATCCTATACTTCTGCACTTAGAGGGGTATCCAATTAGCTCCGATATATATTTGTGGTAACGTAACACATTTCTCCATACAAAATAGTTGTTTTCTGAAGCTCATTGTGTATCTGTATTCATGTACAGTAATGGATCATATTTACAGTTTGTATGCTACATTATTCTTGTAAGGTATACATCCTTGTGAAATACATTTTGAGGGCATTTTTAGGGTGATTTTCACCTCAGGCATTAATAGTTCAACGGATAACATATATTTTTGGTATTTGAAATATATCCTGTTAATTTGAAAAATTCTATATTATCTTCAATCCTAACTATTCTCTGTTCTCCCTGGTATAAACATCTATGGGATGAATTCAGATTTTCACCCCCTGCCTCTTTGGTATTGGTGATTTAAAAAAAAAAAAAAAGTTGATAAGACACTTTTTCACTAAAATTGTGCTGCTGTTTGTAAAGCTGGCAATCATTTTATCACCTCTTTACTTGATAAATGTAACAACAGACAAATTCCACTTTGTGTCTATGATAGATAGGCCTCCCACATCAAAAGCTGTAATCTGATTTATGTAAGGCTTTGCACATGGCAAATCAGATTGCAGCAGATAAGTTATGGATGGGGGTAGGATATGCTCTTTGCACTCTTGAGTAGAGTGCTAGAGGGCTTACGTTTATTTACAGACCTCAAGCAAAATGTTGTCTGCGGTGTGGTATCACTTTCCTATCAGTATGATCCTTAATTTTTGCTGATTTAACGTTTTATCTTCTATGTGTGTTTAGGTGCACCAATTATAATCACAATCATTTAACTATTTGTAAATATTAAATCTGAATATTGCAGACAAATGTGAAGGTCAGGGAAGAATGGATTACAATTTTGCTGAAATGAATAGCAGACATTATAGACAATAGGAATGTTGTTTAAAACAGTCAAATGAAAGGGACACCAACTGATCATAAAGCGTTAAATCTTAAACCGAGCTATGTCAAAGGTTCTCAAACTCTGTCCTCAGGACCCCAAACAGTGCATGTTTTTTCAGGTCTCCTCACAGATTGAGAACCTATGCACTATGTGATTCTCGTCCTGATATGGCTATATCTGTCAGATAGGGCTGATAACTGTGTAGCGTGTTTGCAACACCTGGACCCGATGGTCAACTTGTTGGATCAGCTCCATGTCGGTCCAGTCGTTTTTGTGTCTTCCAGAAAGTGCAGTGTGTACGGGTCTCGGCCCGATGTCTGCTACTTAATTAGCAGTCACTTACGGGGACTAGACAATTTGAAATTGAAAGGATCATTTGGAACTAAACAATTATTAGGTACTGCATAATACTGCCTATTTTGGGATCGTTTTGGTCGGTCTGAATCGATCTAGTCATTAGCGTAGTTGGGCAAAATCTAAAGTTGGGTACACACTATATGGATATATCTGTAGATCGAGTGATCTGCAGATAATGGTCGTTCATACACTCGTATGGTCGTCCATCTGTACCTGGCCTCTATCAGCAAGAGGATAGACAGGCAGCCTACTGCCCCTGCCTGTTTGCGCCGAGGGAGCTGCCGGGGAGACCTCACCGCTGCTGCATGCGGTTTGCGCTGAGTTCTCCTGCTACAGAGACCTCAGTCTCTGGGGTGCCCAAAGATGCGCTGCATGCAGTGCACGTCTCAGGACCCCGTAGCACATGCCCGCCGCCAGCAGCACAGGCAGGGCTAAGGTTAGTGTTCCGTGTTCCCTGGCTCTCTGGTTAGCAGAGGAGCCAGGACAAGTGTTCAGGCGGGCATCCACAGTGCGCTCCGCTAGCGCTGAGGGCGCCATAGCGGGGGGGCGGGGCCTAAGTTTTCCTTCTGCTCCTGCCTCCCAGCAGCCTCAGCGCTTCCAGAAGGACGCTGGTGGCCATTTTACACGCACTACAGGGTGGAGAGAGAGCTGTGTCAGGAGTCAGGCTAGTACTCTGTGTATCAGCACTTGCATTTTTATTCTTGTTATCAGCACTATTCTGTTAGCGCTGCAAGCATTATAGTTTATCTCTCTCTGTGCCCCTTTCAGCAGGGTCTCTCTGTAGTGTGATTGTATAATCTGTTATTGCAGTTCTTTCTGTCCTTTTCTGTGTGTGGGTGTGGGTGTCTGTACTATAGACTTGTCTACCAAGGGGCCTAAAGCTGCCCAAAAGTCTTTTTCTTGCAAGACTTGTGGTGAGAAATTCACACAGGGACAGTCTAATACTTCCTTAATGTGTGATAAATGTGTGTCTATGCCTCAAAATACTGATCTTGTAGTTCAGCCTATGTGGTCTGATCGATTGACTTCAGTTATATCAAATCTGTCATCAGAGCTGGAAGCAGCTCGCAAGGACAGGGGGAGGCTGAGACAAACAGCAGCTGAACCAGATTGGGCTCACTCTCTGGCCAGATCTGTTGAGGGACTTCTAAAAACAATGTTCCAGGCTCCACCTGCTTTTTTTCCTGCTCAGGTCCTTAGTAAGAGATTGATTCATAACCTCTTACGCTGGGATGAATCAGAGGATGAGGAGGTGCAGGACCCTGAAGAGGCGAGGTTCAGGAAGAGGAAATTCACATTCCTGAGGACCCTGAACCTGCTTCTCAGGGCGTGGATGCTTTAATTACAGCAGTATGCCAGGTGTTACATGTAGAGGACTTAGAGGTTACTGAAAAAACATCTATTTTTGGTAAAAGATTTAAACAGTCTGTTACTTTTCCAGCATCGGAAGAGCTGGATGAGATTCTTTCTTCCACATGGAAACACCCAGACAAAAAATTTCAAATGTCTAAGAAATATCTGTCTTATTACCCCTTTCCATCTGACAGTAGGAGATTATGTGAAACTCCTCCAGCAGTGGACCCGTCAGTAGCCATCTTTTCAAGAAAACGGTGCTTCCGGTGCCTGGCGCGGTTTCCCTAAAGACAAAGCTGCCTCCATTCAGCATATGGTGCACCTGGTCTTACAACATCGCCGAGTGTCTGTACATCTCTGTATCCGCCTTCTTGGGAAGATGGTAGCGGCCTTCGATGCGATTCAGTATGCCAGATTTCACACCTGTCCTTTTCAACTGGATCTCCTCTCCCAGTGGTCAGGATCCCACCTCTTTCTCCATCGGAGAGTTCTCCTGGCACCTCAGACTCAAACATCTCTCATTTGGTGGTTGAACCCTTCCCACCTGCTGGCGGTGAAAAGGTTTGCGGTGTGGGATTGGACCCTCCTCACCACGGACGCAAGTCTGAGGGGCTGGGGAGCAGTGACTCTGGGAAAGCATTTTCAGGGGCACTGGATGCAGCAGGAAGCCAGCAGTATATTATGCTCTCCAGCTGACGCATCCGCTGCTGGAGGGTCAGGCAATCAGAGTCCAGTCGGACAACGCCACTGCAGTGGCGTATATAAACAGGCAGGGCAGCACAAAAAGCAGAGCCGCCATGAGGGAGGTAACCAGGATTCTGCTTTGGGCAGAGGAATTCGTAGTAGCGATTTCTGCGATCTTCATCCCAGGAGTAGAAAACTGGGAGGCCGACTACCTCAGTCGGCAGGACGTTCATCCAGGGGAATGGTCACTCAATCCTCAGGTGTTCCAGCAACTAACTGAGGTGGGGCTGTCCTCAAGCCGACCTTAAGGCGTCAAGGTTAAACCACCAACTACCAGTTTACTACTCCAGAACAAGGGACCCACGGTCAGCTGCAGTGGACGCACTGACGGCTCCGTGGAAGTTTCATTACATCTACCTATTCCCTCCGTTTCTGCTCATTCCACGCTTGCTCTTGATAGCACCAGATTGGCCCAGACGAGCGTGGTACTCCCAGATACAGAATCTGTTAATAGACGAGCCGTGGCCACTGCCTCTTCAGGACTACCTCCTTCTTCAGGGCCCGTTTGTTTATCGCGACTTAGGGCGGCTTCGTTTGACGGCCTGGCTACTGAAAGGGCCGTCCTCAGGAAAAAGGGTATTCCGTCTAGTGTGATTCCCACAGTGATTCGGGCTAGGAAAGAAGTCACTTCTCAACATTACTACCGCATATGGAAGACATATGTTGCTTGGTGTGAGAGACGTAATTCTCCTCCGTCAGTCTTTAAGGTATCACGTCTCCTCCTTTTTCTTCAGGCTGGTCTCACAGCAGGCCTTCGTCTTGGTTCATTAAAGGTACAGGTATCCGCGTTGTCCATTTTCTTTCAGAGAAAATTGGCTTTGCTTCCGGATATACAGACTTTTCTCCAAGGAGTTGTGAGGATTCAACCGCCTTTTGTGCCTCCCATGGCACCATGGGATTATGATTTGGTGTTGGCCTTCCTCCAGTCTGATACTTTTGAGCCATTACAGAGAGTGGAGATAAAGGGGGTCATTCAGACCCACTCGCAAGCGGCAGTACGCTCGCAAGTGGGTCAATGTTCCCCACTGCGCATGTGCACGACGGAGGGAGCTCCGTCGTTCACATGCGCGAGATGGTGGGCGTGCCGGGGGCGTGCCTGCCAGACGGAGGTGTTCCCATGGGAACGCCTACCGTCTGAAGCCGGCCCCTCTGACATCACTAGTGATGTCAGTGGGAGTGATTTTGGCTCTGATAGAGCCAAAATCACTCCAGGGCTTGTGGCTGGGAAACCCGACTGCAGGGTTTCACTCGCAAGTCCAATGGTCGACCGCGACCATCTTTTTGGACGCTCGTATATGCTGTGGGTGGTGACCCACAGCTATACGAGCGTCCAGGAGGACGCTCCATTTTAATGGAGGTGGGCCCTGATTCAGAGCGAGCGCTCTGGTCAGAGCGTCCGGCTCTGAATCAGGGCCAAAGTACTTAACCTGGAAGGTGGTTCTGCTGTTGGCACTCGCTTCGGCAAGCTGTGTGTCAGAACTCAGTGCTTTATCCTGCCACCCTCCTTTTCTTATTTTCCATGAAGATAGGGCGGAGCTGCGTACTCAAAGGGCTTTTCTCCCCAAAGTGGTGACAACCTTTCATATAAACCAGCCTATCGTGGTTCCGGTGTTTAAGGATGACTCTTCCAATTCAAAATTCTTGGATGTAGTCAGAGCACTCCGGATTTACGTTGACAGGTCTGCCTCCCTCCGTAAATCCGATGCTTTGTTTATTCGGTGTGATGTGGCCCGTTCAGGTTGGCCGGCCTCCATACTGACCATTTCTAGATGGATTCGCTTCACTATCAGGCAAGCATACGTAGTGGCTTCCAAACAACCACCGGGTCCTATTACGGCGCATTCTACGCGCTCGGTAGATCCTTCATGGGCGGCTGCTTGCGGGGTTTCCGTAAACCAGCTTTGTAGAGCAGCCACTTGGTCAGGCACGCATACCTTCCTACGATTCTATCGTTTTGATACTTTTACGGCCATGGCTATGCGGTGTCGCAGGGCTCTCAGTGCTCTCCCACCCAGGATGTAAGCTCTGGGACGTCCCCATTGTACTGAGGCTCCAGTGTCCCCTGGTGGATGAAGGAGAAATTAGGATTTAGGTACTTACTGGTAAATCCCTTTCTCCGATTCCATAGGGGACACTGGACACCCATCCTATGCTTTTCTACCTACATAGTTACTGTTTTACAGATTCAGATGCTGGTTTGCGTTTTAATGTCTGACTGAACTGTTCTTGTTTTCATGTATATGTTTGGTTTCTTATGTATATGTGATTAATGTAGCTTTTCTGTCTCCTTCTTCTTTCCAGCTCCCCTCGGGCAAAGCTGTTTTTAAACTGACCTGGGGGGGTATAGAGGGGGAGGAGCTAGCTACCAGTAGTTTTTTATTTAAAGGTGCCAGCTCCCAGTTAACACACTCCTATACCCCATTGTACTGAGGCTCCAGTGTCCCCTGTGGAATCGGAGAAAGGGATTTATCGGTAAGTACCAAAATCCTAATTACTAGATGATAGAAGAGATTCAGGTTTGGCTCCTATTACTAGATATTAGAAGAGGAGATGCAGGTTCGGCTCCTGTTACTTGATGACAGAAGAGGAGATGAAGGTTGGGCACCTGTTACTGGATAGAAGAGGAGATGCAGGTTGGGCTCCTTTTACAGGGGTTAGGGTTGGGCACTGTGAAATCGTACTTTAAATCTCTCTACGGCTGACGCTACGTGGACGCACCTTGCATATGGCGATACGCAAATGTGAATGCACGGTGTACGCAACGTGTGATGCATACGCAATACCTTCCTATACTGTAACACTAACAGTATGCATAATAATTGCTAATCTTCATATCAAAATACAATGTGAATTACACGGCAATATGTATCACAGCATATTAACCTTATGTGAAAGCATGTGAACACACACAGTTTGTGGTCCAACACACAAAAGTAATTATTGTATTGAAATAATATATGAATTATTATTACAAGTAATGCAGTGGTACAATACAGTTCAAGAAAAAGGTCAGAGTTACAAACCAGTATACATACTTTCGCATGCGCGCTCCAGATCCAGAGTACAGTCGTCACCAGATGACTGGTATAGTACAACAGCTACTGGACTCTTGATCAGGGGAGCCTTATTTTATACAGTTAAATTATCGGTGTGTATAATAGCAGGCTGTATCATATTCCATTGGTCCACGGGGGGGGGGTTGTTTCCAGTTCACTGGGGGTCATTGGTTGTTTCAAACAGTGGGTGAAGCCTAGGCTCATGTTACAGGAGTTCACCTCTGGGTCCCGATACAAAAAGCTTAGTTCAAATCATATACTATATTAAACATAAATCTGACATTGCTAATATCTGCTTGCCGCAATGTGCGACAATCTATTCGCAATCATTGGAATACTGCTAACACAATTCTGCACAATATGATCCTAAACACGATATTAATATGTGATCCCGTTCCTGGACTATATGTATTGTGCGAGCCCCGAACGCTGGGATATATATAATACATTGGACATGTAATATAAATGTCTATTTCTTCCTATATACATATATACTGAAATTACTAAAGGGTAAGATAAAGAAATGTGTGGCCAATCAAACCAATCTCTCAGGGCCACAAGGGGGAACTGTTGCCGCAGCTGGTAATCAATTGTAAAATTAAATATACTTGAATAATATTAGGATTAGGATTAATATACCATAATGATTAAAAGTGGTTTTCACCAATTATATATATTTCGTAGCAAGAAGTTCATATGTGTTTGTATGTATACATGTATCAAATAGGGAATACTATATTAGTTTGTTAGGGAGGCAGTTTGAACAAGTTTTCCTGCTTATATACTAAAACAATGGGCTGAGCACTCGTGTGCACAGGTGTGTGTAGGTGATATGTATAATTAAGATCAAATCTCAGTGCAGCAGATCTGGGGAGGTCATTAAACCAGTTCATCCATTGTCCAGTGAGGGTCATATAAGGAGTCATTTTATATATACAGTCAGGTGCATAAATATTGGGACATTGACAGAATTTTCATATTTTGGCCTCTATACACCACCACAACAGCTTTGAAATGAAACAAACAAGATGTGCTTTAACTGCAGACTTTCAGATTTAATTTGAGGGTAATTACATCCAAATCAGGTGAACGGCGTAGGAATTACAACGGTTTCTATATGTGCCTCCCACTTTTTAAGGGGCCAAAAGTAATGGGACTATCAACTCAAAAGCTATTTCATGGACAGGTGTGGGCTATTCCCTCATTATTTCATTATCAATTAAGCAGGTAAAAGGTCTGGAGTTGATTCTAGGTGTGACATTTGCATTTGGAATCAGTTGCTGTCGACTCTCAATATGAGATCCAAAGAGCTGTCACTATCAGTGAAGCAAGCCATCATTAGGCTGAAAAATCAAAACAAACCAGAGAGATAGCAAAAACATTACGTGTGGCCAAATCAACTGTTTGGAACATTCTTAAAAAGAAAGAACGCATCGGAGATCTCTGCAACACCAAAAGACCAGGAAGACCACGGAAAACAACTGTGGTGGATGACAGAAGAATTATTTTCCTGGTGAAGAAAAACCCCTTCACAACAGTTGGCCAAATCAAGAACACTCTCCAGGAGGTAGGTGCATATGTGTCAAAGTCAACAATCAAGAGAAGACTTCACAAGAGTGAATATAGAGGGTTCACCACAAGATGTAAACCATTGGTGATCCTCAAAAACAGGAAGACCAGATTAGAGTTTGCCAAACAACATCTAAAAAAGCCATTACAGTTCTGGAACAACACCCTATGGACAGATGAGACAAAGATCAACTTGTACCAGAGTGATGGGAAGAGAAGAGTATTGAGAAGGAAAGGAACTGCTCATGATCCAAAACATACCACCTCATCAGTGAAGCATGGTGGTAGTAGTGTCATGGCGTGGGCATGTATGGCTGCCAATGGAACTGGTTCCCTTGTATTTATTGATGATGTGACTGCTGACAAAAGCAGCAGAATTAATTCTGAAGTGCTTCAGGCAATATTATATGCTCATATTCAGTCAAATGCTTCAGAACTCATTGGACGGCGCTTCACAGTGCAGATGGACAATGACCCGAAGCATACTGCAAAAGCAACCAAAGAGTTTTTTAAGGCTAAAAAGTGGAATGTTATGCAATGGCCAAGTCAATCCCCTGACCTGAATCCGATTGAGCATGCATTTCACTTGCTGAAGACAAAACTGAAGGGAAAATGCCTCAAGAACAAGCAGGAACTGAAGACATTTGCAGTAGAGGCCTGGCAGAGCTTCACCAGGGATGAAACCCAGCGTCTGGTGATGTCTATGCATTCCAGACTTCAGGCTCTAATTGCCTACAAAGGATTTGCAACAAAGTATTAAAAAGTGAAAGTTTGATTTAGGATTGTTTAGTTTGTCCCATTACTTTTGGCCCCTTAAAAAGTGGGAAGCAGATATACAAACCGTTGTAATTCTTACACCGTTCAGCTGATTTGGATGTAATTACCCTCAAATTAAATCTGAAAGTCTGCAGTTAAAGCACATCTTGTTTGTTTCATTTGAAAGCCATTGTGGTGTTGAATAGAGGCCAAAATATGAAAATTCTGTCAATGTCCCAATATTTATGCACCTGACTGTGTGTATATATATATATATATATATATATATATATATATATATATATATATAATATGGAGCAAAGGGTCCGGCTCTGCCTCATGGAGTTTAACAGTGTCGGCTGCTCACACAAAGGAAATTTCAAAGTATAGAGAGAGGTGCAGCACTCCTGGCTTCTTAGTAAAAGATAAACTCTTAGCATGCAAAAAAAGGCAACGTTTCAGTGCCGTTTAGTGTGGCACTTTCGTCAGGCTTCACATTGTGCGCAACCTTCTTTCATTCCTAGAGATATATATATATATATATATATATATATATATATATCCATCCAATGACCGGCACTCCCATAGACTAAACAGCTGCCTGGGTGCCTATCCAAATGTAGTAGTATACCAACATGAACAGGTGGCACTCCTTGGGCTCCTTGATTGCAAGAAAATATGCATTTCCTCCTGTGTTACATATATTTTTTTTGGTCATGCCTATTAGAGAGTGGTTGGTTAACCATTTAATTTATGTACGTGTCACTTTTACCTTATAAATGTTTGTGTTACATTCTGAGAGATCTGTGCATCATTTAAGCATGGACAGTGCAAAATAATTTATTGCCACAGTTGCTTGATATGATACTTTAGTGAAACACAAATTGTTTTGCTCCTCCGTGTGGTAATAGGAGCTCCTAAAGTTTTCCAGAGGGGTATATAGGCAGGGCCGGATTATAAGCGGGGAGGTCATTCAGGGACCCCCACAAACATTCCGGGCCACTCTGGACCCTCTGTGGCCGACTCCCGGCCGCGGCCAGTAGCATACAACGGCAGACGATGGAAGCTTTGTCCCTTCACTGACATAATGCCACGATTTGGGGGTGTATTGGCAGGGGGTGGGGCCTGATGCCATGAAGTGCCTTTCTCTATTAGAAGCCTTCCCTGCTGCTTGCTGCTCTACATAGAGGTAGGGAAATATGTATGTGCTCTCTGACTCTTCCTTCCTTTCATTCCTTCCTCCCTTTCATTCCTTCCTTTCTCTCTCTCTCCCTCCCCCTCTAACTCTCTCATGACTTCTCTCTCTATCTTTCTCCCTATCCCTCCCTCTCTCACTTTTTCTCTATCTCGTTCTCTCTCTCCCTCTATCTCACTCTCTCTCCCCTCTCCTTTCTCCTTTTTTGAGGGGAAAATGTGGTAAAACCCCCCAAAATTCAGTTTTTCGGGTGTTTTACCGCATTCCCCATATGTACAAAGCACCGGAATGCTTCATCCCAATGGATAACACCACATTCAGGTGGCGTTACCCCATAGAAGCTTATGGGCTTCTTATCGGGACTCCCCCTTGGGAGGGATCCGATCGGATCCCTCCCATCACCACATTGCGGCCCCCGACCTTTTGGACATGCGCAGAAGGACGCCAGAGGGACTTCTGGGTGTTAAACCCAGAAGTCCGTCTGTCCGGAGCCATCGCAAAGCACAGCTCTTATCGGGAGAGCTGTCATTTGCGATATTCTAGGTACAAATCGCGGTAATCAACTGCTGTAAGTACCTGAAGACAGGTGTGATGTACAGCATCATGGATGCAATGCTTAGTACATTCCGCCCTATATCTCTCACTCTCCTTCCTCTCTCTCTCTCTCTCTCTCTCTCTCTCTCTCAAACCCCCCCGCCCCACACCCCTCACAATCCTGCATTTGCCCCTAGCATTGTACTGGATCATGTACGCTATGCTTCTGGGAGTCTGTTCCTAGCAGTATTGCGGGCATGAAGTAGTATACTGCGATCCTTGCCGGTCAGTGGAGAGTCAGGAGTCAAAGGGCATAGTAGCCGTCGTGTGCGGCCATAGCAATTTTATCGATGGGGCCCCCACAACTTAGTTGCCCCGGGGCCCCCACAAGCCTTAATCCGGCCATGTTTATAGGACAGACAAACCAGTACTGTATAAGGGTAATATACTATGTAGACAAAGGTGACTGAACACTGACAGCAAAAAAGATCAACAAGATTTTATTGATGCAGTACTTTGTAGGTCCACCACGTGCAGTAATGACTGGAGACACCCTTCTTGCCAAACTGTCCACAAGTTCCTGGACAACAGCAAGTGGTATGTTTTACCATTCCGCCTTAAGTACAGTGACCAACTGTGACACTAAAGAAGGTCGGGTTGGCCTAGAAACGCACCCATTGCTCCAATTTGTCCCAGAAGTTCTCAATGCGGCTAAGATCTGGACTCTGAGCTGGCCAGTCCATCTGCCCTGGAAACATGACAGTTGGCATTGTTGTCCTGATGAAAACATTTGTGGTTTCCATAGAACTGCAAATGCAAGTGTTCTTGTTGAAACTGCCATTAGTGGCCATTTGGAACTTGTGTGCAATGGTACTGTATGCATTTTGCTTGCATGGGGGTGTTCAATCACTTTTGTCTACATAGTGTATATCCAGACTAAGGGGTATATTAACTAAAGTGCGGTTTTTAGAAGTGTAGGTGTTGCCCATAGCACCCAATCAGATTCTAGCTATTATCTTCTAGAAGGTGCTTGATAAATGTTAAGTAGAAGCTGATTGTTTGCTATGGGCAACATCTCCAATTATACAAACATGCACTTTAGTAAATATACCCCTAAACATGGAACATTCTTGTTATTCACTCATATAAAGTGAGCAAATTTACCAATAATAAAATGTTCACTTGTCTTCATTTAGTTCAAAAAATAAGTTATTTCTCTTTATATTTCAAACTAATTATAGACTAGTGAACATTTTTTTTTACTGGTAAATTAGCTCACTTTATTGAAGTGAGTAACAAGTATGTTCCATATTTAGTTCAGATTTACAACATTTATACAATGGTTGTGCTAGATACATTTTTGGGATTTGTCTGCCCTAATTAATTTCTTTTCCTAAACCCTGTCTTCATTTTTTATTTTAATATTCATTCTATTATTATTATTGTTCATTAAATTAGGACTTGGGTATAGAATGAGCGTATAGAGACACACATGCTACCCTTTACAGCAGCCAATATAATCCAATGGTTTGTAGCCATCAATTATTTTTTCATATGCCTCCCACTTGCCTAACTGTGAATTTAAATTGAATCTTCTATGTGTATAATTTCAAGTCTCTATTTTTGTCAGCTGCATGTGTAATATCCACAGTCCCCTGCCACGAGAGTGCATTCCTTATGCTAGTGTTTTATTTTCGTTAAGTGGAAATCCCATTTGTCTTTCTCCCGTGTTCCATGCTCTTTTTTTGTACAAGATACTTGTTCTTATAACACACTTGAACTGGGCTACTTTTGGCCTTTCTACGGAAGCTTGTGGTAATCTTGGTTTATTTTCTGTTTCCTTCTTTTTTTTTTGTTGGTTCTTCTGAGCTTGATGTTGAAGGTCACTAATGTAACAGCTGCTTCTCTTTTTGACCTTTTGTGATCTTGACCTTCTCTTCTTGTATATCAGTCAGACCGATCATATGTTTTTTTTTTGTTCTGTGACCTTTGTTTCTTTCGATACAAGTAGTTTGAATTCAGTAGTGTACTTCTGTGTACCACCAAATCAATGTCATATAGGGTTATTTCAATATGAAGCATTCTGTTGGAACAAGGAGAGTATAAAGTTAATTCTCTATACCAATTTTGTATAGAAAAGGAAATCTGTGGTAAGTTTCTTTTAGAAAGAGCTTGCAGTATGTTCAGCACACAATGGGTTGTCACATCCTGGTATGAGACAGTTAGTTAATTTGTCATATTTTATACAGTCCATTGTTTGGGTAGAAAGCATACATTTTATAGAGTGCTGGGATTTAAAAAAAAAACAATTATGATTATTTTTATTATCTTTTATTTCTAAGATGCCACAAGGGACCGTAGTGTGTTTATTTTGTTTTATATCACTAATGAATGGTGTGCTGTGCATGAAAATTTAAATCTCAGTCCTTTTTCACGTTAGGATGGTTTTCAGTCAAGAAGCTCAAATATGCAGATCAGCTCTGATTGGTGGATAGAATGAACAGAAACAGCACTAAATGGGTGATGTATGGGTAGCAGACAACAGATCTTCCTATTGTTCATATTTTAGTGGGACTGTCCCGCTTTGAGGGTGTCCAGTGTTTAGCACAGTTCCCTTAAATAAAGACTGTCCTACTGAAATCTGTATGGCGCGGTCATGCCTCCATCTCAACTTGCCACCTATAAAAGTTGGGCAGTATGGCAGACGATGACAATAATCAAGTGTTTCAGATCCAACTGAATGCTTTCTCAAGGTTAAATGTACAATACAAAGTGATCCTTAATATACCCACTAATAAAGGGAATCTGCAAAAAAAGGTCAACGTATGCAGATCATCATCTGTGTAGTATATGGTTACACACTCATAGCATAAAAGATTCAGAAATTACTCTGTTATCCAAATAAATTCTTATATAAAACTAAGCGTATGAGTAAAAAGTTGTTTGCTTTTTTAGGTTATATAACACGGTATGTAGTGTAACATGCGAAGATGTAAATGTGTAGGAGAATTTGAGATGTGTAATGTTCCTAAAGGCCGCTTTGAAAATGCATATTGAAAAGCCACAATGCTTCTGGGAGAAGCACTTTTGCTGCATTTGGCACATGGTGCCTATAATCTGTCTAGAGCACAATAAAATCTCAAAACATTGGACTATTCTGGAGTGGCCTTCTATTAGCCCTGATTTGAATCCTATAGAACATCTATGAAAAGAGCTAAAACATCCAGTCTGGAGAAGGCACCCATCAGACCTGAGACAGCTGGAGCTGTTAGCTCAGGAAGAATGGGCTAAACTACCTGTTGAAATTGCTTGATTGCAGTGATTGCATCTAAAGGTTGTGCAACAAAATATTAGGTTAAGGGCAGAGGTGTCACTGTGTCTAGTGACACTCGGTGCGCACTCCGAATCCCTTTCGCGTGGCGGAGCCGCAGCCTAACAAAAAAGGTGTGTGTCCTCACGGGAAATCCCTCCACGGAAGTGCCCAGCAACCCCGCGATAATGGGCTACACCCGGAGACTAGTTGCTGCACGGTTGGCTCTTCCTCTGTGACAGGAGCCGAGTGCCGCAGGAGTTGTCACACTGCAGCACCCAGCTCCTGTCACTGAGGAAGAGCCTGCATTTTGGTGACACCCGGTTCGGCCCACACCCCATAGCGATGCCACTGTGTTAACGGTTCCATCATTTTTGCCCATGCTATTTTCATTTGTTATAATATTTAAAATATTCTGTTGAATCAATCAAAAGCAAAGTCTGATTTCTATTAAATTTGGAATAAACATTGATGGACGCCAATTTCTTGTAGCAGTTTTAAGTTATTTCAGAGTAAATATGTGTTCTTTTTTTTTTGTGTGGAAAGGTACCAACAAATTTGTACATTTCTTTATTTGATAAGATGCCAAACTGGTAAACTTTGATGCAATTGACTCCAAGTATAATGCATACTTCATGATAACATTTATACAGGTATCTAAAATTTCTATTATCAATAAGTTATACTTTTATGTGTGTCTGAATACATTTTTCAGGAGAACTGTTATACAGGTGTCATGCCATGTCTGTATTGTCATTGATTACAATTACATATATATTTTGTATATGCACATAATTGCACATTACGACATTTTAATATTGTGATGCAGTTGTTCTAGTATTTGCTGCTGCTGACCTTGTCATTGGGTTTTCAATGTCTATGTGTGTTATTTTTAGATTTACTATTATAACCGTTTTATTGCATACCTATTAAAAGTTATACTTTTAGGCCCGTATTCAATTTGAGTAGAGCCGCGATACTTTTTCTCCTCCCGGACCTTTCGCCTACATCACGTGTTTTGCAGGCGGAAAAGTATCGCGCGCTTGCCCGCGTATCGCCGTATTCAATTCGAAAGTAGGCGAAAACGGGACCCGGCGAAACTTAAACAAGCAGAAAGTACTGTCAGTTTTGGGGAAATCAGCCTGACACCCCCCAAAAGGTGCTCTGACATAGGGGTTCACTATAGTACCCCCCGATTTGGCTTGCTGAAGGTATTTGGTGTCTTTAAACGGGCTCAATAGCTGCTAAATAGCATTTTTGTATAGGTGGTGTATATTTGAATAGTATTCAGGAGGTTTTTTTTGCAGAAAATAACTTATCCCAGCAAATTTGGGGTACTTGAAAATGGGGGCCAGCATATTTTAAAGTTAAGTTAAAAAAATTGTGGAAAATCCACCTGCCGCAATCCCCTGCAATGAAAAATACCTGGGGCATACTTGGGGACCCCCCCCCAGAGTCAAGTTCACTAGTTTTTAACTTTGTCCCCCAACTTTTTTTTTTTTCGCCCCCAAATTCAAAGTGATTTTTGGGGTATCCTTTAGTGTTTTTTTTTAATTTTTTGACAGTTTACCTTTGGGGGACTGTCTGTAGGCTGCACGGGGGTTCCCGCAATGTTGCACCCCAAAACCCCAATTCTGCACTTTTTTCCGCCTGCTATTCATAGGCGAATCTTTTTTGCCTATTACATTGCATTGACTTTCCGCCTAGGCGTAAATTCTTTCAAATTGAATACGGAGTAAAATCAAAACAGGTGAAAATGACGTCATCGGCGAAAAGTTTTCTACAAAAACACCCGAAAACGCTTTTTTGCTCCAAATTGAATATGGGCCATAGATGGCTACAGTTGGAGACGGACCTGTGTCATGTTAATTAATTGGCCTCCCTACTCATGATCCTCTCCAAAATCAGCTCCCCATACATTTAATCTGCATCCCCTTCACTTTACCTCCCAGACTTGGGACTACTGTACCCGCCATTTCAAGCACCTCTGATGTCCCTCTTCCCTTTCGTTATAGATGTTTTGGATAATGGTATCTGTATGCCGCTACCTTACATTGTAGCTAAATTCAACTTCCCAGAGGCTAATCCATTTACATATTTTCAGATAAGGCATTTAGTAGCCTCTCTGAATAGTCCAATACCACTCTGCTCTTTGTCTACTCTAGAATCTTTGTGTTATCACAGGCCCTTAACTCAGGGTATTATATCTGCCACTTATTCTCTCCTTTTATCGTATAGGCAGTTTCCTACTCCATCGTTTGTACTTCAGTGGGAAAAAGACCTAGGTCTATCTCAAAAACATCCATTTCAACCTTGGTTAAGGAGAATGCCTATTAGATTATTTTACAGATGGTACTTGGTCCCTGCTAGATTACACAAAATGTTTCCTTCTGTTCCCCCTCAGTGCTGGAGAGACTGTGGCGCTGTAGGCTCTTTTATCCACATATAGTGGACATGGCCCAAAATAGCATTATATTGGGATATGATTGCGGATATGCTAAATAAAGTGATCAATGTTCCTATAGTTAAAGACCCCTCGTTTTTTATCTTGGGTGTTCCAATTACCGCACTAGATACGATCGCCAATAAGCTGGTGGTTCAGATATTGAATGCAGCCAGATACCTAATTGCATTACATTGGAAGCGTTTGGAGGCCCCTTCTCTTCACCTAGTTCTTGATAAAGTTTGGTACCTGGTGAGTATGGAGACGATCACTGCATATCTTAATAATAGATCCTTTAGATTGTTACAGATTTGGGACCTGTGGTCCCGCTTTCAAGATCTCTCATAGTCTTTGCTCACTGGGTGGACTTTCAGCCCTTCTGTTCTGACCGCCTTTTTGTTTTTCTTGCGCTTTATATTTCTATATTGTACATGTTTGTTTACTTCTGCTAGCAATACTGTTTTCAGTATTATTACTATTATATACTCCAGATGTATGCTCAACTCTGATGTTTGTTTATTTTCATCTGGATGTTCATGATTTTATTGTCTTTTGCATTTTAACTTATAAATAAAAAATTAAAAAAACAAGTAAAAAAGTTACACTTTTGATAGTGTGCCCTACTTAGGTTAGTATTTTTTCTTTCTACCTAATTAACCAATTTGTTAACTTTTTAATCTTGTATCATTTCTAGATACATGCTATATATTTTTTTATTAACGTTACATTCATGGATGGTAGCATCATTTTTTATATCAATGTACTTTTGGGGATTTGAACCAGGGTTGCCTGGTTTAAACCAAATGTGTTTTTTTTATTATGTTGTGATTACATACCTGGCACCTTGACTTCTTAAAGAAAGCCTATTATAAGGGAATCCCCCTTGTATTATTCCAAATTCTTGTTGCTTGTGGACTTCATTTGAGTGAGCTGAACCAATATAGTAAATTCACACACAACAGAGAAATAGGGAGAGTGGGAGGGTGAACCAGATCAGAGAGGTACTAAATCTGCCTAGCATCAGCTAACACTCCACTAACTACATTCTCAATCTTAAAGGGTAAACAACTCCACCACACACAGAGAAACACATCATGGTTTAATCTCCTACATGTTTATTTCAATTCAAAACCTTCAGTCCTACTGAGATGAGTGGAAGAAGGAAGGAGTATATTTACTAAAATGCAGGTTTTTAGAAGTGGAGATGTTGCCCCTAGCAGCCAATCAAATTCTATCTTTATCTTTTATAGTGTTCTAGATAAATGTTTAAGAGAATCTGATTGGTTGCTATGGGCAACATCTCCACTTCTAAAAACCCCCACTTTACTAAATATACCCCAGACTCAGTCTGGCTCTCTTTTGATGAGATAAAAAATCCTAATAACTTTTGATTCTTCATGTTGGAAAGCATTAAAACATGGTTGATCAAGGTTTCTAATACAAAGCAACATTTCACAGTATTAATATAATAAGCATGATTCCATTTTCATTAAAACATTAATGGAAAAAACCTGGTTTAAAACAAAACAAAACTTTTTTTTTTTTTCAACTGTGATTTGAACATATACTATTAAACTTAACTACATGAACTTAACCATATATATATATATATATATATATATATATATACACATATATATATATATATATATATATATATACACATATATATATATAATATTATTTCTCTGTACAATAATCTACATACCAGTACTCCAATTTGCATTCCCATCTGGAATGTACAATTTAATTTACGAGTATTATATTCCACTACTAGTAAAAAACACAGAAACAAAATATATTGTATCAACTGTCACGCCTGAGAGTTGGTTGGGCTAGACAGGCTTGGGAGGCTGAAGAGGAGACTTGGGAAGTGTGAATAAACCTGGGTGGCTTGAGCCAGGACTTCCTCATGTATTGCTGTTAAAAGATAGATTAGCTACAGAGGATGATGGCTTGTGTTTTGATCTTTGAGTTATTAATTTTTATCTTTTTCTCGCCCAAAGGCGAGAACAAGAATGGAATGTCTTTATTAAACAGCAAGTTTCATTGAGAACTGGAAATGATGATAATGAATGAGCAGAGTCTGATTGGGGCTGATGATGCTGGATTGAGAGCTGGATAGGTTTGAGACCGATGTTTATGAATTGGTGAACTTAATATATGAGTCCAATGTTGGAAGCATCAGATGAGACCGATGGTTGGAGGTATCGGCTGGAACCGATGGTTGCTGTAAGAACAAGTCTCAGTGGTAAAAAGCAGACTGGTGTGCAAGATGGTATAGGAGACTTGTTTACCAGATATAGGAACTGGATATAATGGACTGGGACTGTTCAGATACAGAGTACATGGGAGCTCAGCACTGAAGTGATGTTGTACTGGCAACAGAGGCCAGTCTGGAAATAGAATTTATAGGGGAGGTTCCCCATGGATTGGATGCTGCGATCAGCTGGTCTGGAAGCAGTGCTCTTAGTGGAGGAAGAGCGTCAGGTGATGTCCAACATGGCTGCGCCCATACTATTGTTTAGGAGGGAACTCTGGAGTGCAGCCTGTGTGCCATTATGCTGGAAAGACACGCTATGAGCAAGATGCTGCGGAGAGCCATCTCCGTTCTCAGTAACAAGACACTGAGCGGACGGTGTAGAAGCCGTACAGATAGACCTCAGCACCAGCTGGGAGTGATGTGCAGCGTGAGCAGACCTCTGTGCTATCCTGGGCAGGCACTGGAGCTGTAAGAAAGTGGTTTTAATAGTCTGGAGCGTGTCATCAGCATCTTATCTGTTAGTAATCTTTTTTTGACATTGTAGCACAATTGCGTATTTTGCGTCTGCATGGGCATAACTGCGCAGGATACGTAATTGGTATAAACCTGTAACTTGCTTTTTTGTTGACTTGGTTGTAATGTTACTCATGGGGGAAGGGTGGCAAGCCTTTGAACCTAGAGTGAAGAGAGGTTAGGAATTCCTGCATTCCTGCTTCAGTAATAATTGTGTCAACATGTATATCTCACATAAGACCCTGGAAAGTACCAGCCATTTGACCAGGCTCTGCTAGGAGAAGTCATTAAGAGCTTTGTGTATTATTCTTGAACAGAGATCAAACCAGGATTGCTTATACCAGAGACATACTGTCTTCTAAGGGTGTGTATTTCCTCACCTAAGTCCAGGGGTATGTTTATTGACATAAGCCGTGGAGCTAAACTTCATAAAGGGCTGAAAGATAATTAAAATAACCCCTGTCCGAATGAGAGAGAGAGACCCCAAAGATCCAACCAGCTGGACAACCCTCTCTGAGTTGACAAGGGTTAAAATCACCTCAGGGAGGGGGTCGGGGGGGTGCCTGGAGAAACTGGCATAAAACTGTAGCTGACTTCTAGGTCAGTGTTCATTTCTGAGGGGCTATCGTCAAAGGTACAGATTGAATCAGAGTTAGGGGGCTGCCCTGTCCCCCAAATCACATAAGACAACGGAGGTTTGTTTTTTCCCTTTATTTTATTTCTGAAATTGAAAGTAATTTGTGTGCAACCTTTTATTTAATATTATTATAATCTTGTAACTTTTTGTAACTAAGCTTTGAAGGTATTCTTGAATTAAAACATTAGTTGTGTGTACAAGTGAGAGCAGAAGCTTGCCTTGCCTTCTGCTGGTGGCAGATACCGGAGTTAATAACCACAAGCGCTGAGGTATCCGGTGAAAGTCACGGCGGCAACTCTCAGATTGTCGTATCTGGAAAGAGTAGTCATGGTGGTCCGTGACACATTACTTTATATTACCTTTTAAACTCCACCTTGTGTCCTTGCCAGAACTGTGTGGCGCAGCCAGTCCGCAACTCCTCAGGGTGTTTCAAATATGTGTTCTTCCCTCAATCTGGCTGGAAAAAGAGTGACAGTAGACAATTGAAATCTGTCTCTTTATCTGTATGAACAGAGCTTTTCTGTATATGTGTGACAAATCTGAAATAAAGCAATGTGTTTTTTTTTGTGTGATTTAAATGGCTCTGTTGTCTAGGTATCTGAGGATTACATCAAAGCAGTAAATGTATGCAGAGAGGGTCTCCAGGTGGTGTACTCAGCACAGAGGTACAATGTGCCATTTCCACAACAAACCATGTGATGATTACCTCTTGACCCAGCATGCTGATCAACCATTTCACAAGGAAAGCTCTGGTGTTAGGTTTCTCTGATTTTTCAGGTTTAACCCACAAGTCTAACATTATTTTGTCTTATCCTTCCTTCAACGTCTAATCATTTTCTGTTTGCAGGCCTTCATTTGAGAGGTTAGGTTAGCGACATCCCTTTTATTAGGAGCAGTTGTAGATATTTTGTTGCTCCTACACACTATCATTCTGAATGAACCGACTGTTACACCTGTTGTACTTGTTACATATGTGTGTTTGGTCAAGCACTTGACTTCACAGGTTGTGAGGTAGATTATGTCTCACTGGTATTAGTCACAAACAAAGAGTAAAGATAATGCACAAGCGTATCACCAGCCGCAGGCTACATGGGATTTAGATTTATGCTGGCCATACACTAGTACGACCAGCGTAAGATGCGATTCAGCATACGATTTCCCTTGAACTCCCTGGCAGTTTCGGCCGACGATTTGGTGCTTTTTGAAAACGATGCACATACGATCTCATGTACGATCATTCGTCCCTATACGACGGGTTGTGATGCGATCGATCGTGTGCCTCATTAAAAACATGCCATCATAATAGATTTAAATAGAGGAAAATGTCACTCATTGATGCCGCTCGGGCGGTCGATGCACGATGCATCGAATGCGCAAATACACGGCACTATCTGGATACAATTTCGACGGATAATATGGGCTACACGTCTGATGGAGCGGCGGGAGCGCTCCTCAGATCATATTCGTACCTAAATACTGCACGATTTGCATGCAATGCATCGTAAGAGGCTTCTAAAATGGTGCAATCGCCATGAAATCGCGCTAGTGTATGGCCAGCATAAGTCTTCAATTTGGTACAAAATGTTCTTGTGTATACACCGCTCGTGTTGTAGGAATGGTAGTTGTCCTCTGACCTTATCACTTTGTCGTGTTTTGTGCATTTGAAGAAAATAGATACTGTGAGTATAAACTTCCAGGCTACTTCACATATAGAAATAGAAGAGGGTTCCATTTAATTCACAGAGGAGTCTGCTGAATCACTGCTCATTTCTTGCAGTGTGGAGCAAACTGAATTTCCCTTTCTATAACTTTTATTATATGTAATAAATAGGCTGGACATAAAGGTATATATTTTATAGGCTGTGCCCTTACCTATATTAATAGGTGCATAGATTTGTTCCTGTTCAGGCTTTATATTTAAAGGAGAAAGTGCTGGAGGAAATACTCAGCCCACTGTCCTCCACTGTTGAGCTACTGAGTGTATAGTATGTCGCAGTCCTAGGCTCTGCACAACTCAGTCTTCTGACCTCTTTCTACACAGATACAGAGGAAAGGGGGAGGGGACTTGGACTGCACACCCTAATGTTAAACATAAGAGGTGCTACCATGCTGAGACTTGTAGTACAATGCAGGGAACAAAGAATACTGGTACACACTCTGTGTACTAAGAACAACAATAATAGTAAACTAATACCAAGCAGGAGGAGTCTCAGCCTTCAGGTGTACAATGTATACACAAATATTGGGGGTCATTCAGACCCGCTCATGGTCTTCCTCTTCGACGATGATCCATAGAGCTTGGGTTGTTCAATGCTCAAGCAACGGATGCTTTGAAAACCAGTTAATTATTGTCATTGAATCCAGACATTTGATAGAGCAGCCATGCGTTTACACAAGTGCCATCAAGAAAGTGAAAGAACACCCGAATGTACCGTCTCCTGTTTTTGCATTTGTGTGGGTACATCGCCACATACTGATCCATTCCCTTCTCCCCCATACAGTTTAACGACATGGTTGAGGGATGTGGATAACTACCTTTTTATTTTTTGCTCCAAATCTGGGCAGAATCTTGTGGCTGCCTGCCTGCACAGGTGTAACATGAATCACTGAACGGTCTAGCCATTGTATAATTGTAATGTTTTCACCACTGGTAACAGCTGATGATGCACCTCTTCCTTCAGCAGTTTTCCACTTTTCAACTTTGATTGTGCTACCATGTACCTGTTGCATAGATACTCTGGGGTAAATTTACTAAGATTCGTGTTCGTCCTCATTTTAATTTTCGGGTGATAATATCACTTTTTTTTTAAAAATCGCGGAATTTACTAAGTCGGGTGATTTGTGTTAGTTTTGATGTTGGAATCAGTTGGTTTAATGCTGCTAATTCAAGGAAATGTGTGAGGATAAACCTCACAACAGGCGCTCAAATAGGCAGTTTTTTCCACAGCAGCTGTAATAAATGAGTATAGTCACACTCAATAAGAATACAAAAGATAGATGAATACAGCGCTATGAGGACTAATAATTAATTATAACCAGATGAAGTGCAATATATTAAAAATTAAATTATTTGATAAAGCTGGGGGTTACCCAGCGAAACGCATCAGGTGTCTATAGCACCCCTCTACATTGGAAGGATACATCTGGATCATTCGTCTTCTACAGTTGTCACTCTCACTTGGAACAGACTCCGCGGACCACACTACTTTGTTTGGGCAATCACCAAGGGACAGATGGACAGATATATCTATTTTCAAGTCACCATTTGGACTGCAATGTTTCACCACTCCAAGGGACACTATCAGAGCATGATGCTGCTCTAGAACATTCCGGGTCCCTACTATCGTGAGTTGGTTAGAGACTTATCCAATTTGAACATTTAATATTTGACCACTGTTACCCAAAGGAGTCTTAAAAAGTACATCTTTGACATTTTTCCATTTGTATACCTCATTCAATAGGGGTAGCATTTACAATTGATTCAAATTTATGTTTGATATTGTTTTATATTTAAATTTTTATTTTAACTAGTAATAAATAATTTTATTTTTAATATATTGCACTTCATCTGGTTATAATTAATTAGTAGTCCTCATCTATCTTTTGTAATGCTGCAAATTCGTCTGTTTTGACCAATAGAAATGCTATCACCATCGGCTCAATTCGGAAGTAATTTTCACTTATTTCTGCCTAAATCGGGAATTTACAATTATTCATTTTGCAAAAGTTTTACCCTCAAATAGTGGATTCAATAGAAGTTTTAAATGCACCACCTCCTGAGCTGCAAGTTGTCATTCAGCATACACAAATCCAAGTGATTTGTGTATGTTTCTTAATCGAAAGTGTTTTGTAAGTGTAGGTAGGGTCCCCCACCAAAAGCATAACCAGCCCCGGACTTGTAAGCCTGGCCTGGTACCTAAAATTACGGGGAACAAAACGAGTAAGTTTCCACCATAATTTAGGTACCAGCACCAGGCTGCAGGGCCAGTCCTGGTTTTAATTAGTGGGAGAAAAAAATTGCGTAGGGGTCCCCCTATAATTAAAACCGGCACCGGACCCTTTCTAGCCCCCCGCTAGCCCACAGCCATTGGCACCTTTTCACCCGGCCCCCCAGCCGCAGCATCGGTCCTGACTGCTAGTCAGCCCATGCCAGGGATCCCTGGGGAGTTGGGGACCCCCCCAATAAAGGGGTCCCCCTCTCCAGGGCACCCCTGGCCTAGTCTGATAGCCCAGGGCTATCCCCGACACACCTGGGTGGTGGGTTGATAGTGTATGTGGTGTGTAAAAATTAGAAGTATCAACATTGTGTTTACAGTCGAACTGCAGGTCCCAACAAGCCCCAAAAAAACTAAAATCCTGATCCACGCAACAGATACCAACCAATACAAAAATTTTACTCTAAAAATAAAAAAATAAAGAACAAACCTTATGCACATATTTCACTGATATGTGCAGTCTGCTTGTTCGGGAGAGAAGTTCGGGTGGTGAAATCGGGACTTCAAAATGGAAAGGATGAACCAAATACCCCATCAATCAAAACGATCCTGTCAAAACCTGGAGCTTGGTAAATTCCCAATTTTTAAACTCTGATAGGAACCATCAAAAATGGCCGTTTTTTTTTCAGAGTTTAAAAATGGCACAAATTGGGACCAACACGAATCTTATTGAATTTACCCCCCTGGGTGTGTAACTTCTGAAGGAGAGGAATGGTACAAAACAGGTTATCAATAAATGCCTTATGATTTTTGTTTTGTATGTCCTCACACAAGCGAAAAACCACACCAGCACACATGCCCAGCGCACTAACTTCAGCCCTGTCTCTGCATGATTCTGGATACATTTCAAACCTATATATGTACTCAGATATGTCTGCTCTCACCCACACCTTCAAACCCCATGGCTTGGGTTTCTTGGGAATGTACTGCTTGAGGGGGAATGATTTGTTAATCAACAGACTGAAACTCTTCAGGATCAACTGCTCCACTAAAGGATGACTTCAGTTTGTCTAACACAGGCTGAATTTTGACAAGGTTGTCTTTGTTTCTTGGCTATTGAGAATAATTGTCTACAAAGTGATGGTGCCAGTGAGTCTCTTGAAATCTGTTTACAGACATTGCATTTGCAATCCGGTCAAGACAAAGCCCATCATTTGAGAACCCCAGTACATTCTAGATTTGGTATACTAAATATATCTCAAGAAAACATTTCAATCCATGGCTCGACAGTGACAGATATTCCTTCCCTTTCTGGAGTGCCTACAAATTTGTGTTGTGGACAATTTAATCGGTATACGTTTAGGAAGCCGGCGGACTGAATGCCGACCGCCGGCTTCCAGACAATTTAATCCCGACGAGGGATGAATGACAGGTGTCAAAATGTAGACGCCTGTCATTTTACCGACGCTGGGAGACTGGCGCCCGGCATCCCGATCGAGCGGATGCCAGGCGCCGCAGCGGACAGCCGCAGAGGGGGCAGGGTTAGGTTTAGGGCTCCCGGGGGGGACTTAGGGTTAGGCACCCCCCCGGGAGGTAAGGGTTAGGCTAGGGGGAGGGAGGGTTAGGGTTAGGCACCCTCGGGGGGAGGTTAGGGTTAGGCACCCCCCGGGGGACTTAGGCTTGGGCAGCGGGGAAGGGGGGGGTTAGGTTTAGGCACTTAGAGGGGGGATTAGGGTTTGGCACAGGGGGGTGGAGGTTAGGGTTAGGCACCCTAAAGGAGGGTTAGGGGGAAAAATAGGTTAGTTTATACTTACCTAGGGACGATCGGGTTTTCCTCCTCTGTCGGCCAGCCGCTGTCAGGATTTGAACCGCCGACCAGGGGTCATACCGATTCCCATGTCATGGTTTAAGAATTTAGGCGCATAAAGAAATGTATGTTCTGTATGCTCAACATTTACTTTGTGCTGTCTTAAGAATGTGGACAAGACTCCTTCAAAATCATTGTCTTTGGCTTTCCACAAAGTACTATGTTTTTGTTTCCCTTTTGCTACCTCAACTAATTCATCATCATCAGTGTTGTTTCACTGCAGCTACTGCTCCTTCTCCCTTCCGGTCTGGCTGCCATTCACCATCATCTCTCTCCATGTCATTATTACTGGAATTTGATGGAATCTCTTCTACTACCCTGTACCTAACCATGTTGCTAGATGCTCTTGGTGTCTGGAGAAAATAAAAACAATACTAATAAAGCGTCTGCCACTACTACCACGGCTGCTACTAATGATAATTCTAAATAATTTGCAATGTCAAAAAGTTAAGATAACCTTATATGTATCATTACAGTATATGTTATCAGCTGTCAAAACTGGTATAGACCGCACCTGATGATGAATAGACCCCTAAATCTTTTATGCAGGGTGTCACATTTTATACATTCTTATACCTTGTACTGTATGAGCAAGGCCCCCTCTGCCCAATGTCTCCACCTCTTTCATGTATGTTTTTTCATTTGTGAAATAACAATTCCACCGAAATAACAGTGTACTTATTCCTGTTTCACAAATATTTGTTTTTCTCACCATGCTTCAGGAATTACATACACAAGTAAGTAAATATTCTTGAATATGTTGCTTTATCTGTTAAAATGTTGAGTAGTCTTCCACATCTACACTCTTGTGAGATTTGTTAACCGTTTGGAGTAAATGTTATAGCCTGCGGGATACAGGTATCAGTGACTTTTTTTTTTTTAAAAGGAGTAATTATTTAAAAGGAAAAAGCAGGCTGGTTTTGTCTTTTAAATGGTTGCTACTTTAAAACATTGGCCAGACTTACTGTGAACTCGGCAAAACCTGCAAGTTACAGGCTTTTACATTTACCCCTTTTGTCTGATATGTGTGTCTTGCCCCTCAACTTGCAGCTGCCATATGTATCATTCTCTATTATCAATAGTATATCAGGATGCATCATGATTCTATGCCATAAATGGTATGGCGGGGTCGCAGTCCTTGGTATGGGCTATATCCTTAACATGCCAGGATCTAAGGTTCAGCAGATAAATCCTAAATTTTACCAGTTTATAAAGGGTTATATATGAATGTTGGCTAATGCAAAAATCTGCTACTTTCTCAATTAGAAACATTGTTTTATTATTTTCCTTTCTCTAGGCAAAGAAGCTGGAGGAAAAAGAGCGTGAGCTTAAGAGACAGGATGATTATTACAAGGAGCAGCTGGCCAGACTGGAAGAGAGAGTAAGTGTGTGACCATATTATAAAATAAATAAACTGATATTTTGTCGGCTCTGAAGTAAATTTGGCCCTTATTTGATTTTTAATTGTATAATATGAGACAATTTGGGATAGATTTTAAATAGAAATGGAAGTCCCTTTATCTCACTTTTCCTGTTTATAAGAATGCTGATGGTGCTCCTTTCTTTTGGACAAGGGGTGTTTAGTTCTTGTCATATTTAAATAATTACTAATAAAATATGCTTTTTTGCTTCCTAAAATACATCACCAACTTACTACATGACACAGTGCCATCATTCAATCTGATTTAGACTCTCTGGTATTGGCGTTACACAACACACACCTTGTGGGTTGTGTAACGCCGTACTATTTGTAAACTAGAAACTTGTACTTTTCAGTTTATTTTTAGAATAGGTCATACAGATGTGGTCTCATACATTTAGCCTTAATACGCCATGTGGCGCAAAAAGACTGGCATGTGTGAGCCACCAGGTGACATGCATCTATGCTAGCTCCAGGCATGCAACAAAGCGTCTTAGGCCCTTATTCAATTCGCTGTGAAAAGCCAAGCCGCAATGTTTTCGATGCCTTCTCCTGTTTTGAGGCAAAACTGTTTCTCTGCGCGCTCCCACTTATCTCCATATTCAATTCCAAACGCCGCAAATAGGCAAAATCGTCGGAAAGCGAAACTGGCAAAAAGTCCCTAAAATTTTGGGGAAATCAGTCTGTACCCCAGAAAAAGCTGCACTAACATTAGCAATTATTATCGAAGTGTTCTAATAGTCCTAATAAAAGTGTTTTGTGTTCTTAAAGTGTCAGAATTGGCTGTTATATGCTTATATGCATAAGTGCTGAAAAATTATAGGAAACAATTTCTTTTGGGAAAAATAAGTACCGATGTCAGATTTGGGGTACATGAAAATGGGTACTAGCATATTTTGATGTCTCTAAAGTGAAGATTTAACAAATCTCAAAAATATACCTGCTGCAGTCTCGTGCAATCCCAAAAAACATCTGTCCCATCCATATAGCCCCCCAAAGTACCAAGCCCCCCACTTTTTACCCATTTTCCAATGGACTGGTTAGTCATTACGTGGGGGGGCAAAGGTTTCTGGACCAAATCCCCACATTTGCACCCCAAAATAGTTATTTTGCACTTCCAATTCCCCTGCCTATACATAGTGAAAACTTTTCGCCTGTTTTTTTTCCGCTTAGGCAAAAACTCCTGGAATTGAATACAGAGATACTTTGAAAACAGGTGAAAAGTCCAGATCCGCGAAAACTTTTCTCAAAACGGCACTTTTCGCGGCTAATTTAATACGGCACTTGGTCGCAATGTGATGCAGCTAGAATGCACCAGGAGACTGTGCTGATTCATTTTATATGCAACAGACCAGCCCCTTTCTCACACATGCACAGGATTAGTAACATTAATTAGCAACTCCTGTGCTAAGTGCATTCACCCAAAGCAGTGGCGTCACCAGGGGGGTGAGGGTCGCATCGGGTGACACTATACGAGGGGTGACACGAATATAGCAGCGCTATGAATGGTGTCACCAATATAGCAGCGCTATGAATGGTGTCACCGTGCAGCAGGGAGAGGCTGGGGGCTACCCACCAGATCCCAGTGTGCTGGGCAGCCCCCCAGCATGCCAAAAACTGGGGGCGTGATTACCTTGCAGAGTGCACTTAATACTACTTGTAGAACACATGGAAACAAATAATATCTCCCCAGCTGGTTAAAGTGTGTGTGTGGTGCAATTTAACTATACATGGAGAATTGTGATGTAGATTGGGTGTGCTGTCACGTTGTGGTGGACCAGCTGAGTGAACATACTCTATATGTATGGCTTGTCTCCAAGCTATATTGAGACACTGACTGCACATCCAGCGGAAATCCAATGTTTTGCAGGCAGTGGAGAATTTTCTTTTAATCTGGGAGCCCCTGCTCACCTCTTTCTTCAACCTAAAGCTGGTCAGACATCCGGTTCTGTGCCCAGTTTGATCAACTTTATTGCAATAGACCTGAATAAAATATCTTGTCTTGGGATGCGGTCAATACTCCAGCACATGGGATGTCTGGATGCCTGGTCGGGATTTTGACCACAGGGTTCCCAATTGCCGGCATACAGTACCCAACCCTTTGCCTTAGCATCATCATGATCACTGAAGTTTTAGAAAATACTTCATTCTTTTGCAAAGTAGTCTAGTCAAGCATTGTGCTAGCAAAAATCGATATGATTGCAACGTAATTTGCTAGCTAGAACACCTTTTGTTATATATTTTGCTATAATGTGGTATTAATTTTTTTTGCTTAACTTCTATTTAGGCTGTGCATTTTAAATATGCTGTAAATACAAAGTTATTTGTTAAATAAAAATGTTTAGTGTATTACAGTGTTGGCTAACCTTGACACTTCAGCTGTTATAGAACTACATAACCCAGCATGCACTGCTACAGTTTTGCTATTAGGGCATGCTAAAACTGTGGCAGGGCATGCTGGGATATATAGTTCCACAACAGCTGGAGTGTCAAGGTTAGCCAACGCTGGTGTATTACATCAATTCCATTGTAAATGTAAGTGTTCTATTTCACATTACTCTTATATGATTTAATTTGGTTTCTAAACAAAAAGTAATCACAAACAGAAGTGTTTTATTTGAGGAGTTGAATCCATAAACAGTTCTTTCAGTACACATCTTTTTATGCCATTACTTGCAACATTGGGCAGACATTGCAAGGATGGGAATGAACAAGGAAGTGCAGCCACCTTGGACTAGTGAAGAGTCAGTTAAAAAAGCTAAAAGACAATTAATATTTCTGTGTGTTTTTCTGGTGGTGTTATTTAAAAATCAGTAAATCGTTGTTTCTGAAACTTCATTGCCTAGGATTAGCATGACAATGTTATAGTGTAAGCTACGGTATGGTAGCTCTGGTTAGAACAAATAGATGCTGTAAAAATGTACATGCAAATGTCTTGTGTGACAAATAAAAAGTTTTTGTAAAATCCAAGAAAAAAATACATTCTAGATGTACCATGATTACATGGAAAATAATCATGATTACAATTAGTAAAAAATGCTCTACTGTACTCTGGAACCTCTTGGAAAAATGAGTGCTCCCTTTGCAAAATCGCTCTGTAAAAGAGATTATATGGTTGCCACGGCACATAAAAGGTCTTCCTTTTCTAGCCACTCAGTCAGGAAGCCCCTAAGTGGTTACATGATGACAGAACTTGGAGGGGGTTTTATGCTGTTACCATTCCAAAGCCTCTCTGCTTTCTATATCGTATGTCATGTGATGTGCTTACAATGGTAATTACATGATTCTTATCAAACTTTGAATCGGTAATATCCTAAATAATAAATTAATAAACAACTCCATGCCACATAACAGTGATTTATTTTTATAACAGTTGTAGGGCAATTGGTTTGGCATACTCCATAATGGTAAAAATGATCTATGTTTGCGAGGCTCCCATCCTTAATCCACATCATATATATCTTCCTAACTTCTGCATTGTAGTCTGCTACCTGCCATGCAATGCTGACTTTGTCTATGGTAATTCAGTTAGACTCCTTAATCCATGGTCTGCATATTGGTGATTGAGGGCATAAGCTATTGATGAATTCATATTCTTATATTTCAGTGGTTATGATGCACCCATTTGACAGTAATTTTGCAGGAACTTTTTTATATTGGTCACCTAAATAATTATACCACCCTGAATATATCTCAGCAGTACTTAGTTCCTCTAACAGTTAAGTGTTCAACTACAGTAGCAGTTGAGAATCAAAGATATAATTTATATCTACATGTGTAATTTCTTAAACCTAAAATAACAAAAAAAAAAAAATTGGCTGTTTTAAAGAAATAACCTAAAACAAACTCACTGTAAGGTACACAAATTAATGTGAAAGAGAAATACCAGCAACTGGTGTTTTCAAAAATGTCAATGCTTCAAAAACACTTCAGAATTTTAAAAACCAATAGTACAATCTCCACTTACAATTTCTTCCAGCTAGCCAGCGGTGATCATCTTCATGCATGCAATTGTGTTTTGTTTTTTTCTTTCAGAAACATGTTCTTCACAACTTCTTTGCATGCATCTGTTAATTGAACAATCAAACACTCCAATATGGTGATGTCTTGTGCTGTCTGTTATCCTCATTATTCAGGACTTACAAAAACCTGGAGCAGGTATACAGTGTACGCCTGCCGCTGGCCAGCCATATCTGCTAACGATGACACCTCTGAATAGCATGCATTTCTATAAAAACACACATACTGTACATTGCATTGACTATGTGAGAACACACTTCACCCCGTGAACTCTGGCCCTTCCATAAGCAACTTACATATGACAGACGTGCAGTTTGCTAAAATCACAAGAAACATGTGCAGACAGAGTTACGTCCAACTCTGAATCAGCATAACTCCAGTGTCTTACGTCCAACTCTTAACTCCAGTGTCTGTCTCCGAGCTACAGCTTTTAATTTGGGTTGGAAGTTGGGTGTGTATTTTTAATTTCTTGTCTGTTTTATTCTATTATGAACCACCCAATCGTGTCTCCACTTTATATTCTTTTTTTCCTCCCCACTAGTCTGGGACACACTATGTACAATATGTAGTCAAAAGTGATTGGACACTGACAGCTAATAGATCAACAAGGTTTCATTGACATCAGAACTGCAGACTCTTCTTGGCAAACTCCACAAGTTCCTGGACAACAGCAGGTGGTATGTTTTGCCATTCAGCCTTAAGTACAGTGACCAACTGTGACACTGAAGAAGGTCGAGTCAGCCTTGAATGCACCTGTTGCAAAAATTCATCCCAGAGGTTCTTAATAGGGTGAAGATCTGGACCCTGGGCTGGCCAACCCATCCGGATTACTATAGTCTCTGTATACCAGACCAGCGTCACTGGAAACATGACAGGTGGCACTGTCGTCCTCATAAAAACATTTGTTTTTCCGTAGAACTGTAAATTCATGGGCCTCCCCATGAAGTGTTCTTGTCGAAACTGCCACATTAGTGGCCATTTGGAACCCGTGTGCAATGGTATGCATTTCTCTTGTGCAGGGGTGTCCAATCACTTTTGTCTACATAGTGTATTTGGGATGTATGTAAGATCTCATGGCTATAATTTCTGTGACATTTCACATCGTTTTAGCACACCAGAACCAAACAATTGGCACGTCCTTCTTAGTTTTCTGGCTTTGAGAAATTTCTTAAGGTGGCTTATTCTTTTATTTGTCAGTTGCTAGAACTCTCAGAGCTTCATTAAGTTTTATAGGCTCAATATTAGACATTTGTTAAGCAGTGGTATGATCCCTATCTGATAGACTTTTTCCGTTTTAGAAATTATTCACTGTCCAGTCAGAATGTTAGAAGATAATGTTTTTACTTATAAGCAAATATTCATTAACAAAAGACAATTAGAGTACAAATTGAGAAATAGAAGATACTACAGAGAAATACAGTTCAGCCAATAAAGGACATTATAGCCTAGTTACATGTCTAAGCACAGTATGCTAGGCACTTCAGTCCAAAAGTCCCTCCCGAGCCCACTTTTAAAGACTATTTAACCTTATCTGTCAGATGATGTCATCAAGGTTTATCCTTATGGTCATTCTGATCTGTCTCAACATCTGTGGATCGATCTTTGAATCCTATTGACACGTGCAGGCCTGTGCACGTGTGGTCCTCTGCCTTATGTCACCCTAAATAACTTTGGCCTATGGAGCTGATTCAGACCGGCTCGCTAGGATGCGATCGCTCATAGCTGGCCGTTATTTTCAATCTGCGCATGCGTATGTATCGCCTTGCGTGAACCACTGCGAAAGATCGGGAAGCGCTCGCTCACCCAGCATAGACAGCTCAGTTGAATGAGTGACATGAGAGGCAAATTGTGGGTGGTAACAAGGGCAGGCCACTAGAAACGGGGCAGTGGACGTACGAACGCAGGCGTGCCTGAGTGTTTCAACGCCGTTTCAGAGGCGTGCATAATTAACAGGCAGCGTCATTGTACATGTCACTTGGTTGTATTTCACACTGAAGTGATCGCAGTGCTTGCGGCAAGGTATAGTCAACCTCAAGCGCTGCAAGCACATTTGATGGTGCTCAATGTTTTCATGCACTTCCAAGAAATGACGTGCGTAAGTGGGCGTCTTATGAATGGCTAGTGGGCGTCTGCATACACAAAGTGATCGCACACCAAGACATAGTGGGCATGCTAAATCCTTGCCTTGCTGGGCGTGTGTTAAATTTGTATACGCTGGGAGCTAGCATATGCATCTAGCGAGCTGGTCTGAATGAGCTCCTATGTCCCACTAGGCTTCTGTCACTTTTGCCTTATATGGCTTTAACCTTTATTCCACTTAGCCTATGCAATTTCAACGGACATTTTAAGTATTCAGGGGTCATCTTGATTTATAGAAGATATGTATATTCTCATATTCTTCCAATAACTCCTTTTATTGTCGCATTCTCAATCATAATTACCTTGCTGTTAACAAGTGATATCTTTGGCCGCAATTTATTGCGATGTTGACTAGCCTCAGGAGGAAGCTCCCGGAGCTATTCAATTCAGTGCGCTGTTAAGTTGGAGAATGCTGGTTCTAGCGACTTAACCTGGATGTTTAGTCATGAGAACCGGCATTCTCCGACTAAAGTGCCTGCCGCGAGGCTGTGGGAGCCGCGCTAAGCCGGGAAACAGCTGAGCGACCGGCGCTTTTGTGGGATTCCTCCTTGCATCCAGTGGAGGGTGTGAGAAAAAAATCCTTTAGTCTGACCAAACATCGCGTTGAATTGAATAGCTTCAGGAGCTCCCTCCCGGGGCTATTCAACATCACATTGAATTGAATTCCTAATACTAAATTGCATTCAAAGTTGTATCTTTGGCTTGTCCTTATATATGTATGTGTATATATAATGTGGAAGGTTTATACAAAGCACATTTTATATTCTTTATAAAGGAATCAGATTCTTATCAGTTTCTTCATTCTGTTGGGCAGGTCCTTCCCGCAGCCCTCATTCTCAGTGTGTCTTCATAACAAACATTTCACGTTTAAACATAAATCTATAATTTTTATTTACCACACTTAAGCTGGGTACATACTAAACAATGTGTACCCAGCGATCCGACAGGCGACCCCCCCCCAGCCACTGGGCCGACGTATCGGGAGGCTTGTACACATTAGACGATCCGGTGCCCGACTGCCCGATATGTCGGCCTTGCCGCATCCCACTGCATGGGGTCATCAGCCGCATTGCCAGTATGAGCTGCATGTAGGTCCGACTAGATTATGTGGCTGACGACCCCACTGGAGCGCGCACCGCCCGACTGTGCACGATTGGAATAGGCTTTCCGATCCGACTGAATTGTTAAAAATTTTGCTAAGTGTGTACCCAGCTTTATAACTTTATTGTAATATTATCTAGATTTTAAGTGTTCTTAGCCGTATACATCACATAAGCATTACAGTTAATATTATAGTTTTGTCTTTTAAAACATAATTTAGATGCTTTATAAAATATTTGTTAAATACATCAGTAATTAAATTAATACAAGCACTGAAATATTAACTTGCACTAGTATTTCAGAAAGGATATACTAATGACAAATGTACAGTTGTTAACGGTTAATCAATCCTCATTTGATTTTTGTTTCTCGCCTTCAAATTGTACCCATCTGTTCCATTAACTTACTTTAGAATACATGACACGGAGGAGACACTTATTTAAGTTTTCTGGCAGTACCTAGTACTTACCTCAATTTGAGCTTATTTTCAACTTGGATTAAGAGTCAATTCCATAAATATTTGGGCCATCTGCCTCTTACATTTCCACCATAATATCACATAATATGACATGGGCTACCAATGTTCTCCCCAGAAAATTTTTCCACCCGGGTGGCAGCAAGAAGTAGCCGGTTGGGGGCCTTCGCAATGATAAAATGTTTTAAACCCTGACCTTACAATGATTTAAACTTGAAATAACCTTTTATATATTCTCCTCGAACCCAAGTCGTTTGCAGCTTTTTCGTAATCAAAGTCTGTAGGATCTGGTCCCTTTAGTGAAATCAGCATCATGTTATTTGGTGGTGGACTGCCAGAATTTATGGTTTATGCAGCTCCAAGATACAGTGTCCCCACTTGCAGGCTCCCAAATACTGTCCCCTTAGATTTATTTTTCCAGCTGCTACACAGACAGAGAGTGGA